>OU015752.1:21125427-21139111 GCA_907169655.1 Acomys percivali
TTATTATTATTATTATTATTATTATTATTATTATTATTATTATTATTTTGAGACAGGGCTTCTCTGTGTAGCCTTGGCTGTCCTGAACGTGCTTTGTAGACCAGGCTGGCCTTGAACTCACAGCAGTTGGCCTGCCTCTGCCTCCCAAGTGCTGGGATTAAAGGCATGCACCACCACACCCGTCTCCTTCATAAAATTATTTTTGTCACTACTTCACAATTGTAATTTTGCTGCTTTTATGAATCTTACTATAAATATCTCATATGTAGGATAGCTGGTTTGCAACCTCTGTGAAAGGGTCATTCATCCACAAAGAGGTCACAGCCCCCAGGTTGAGAACCCTGGGCTAGAATATGCTTCATTGTTAGCAAAAGACCTGCTGTCTGATTTTTGCAAATGATAATGCTGCTCATCTCTCTTTAAGGGTTACAACCAGTTCTGTGTATTAGAAGAAGCATCTAAAGCAAGCGAAGTCTTAGAAAATCTGACTCAAGGAAAGATGTGCTTAGTTCCTGGCAAAACAAGAAAATTGTCATTTAAATTTGTTGCAAAAACTGAAGATGTGGGAAAGAAAATTGAGGTTAGTTATAAAATTTGCTTTAAAATAATTTCAATGACAAAGGCAGTATGTTTATATTAAGATTTTAAACGATGCATTCATAATCATTTGGTAGGTTTCCTTCATATGCTCCAACATTTGTTATTTAAAATAATTTAAAATCATTTGGTAAAGAATTGGGCTGAGCGGTGGTGGCGCATGCCTTTAATCCCAGCGCTCATGAGGCAGAGGCAGGTAAATCTCTGTTTGAGGCCAGCCTGGTCTACAAAGTGAGTCCAAGACAGCTGAGGCTACACACAGAAACCCTGTCTCGAAGAGAAAAAAAAGAGAGAAGGAAGAGGAGGAGGAGGAAGAAGGAGAAAGAGAAGAAGAAGAAGAAGAAGAAGAAGAAGAAGAAGAAGAAGAAGAAAAGAAGAAGAATTGGACCCCATGGATGTGGCTCAGGGGTAGAACCAGTGCTTCCTAGCACATAAAAGGGCCTGGATTCATTCCTGGAAGACAGTAGGAATATACTCTATATGATGCTTTGTTTCTGGCTTTTCTTCATTCAGTACTATAATTAGACATTATTTGCTCTTACTGCATAACGCCAATCTCATTTTTTAATGAGTAAGTATCAGTTAAGGAGTTCTCAACAAGTTGTATTATGTAATACTGCAAATTTATATTAGGACCTAATTTAAACTATCTTTTTAGTATTTGGATATTGTATGTGCATATATTTAAAGAGAATGAAGACAAATATTTTAATAAGTTGATATAGTAGAGACAATTAAAAAGCCTTCGGTAGCTGTATGGTGAAATGGTTGTATGCACTCTGAGGCCAACTGCATATCTTCAGTTCCAGTTCTGTGGCTTTCTAACCTGTGTGTGACCTCGGCATCCATCTGTGGGATGGTGGCAGTAGTACCTCTGGTCTTGTGGGGGTTGTCAGTCAGTGTCGGTGCCAACAGTGTTCACTGCCTTGTACACACTCACTGGGTGCTTTTTTTCCATGAAGTCTTGTCTTATTTTCTTGCAGTTTTCTCACAAGCATTCAAGAGTTCCCCTTGTACAGCTCCATTCTTGGACAATGTTCCTACACTTAGAGCTGTATTTTATTTTTTTATTTAGTATCTGAGGAATCCTATCATTATAATGAATAATCCTATGTTGGGTCCTTTTGTTAGTGGACTTGTTTGGCAGTAATATAGAGTTAATAAAACATTTCATTACTAACACTATAAGTACTTTCAGCAGAAATGTTTGTGGGGTTAGACACTAGTTTGGAGATTTATCTACGGTACTTCCTGTTTCCTTCGGCACATACCAATGAACATCTGTTCCGTTAAGTGCTGTGCCGGTGGCAGCATCCTACCTGTACATCTAGTCTCTTACTTGGAAGGTCAGTGCCTGGCCAGGGTGAACGTCTAGTAGCAGGTGTTCTGTCTTTTTTCATCCTGCACGTGACTGGGTGAACTTGAGGTGTGATCGTCCTCACTTGTGGTGGTGTTGACAGGAGAGACGATAAGAGGGCATCTCCCGTCCACCCTTCTCTTTCAGATCACCTCTGTGGATCTGGTGCTGGGCAGCGATTCGGCCAGGTGTGTGGTTTTGAGCTGGCAGGGAGGAGGAGGGGATGCTGCCTCCTCCCAGGAAGCCCTGCAGGCTGCCAGGTCTTTCAAAAGGCGGCCGAAGCTTCCAGACAACGAGGCTCACTGGGACAGCATCACAATCCAGGCAAGCACAATGTAAGTGCACTTCCAGAACAGGCTGAAGATGTCTCGCTTCCGTAACCGCTCTGCTCAACCACATCATTTCTTCAAGTTGCTTACCGAGCTGTTTCTTTTTGAAGGATCATTTCCAGAGTCCCAAACATTTCTGTACATCTGCGACATGAGCCTCCTGCCCTAATGAACGAGATGTATTGTTTGGTTGTAACTGTTCAATCCCATGAAAAGTCCCAGATCAGGGCCGTGAAGCTCACTGCTGGCCTAAAGCCAGGTAAGCATTCATTTTGTAGCTTTGACCAGTATCAGTGCAAAAGTCCCTGCAGTGTTTTGTGTTGCCAAAATTTGCCATTTGGTATTATAATACATTAATAAATGTGGTTATATGATACATGGTTTTAATGTGGATTTTCCCCTTTTTTTGTTGTTGTTGTTGTTTTTGTTTTTCAAGATTGAGTTTCTCTGTGTAGCCTTGGCTATCCTACATTCACTTTATAGACCAAGATGGCCTCACAGCAATCTGCCTGCCTCTGCCTCCTAAGTGCTGGGATTAAAGGTGCCCACACCCAGCTGGTTTTTCAGTTTTTTTCTTGATAATTACTTACTGTTTATTTTATATTTATATTATGCTATGGAAATGGTGTTATAAAAAGCACATTTAAATGATTATCTTTAAAAAAACTTTTTTAGTTGCATAAAGTTTTACTTATTTGGGGGTGGATGTCATGTATCATAGCATGCCTGTGGAGGTCAAGGACAGCTTGTGGGAGTTGATTTGCTCCTTTGGATCATGTGTGTTTGGGGGATTAAACTCAGGTCACCAGCATTGACAGCAGGTGCTTTTTACCTGCTGACCCACTGAGCACTTTTCTGAAACAAGTTGAAAATGGGTGATAAGGCACTGGAGACAGCTTGCAACATCAACACCACATTTGGCCTGCTGACTGACATAGTGTGGTGGTGGGTTAAGACCTGTTGGAAAGGAAACAAAAGTCTTGAAGATGAGCTTGGTGACCAGCCCTCAGAAGGTAACCATTTGTGAGCAGTCATCAGAGCTGACGCTTGCACACCTATGTGAGAAGTTGCCAACGAACTCAGCATGGACTGTTCCATCATTTGAGTCAGCATTTGAGGGAGAGTGGGAACACACACAAGTGCCATCAGTCACTGCCTCTGTGAGCTGACTGGAAAAAATTCATCGTTTAGAACTCTCGCACTCTTACTTTGTATAACAGCGAACCTTTTCTGCTCAGATGGTAGAGTGAGAGCAAATGGATTGAATAAGCAGCTGGCAATGACCAACTCCACAGCTGTCCGAGAGCAGCTCTGGGCACTTTGCAAAGGCAGACTTGCACCAACAAAAGCTTGCAGGCTCTGTTTGCCGTCCCAGTGTTGCATCTTCTGTGTCTACCGCTTCTCTAAGCATCTCTACACCATTCTGCAGGCTTCCACACTTCCACAACAGCAGGGTGCAAATGCTTGCCAGGAGTTTGTCCAGTCGCAAAGCACAGATTTTTACAGTATAAGAATAAAAATTCTTTCTTTCTGGCAAAAATATATTGATTATAATAGTTCCAATTTTGACTCATAAAGACGTGTGTGTGTGTATGTGTGTGTGTGTGCACCCAGTTACAGTGAATTAAAATGCACAGTCTGAAACCTCAGATTCCTTTGCACTAACATGGTTACAAGGTAAACACCATTATGTCAATGAGAGGATATTTGTTTAAAAGATGATATAATACAGTGTTCTTCATATTGATTGTTAAGATAATGTCCTAAACACCACTATATCTACCTTCACAGGGCAGGATGCCAACCTAACTCAGAAAACTCATGTGACACTTCATGGGACAGAGCTGTGTGATGAGTCCTACCCAGCCTTGCTCACTGACATTCCTGTGGGAGACTTATACCCTGGGGAGCAGGTGAGCATGGCCAGCAGGGACTGGAGAGGACAGTAGCTGATCTGCAGGTCTAAGGTAGTGTACCCGAACACTGGGAGAGGGTATGACCGAGTATCTCATATGCAGTTCACATACTTAGGTCTGTTAGGACAGGTAACCCTCCAGTGGACTGCTTGTTGCTGTGAAATCACTGATGTCTGGAACTGCAGTAACTTCTCACTCAGCTTCTGTTTACATGTCCCGTATGAACAGCTCTTGGGAGGTTGAAGGAGAGAATGAAAAAGTGGAGGATTATCTCGTGGAGGGTCAGTTCACGGTTCTTGGTGGTGGTGGCAGAGCTTCATTAGGCATGTCAGTTACACTGTAGCAACCTGTACAAAAAGTGTCTAACCAGAAATCTCTAGATGGGCACATGGTCTAGGATATCTCTGGAGGAAGTCTCTGTAATTAAATTACAATTCTTATTATGTTTCAGCTAGAAAAAACAGTGTATATTCGCTGTGGAACAGTGGGTTCCAGAATGTTCCTTGTGTATGTTTCTTACCTGATCAATACAACTGTTGAAGGAAAAGAAATTATCTGCAAGTGTCACAAGGTATTTTTTAACCACTACTTTTCATGTATGAAGCACCTCTACTTTATGTTATTTTAATATCCTTTTTGTCTTGGTAGTAATAATAATAAAAGTAATAATAGTAATAATTTATAGGTTGGTCTCTCAGCCCAACAGAAGCAAAGGCCCAGGAACCGAGGTCTGTAGTGTGGTTTTTGTAGAGCCATGGGCTGTTGGCAAGTTTCTGGAAGAGAAGAGGTTGTTGAAGGAGTAGTCAAGCTTCCTAGTTGAGAAGGCCTGTAACACTGTCAGGAATTTCACATGCCTGGTAGAGTTCAGAACCTCTTAGATAGTATTTAGGAGAAGGACCGACAATCCCCATACTTTATTTGAACTATCCTTTTGTTGAGACGGTCTCTCTCTTCCCAGCCCTGGCTGTCCTGGGCCTTGCTATGTAGACCCAACTGGCTCAACTGATAGAGATCTGCCTGCCTCTGCCTCTAGAGTGCTGGTAGTAAAGGTGTGTGCCACCCCTGCCTGGCTTGCACCATCTTACTTAATTCTCATCACCTCTGAGCATTAGGAAACTGAGACCTAGTGTCTAGGCTTGTGTGTATCTTTCCTAAAGTCCCATTATCATGGCTATGGTCAAACATGGTCATACAGATGATAAACATCTGCCTGACATTACAGTCTGAACTTCTAACCAACACAACCTTTCATTTATATTTGTTTGTTTTGCATGTGTGTGTACATGCACGTACATACTTGCATGCCACAGTGCATATGTGACAGTTGGGGAACAAATGTGAGATGTGGTTCTCTCCTTCTACTATGTGGGTTCCAGGAATTGAACCCAGGTCACTAGACTTAGAAACAAGCATCTGTATCCTTTGAGCTGCCTCACTGAGCCAACATGGTCTCTTAAAAAGGGTTCTTATCAGTGTGGTGGGTCATCTGTTTGGAAAGGCAGAATGAGCCAGTGGCTTCTCAAATGATCCTTTAGAGGGGAGATGCAGCATGTTGGTTGGGGTGGAGCTTCATGATCAGATTTGGTGACGTTTCTCATCTGACCTCCATCTTAAAGTCAATTCATCATAATAGACTAGACGGTTGTGAGCATTACACTATATATGCAAGGCAGTGTAACGGTATATCACTTTTATTTCTGTCATTTGAGTCAAAGTGAAGTTAAAAATTTTGCGGGAGAGGAGGGTCCAGATTCTGGGCTTGGCCCCATTTGTGACATTAGGCAAGTCACTTTATCTTCCTAACGTCTGGCTCCTCCTATGTAAAGTGGTTGTGATGCCTGTCCTGCCTGCTTCATTAGATCCCGAGATAAATAATGCAGAGGATAGCACTTTGCTGTGCAGCTGCCCGACAATCAGATGACTTACTAGAGAGAGCAGGTCATGTGTAGATTCCTACAGATGTTATCTAGGAAAAGACCCTGCTTCTCAATGTGTGACATGGGTTGTTTATTGATCAGTCCTAGATTACGCTTTGCTTTCTAACTTTAAGACTTTGCTAAAAGGTTTAGAAAAGCCATTGAATGTGCTCCACGTGTTCTCTTGCAGGATGAAACTGTAACAATAGAAACTGTCTTTCCATTTGATGTCGCAGTCAGATTTGTTTCCACAAAGGTATGGTCTGTGATGCATGCTGGGATCCTGTCAGTTAGAGGCACTAGAAGAAAAGGTGCAGGGGATTACTGTAATTGCCGTCCAACCTTTTATCTTCCCTGGTGGCAGTTTGAGCATCTGGAAAGAGTCTATGCGGACATCCCATTTCTGTTGATGACGGATGTTTTAAGTGCCTCCCCTTGGGCCCTCACAATTGTGTCCAGTGAGCTACAGCTTGCTCCATCTATGACTGCAATGGATCATCTGGAGTCCCAAGTGGATAAAGGTGAAACTTTACATCATTCTCACATGTGTGGCAGGTGTGTGTGTGTGAGGTGTGTGGGTGTGGGTGTGTGCACGCATGCATGCATATGTGTGAGTGCATGCATATGGATGTCAGGTGTCCGATACATTCCCACCTTATTCCCTTGAGACAAGGTCTCACTGAACCTTGCACTAGGCTGGCAGCCACAAAGCCCCAGTGACAACTCTTCTCCTGCCCTCAGCACTGGGGTTGCAGGTCATGTGTGGCCACACCCAGCTCTCAGAGGCCCTAGAGATCTTACCTAGCTCTCTCCCCAGCTGCCCCCAATGGTTTTTTTACTGTAATGAGTATTGCTAGATTAGTCCAAATGGTGGACTTTCACAACCTAGAAAAAAATAACGTAGCATTTCTGATCCGTAGTTTCTAAGTTGTAAAAACAGTTAATTTGTAAGGTATTGCTTTTTGTCTACCTGAAGCTCTCTCTCAGATGAACTTATGGCACAGACTGTAAGGATTCTGTCTTGTAGTTGTCTTACAGACAGGAGAGAGCGCTAGTGAATGCTTCTGTCTTCGCTGCCCGTCAGCAGGGAAGGTTGAAGGTGGCGTGGCAACGGGACATTACATTATCTCCTGGAAGAGGTAAAAGTCACCTCAGCCCTCACTCTCCTTCAGTGTCTTCACTGCGTGTCATTGCCACTTGTCACGCTCAAGTACAGGGTGGAAGTCACAGCAGTATGTGTGACCACCAGTGATGAGGAAGACAAAGCAAGCTCCGTTTGACACAGCTTGTGACTTCAGTGCCAATAGAATCTTAGTCAAACTAAATCTGAAGGCAGGGCTGTGAAAAGCATCAGGTAGAATGCCCTCATGTATCAGTAGGACTGTACATGAAAACCAGGAGGGGCTGCCAGGAAGATGGTTCAGCAGCTAAGAGTACTTGTTGCTAAGTCTGAGATCCTGAGTTTCATCTCTAGAACCACACGGAAAGGGAGAACCTACTCCGAAAGCTGACCTCTGACCTCCACACTTAGGCTGGGGCACACATATACCCATATGTACATATGCTCATGTACACTATTAAGCGTGTACAAAGTAGGTCTTTTAAGAAGACGACCCCAGGGATTAAGGACTAAGTGGTGGTTACTGGATGTATCATTAGTGACAAAGCTAGATTGTGTTTCTGTTAGTCAGAAATATGGCTCTCAGCGGTGCACCTTAGAAGGTGTCCTTTGGGGCTGGAGAGATGATTCGGTGGTTAAGAGCATTTGTTGCTCTTGTAAGAAGACCCAGGTTTGATTCCCAGCACCACATATGGCTCATAACCATTTGTCACTAGGAGATCCATCACCCTCTTCTGACCTTCATGGGCACCAATGGGTGCACATACACCCATTCAAGCAGAACACTTGAGATAAATAAGATAAATAAGTGTGGATAATATTAGAATTAGAATTTCCAGTTTGTTGAAGGAAATCATAGAGAATAAAAAGACAAAATGCAGAATAGGTGAAGATCTTGGTAGTATGTGTGACTGATGAGGGCTAGAACTTCACCTTGGGGTACCATACAGAAGACGTAGCTGAGTCACCTGTCAGAAAGTGGGGAAAGCTTCAAGCTGAGGAAACCAGGTGGCCACTGAGCATAGTGAGAAACCTACAGTTCTTTTGCCTTGAGAAAATCCTGCTTCCCAGACGCAGGTTTGGTGATGTGCTTCAGTGTTGGCAGTCACACACAGCTCCTGCCTTAGCGCCCAGCGGTAATGTACAGCAGCCCTGGGTTGTAATGTCTGCTCCTTAACCATTCAAAACAACAGTGGGATTACAAAGCTCCTTCTAGACAACACTACTGATGGAGGTTTGTAAGTGGGTCTTGCTTTTCTTTTGAAGCTAGTTAGTAAAACAGATTCCTGTATCTGGTTGGTTAACGTTTTTATGTGTGGAACTTTGTGCCATAGGACCTCAAGCATGGAAGCCATCCCTGTCATCAGGACTGTCGTCACGCTACCTCATGTGATTGTCGAGAACATTCCTCTCCATGTGAACGCAGGTAGCAGAACTCAGATGTTGCCTGATAGATACAGGGCTTTTAAGAGCTCAGTTTTAAACAATGTATTATGCAAATGGCCCACATTTAAACTTTACTTCATTACCATGGTCCTACCCCAGTAACTGTCAGCCAAATCCCATACATCATTTCATCTGTCAAGATTTTAGCATGAGTGCAAGCATGGCTTTTTGTGAACCCAATTATTTCATTATTATGACTTAAAATTATCAATGGATTCTTTGTTTGTATAGGAGGGTGTTTGAGGCAGGATCTCACTATATAGCCATGGATGGCCTCAAACTCACAGGGCTCCTCCTGCCTTTGCCTCAGGAATGCTGGATAAAAAGTGTGTGCCACCATGCCCAGCCTAGCCATAGAATCTTAACATCACCAAGTTCTAATGTTGAAACGTTCTCGTTGACTGTTTGTCAGCTTATTTCAAGGCCTTTTCTTTGCAATTGATGGATGAATCTTATAGTAGCCATCTAGAAGTCTGGGTAGGCCGGTGCCCTGGCTCTCACACCCTCCCTCCCACCATTGTTAATTCCTGTCACTCTCTTCAGTACTCCTCATTGTCATACCCACACCGCCCTCTCCTGCTTCTGCCTTCCCTCTTCCCTTTCCCATTTATATTGAAGTCATTTGATAGAATTCGCACAGCTTGGGTTTTGCAGATTGTATCCTGGAAGTTGACAGCTTTAATTTTCTGTTAGGAATGTTCCACAGCTAACATTCCCTTTAATGGGCACATAATCAACACCCTCCCCCTTTTCCCTAGGATCACATGTAGTTCAGGCTGGCCAGGAGGCACATAGTGGCTATCATATTTTCAACACCCCATACCCTGTTACTGTTTCATGGCCTTCTTGTTTTTGTTTTTGTTTTTGTTTTTTTGAGACAGGGTCTCTCTGTGTAGCCTTGGCTGTCCTGAACTCCCTTTGTAGACCAGGCTGGCCTCGAACTCACAGCAATCCGCCTGCCTCTGCTTCCCAAGTGCTGGGATTAAAGGCGTGCGCCACCAGGCCCGGCTAAACTGTGTAGCCCAGGCTGGCCTCGAACTCGTGATCCTCCTGCCTCTGCTTCCTTCAGCAAATCCTACCGGCGTGTGCCACCACTGCCGGCTCATGGCCTTCTTAAGATAGACTGACATGTAGTTCAGGCTAGCCTCAGACTCACAGTTTAGCCAAGGCTGGCCTTAAACTCCTACTGTTTGTTCTACCTCTCCCTTCCAAGTGCCTGGCTTATGAGTGTGCACCGCTATGTGCCTGGCGCATTTCTCCTCTCTTTGTTGAATAATCCTATCAAGAGAAATGTTTCTTCATCAGCCCCTGCCATGTCTATAATGATTTTAAAAATAGCAAGCATACAGTACTCACCTCCTCCCATGCCACCTCCTGCACTGCTTGCCTAAGGAGAGCCGCATGTGACTTGAACGGCACAGACAGCATTAGCATGGCCTCTGCAAGGGTGGGCACAAACTCCCAGGACATTCCATTTGTGTATGTCAGTAAAAGTAAGTCTGCAGAATTCCACTGAAAAAGGCACATCCGAAAGAGGGGACAAATGGAAGTCTTACTTAGTTTCAGTAAAAGACCTTTTCTAGTTTAGGAACTGTGATGCTTTGGGAGGTGTTTGCAGATTTGTGTCAGTCATCTTTAGACTTACTTCCCTCTCAGCCTCTCCTATCAGCATCCTTTGTCCAATCAAAAGACCTCATACAAGCAAGCCATAGCTTGCACAACATCGTGTCTGATGCGATCCCAGGAGTGACAAGCTTTCTTCATGTCTTTCACGCTCCTTCTCTTAGACCTGCCGTCATTTGGACGCGTCAGAGAGTCGTTACCTGTCAGGTATCACTTACAGAATAAGACGGACTTGGTTCAAGATGTGGAAATTTCTGTGGAGCCCAGTGATGCCTTCATGTTCTCGGGTCTCAAACAGGTACAGGTCATCTTTGCTGGGGCTGCATGTGTGACCACAGAGATGTGACCACAGAGATGTGACCACAGAGGTGTGACCACAGAGGTGTGACCACAGAGGTGTGACCAAGAAGTAGGGTGCTGGGGTTTGTGTTTTAATAGTGGTAAATGTTTAAGTCTTTTTAAAGTTTAAGTTTAACTTCCTGCAGGGGTGGGTTACCCTTTTCACATCAGATCAGATAGATGGGTTCTTAGTCCTTACAAAGCACGGCTCACTGACTGTTAGGCTGTATTATAGTAACACATTACAATTCCTAAGAATGCAAACCTCCCTCTTTGTCTTGTGTCTTGGCCTGAGACCCGGGGCACAGCCACACTCAGGCTAAAGCCTGCTTTTCTCTGAAGACTTGTGCAGGTTTTGATCTTGCCTGGAATTTACTTTTCTATGTTCAGAAACATTTTTTTTCACCTATTCTACCTTTATTTCTTATTCAATCAAATCAGATGGAAATGTGTGTTGAGTTTTAAAGTGAATAGATAAAAAAGTCAGTCAGAAATATGCTCTCAAGAAGAGTCAGAATGCTAACAGACACCTCACATTTGTCAGTAAATACCTTTTATTAATAAGGGATAGTTATAATTATAGGAACAAAAGCGTCTTAACACACAAGTGTCTACCCTGAACAAATCAACCAGTTTGCTCTGCACATTCAGAATTCTCTGTTTGTTGTTAAATACACAGTAGAGTTACATATGAATTATGCAACATTGCCATGCACCATTATAAATTTATGGCATGAAATATTACATATCTTAGCTTTAGTATATCAAAAGCCTGTGCTGTGCTGTTCCTGGCACATTGTGTGCACGTGCACATTGGCTTCTCACTCACAATAAATAAGTTGTTTCCAGCTATTGTCTTACAAACAGAAAGGATGAAATGCTAAAACTTTACCGTGTATATTTTTTCCTAAAGTTTAAAACTTTTTGTTATACTGTGTGTAGGAATGTCACATGCATCTGCATCAGGGTGCACCTGTGGAGGTCAGAGGGCTTCTTGTGGGAGTCAGTCCTCTTCATCGTGTGGGACCTGGAGATGAGCTCAGGATGTCAGGCCTGGCAGCCAGTGCCTTTACCTGCTGAGCCATCTTGCTGCTGGGCCCTCAAGTATTAGTAAAGATTTCCAACCCTCCCCCAAAGTTGTTTACCTTAATATATAGTGTAAAATCTGAAAGAAATAACAAAAACCTAATAGTTTTCATTTTGTTGAAAAGTACCTGTAAAGAGATACATGTTTTTGGCAAATTACTATATATCTTTTGAGGATTAAGATATACCTGGTCTAAGACACAAAACAATAACCTGACTGGAGCTGTTAAGGCATATGCTGCCCTTCAGATCTTGGCAGAAACTGAGCAAGGGCACCTGTGTCATACAGCACATTTCTATCTGGTCGTCCTGGCACACTAATCAGTCGTCTGTTTGAGAAGATGGACTAGAATAGAGCATGCGCATTTCACCAGGAGGATTTGTCCTTCATGAATAATTGCAGATAACAATGCAAGTACATGTGTATTCATATAGGAAGTCGTGTATATAACTTTTTCTCTGGCTTTTAATGACTAGATCCGATTACGTATTCTGCCTGGCACCAAACAGGAAATGCTGTATAATTTCTATCCTCTGATGGCTGGGTACCAGCAGCTACCATCCCTCAACATTAACTTGCTTAGATTTCCAAATTTCACCAACCAGCTGCTCAGACGTTTTATACCAACCAGCATCTTTGTGAAGGTAAGGCTTAGGCATTTCCTGACTTTTAAATCCATTATGTAATAGCAGGCAGAAACTTCACTGAGTAAAAGTTGGAGGCTAGCAATGGAAGCTTTTGCCTTTATTATACGCATTTGACAATTCTGCTCATTTCTATGGTAGTGTTTTATAGAATCTAATTTCAAAGATTGGCATTCCCTTAGATCAGAGATGCTCAACCTATGGACTGAAACCATCAGAAAACACGTTTCCAATGGTCTTAGGAACACCAACCATGAATTTGTTTTTGTTGCTACTCCATAACTACTTTTGCTGCTGAGACCATCAGCCATATGTGTTTTCCGATGGTGAGAATGGCTACCTTAGGTAATTCGTGCCTCGTCTTTGCAGTGCCCTTGGGCATGCTTTCCCTGAGACACAGTAAAGCGTGGCTTCAGTTAGAGTTCATAACTGCTTTTTATTAGATGGATTAACTTTCTGAATAGCCTTAAACTGTGCTACTTCTTACCTCTTCAGTGATGGGTTTTTCTAGTTCTTAACCTCTTTAATATTGGGTTTAGGGCTTTTCTGAAGATCATCAGCTGCCAGAAAATCTGAATTAACATGGCAGTTTTAAACAGCCACTCCATTTCAGTGTCCTGCCTTGGTTGTAGTGGGCGTAGGAGTGAAGTGCTGGATGAGTATTGAATTTATCTCAGCCCTGCACACGTGAGGGAGGGAGGAGCCAGGGAGCCAGTACTACCTAGCGTCCTCAAATCTGTTGTTCCAGAAGTGTGGGTTTCCTCTGTAGCTCCACGTATATGGAAACATAAGAATCCTGATGTTAAGTTCATGCCTGCTGTTGGAATGAGTTCTCCTGATAACATCTTCCTCTGGTGTGTCTGTCTGTCTTGAGGTTCGGGGAGCTCCATTAGAAGTTTGTAATTACAAATTAGTCTATACCGGTGTCTCTACACTCCACATTAGCTTTTGTGTTTGTTGACTTACATAAGCAGCATTGCTTTATATGTATAAACAGGTCATTTTATTGACATTCCAAGCTCCTATTCCTTACTGTACTTTTAAAAGCACATCTTGGAGTTAAGTGAACAGTTTTGCATTCATGAGAGCCAGGGTTTTAATCCCCAGCACCAAAAATAACAACAACAATAATCTCATAACTTTAGATCTCTTTGTAAGATGGATTTTTAGATGTTCTTACCTGGCCCTATTTTAAAGGCACCCATCTTGCTGTTTCTTGTGTCTGGAGGGGAACATTGTCTCATGACTTGGTGAGAAAGAATGGGAGGGTGAGTGGACTCTAGCTGTGGATGGAGTGGAGGGTGAGTGGA
>OU015752.1:21153724-21165928 GCA_907169655.1 Acomys percivali
AAGAAGAAGAAGAAGAAGAAGAAGAAGAAGAAGAAGAAGAAGAAGAACAAGAAGAACAAGAAGAACAAGAAGAACAAGAAGAACAAGAAGAACAAGAAGAACAAGAAGAAATTGTTCAAGGCTGGCCCTGTGTCACTCAATCTTCCTGCTGCCTGCCAATTCAGATGTAGAGCTCTCGGCTCCTTCTCCAGCACATGTCTGCCTACATGCTGCCACGCTTCCCACCACGATGTTAATGGACTAAAGCTCTGAACCTCTAAGCCAGCCCCAGTTAACTCTTCTTCTTTAAAGAGTTGCTGTGGTCATGGTGTCTCTTCACAGCAGTGGAATGGTAAGACAGAAGGTAAGTCCCTATTGAAGACACTATGCCCTTTAGACACAGGGCCCAGGGGCCACTGAGATGAAACAGATCTGAAAGCGACCTTCCTCCCTGAGAACTACATTTTGGGATACTAGACAGCATCATGTTGGCTTCCAAAGGAGGAGATTAACAACAGTCCTCCACATCTGTGGTGCTTAGGAACAACAGCAACCAGCATGGCCAGTTAGCCCTAAGGGTACAGCAGCGACAGGCACACCTTGGCATTACCCAATAGCTCTCTAGTTGTACTCAAGGCAACAAGAGAGACGCCATGCCTGGTACTGGGAACCTAGCCAAGTACTGGGCTAGTGAAGCTATGGATCTCGGAGGAGAACCCATGCTGCCACTTTCTAAACCAGCACATTCTATAGATTTGTCCTCATGCTCACAGTCAAGCGTAGTTCTCACCTTTCACCAAGGAAACTCTTTTCCACTCATGGAGACCGTTACAGAAAACTACAACCATCAAGTCACAGAGTTGTGGAGCCCAGTCCCACTCAATGCAACTGCAAAGCCATTGTAGAAGGGGAGGGGGTGATGGGGGAGCTTGTAAGAGCCAGAGAAACATGAAGTTTGCTCTGAGGTGTGTCTCCTAGAAATGTCAGAAGCTACACACTCATGACGTCTCTCCAACATGGCTACCTAATGCTCATGAGGCTGCAGCACTCCACAAGAATGACAGGCAAACAAGGAGTGCTGGGTGAGGGAGAAATCGTCTTCCCTGGGGAAGAGCACACCAACTGGGTATCCAGTTCCAAATGGTCCACCATAAAAATATATCCACGGAAGTAACATTATATAGTCTGAGCAGGTTGTATCACATCCATGTGTGTACACACACAGACACACACAGACACACACAGACACAGACACACGTGTGCACATGAACAGTAACATTAAGAAAAAGAGGTGAGTTTGAAAGCAAGGAGGGGAATATCGGAGGTAGAGGGAAGAAAGGGAAAAGATGCAATTATAATAGAATTTCAAAAAATAATAATAAAAATAAAAAGACAGACAAGGAGTTAGCTGGGTTTTGAACAGCTCAGAGATGTGTAAATATTTGTCCTTTCCCCCTCCCTGCCTGCCTGTACTGCCTAGGATCACTCAAAGTGTTATGTACTTGCTTTGACTGTGGTTTTGGTTTTCAGACCTGGGATAGGAAAGGCTTATCCCAGAATTCCTTAAATTCTTTTCTTAATTTAAAGGTTTGTAAAAGTGCTCCCCACCCCCGTGTCTGTCTGTCTGTCTGTCTGTCTCTCTTCTCTCTCTCTCAATGTATGTTAGCATTTCTGCTTGCCTGCCTGGCTGTCTCTGCATCACATGTATTATTGGGTCCAGGGATTTGTTATGGGCCACCAGGTGAGTGCTTGGAATCGAACTTGGGCCCTCTGGAATAGCAGCCACTGTCTTTAAGCACAGAGAAATCTCTCCAGTCCCCTAAAATATCCTTATGTGTTTTTCTATTGTATGAATGTTTCATCTGCATATCTCTAACGTGTGTGCCTGGTTCCCATGGAGGTCAGAAGAAAGCATCTGATTATAGGAGGCCTGAGCTGCCGTGTAGCTGGTGGTCTTTTGTAAGAGCAGTCCTCTTTTTTTGTTTGTTTTGGTTTTTTTTGAGACCCGGTTTCTCTGTGTAGCCTTGGCTGTCCTGGACTCTCTTTGTAGACCTGGCTAAGAGCAGTACTTTTTCCAGCCCCCTTGTAAAAGGTTTTGACCTTGACCACTATATTCTAATTTTTATTATGTTACTTCTAAAAGCCACGTGTAGCTGTAGTGGAACATTTAGGAAAATGCAAAAAAACCACAAAGATAATGGAGACAATTACTAAATAATAAAGATCTCGGAGTGTTAGAAAGTTTCCTTCTGGCTTTTATGCTTTACAAAAGCCCGCTGCTGTTAGCAGTTTTCCAGTTGGTGGTTGCACTTTGTTCTGTTTCACAGGGCTTGGTGGGGGTGGGGGTGGGGACTTGGGGGTGGGGGACGGGGCGGGCAAGCCCATGCTGAGCAAGAACTCCACCACTGAACTACATCTCCAGCCCACGTACGCTTATTCCCTGCTGCCTTTCCGCGATTATTTCTAAACTCTCTCTCCAGCCCACAGTAGACCGTCCGCGGATTTGTGTGTGGACTACTTACCCGGGAATAGACGTAATGCAAATAATATAAAAGTAATACAAACATACAGGGAAAGAGTCCCAAGGACAGTCCCAGAAGCTGCTAGAATTTCTCAGCATCCCCAACATGCTTTTTAAAAAATGCCTTGGCGTTTTTTTGGTAGAGCTTCCGAGCACACACGTGACGACCGACGACCGTTCCTCCTCTTCACACTCAATGTCGCTAATACTAATCTCCCGGGGGATGTTCTGAGAATAGGCATGGGAGGAGAGCTGATGAGGCGCACTGCTAGAAATACATCCTGAAATAAGAACTGTCAGGAGGTTCTCAGCGCAGAATGACGCTAGGCAGCTGGAGCGAACACTGCTAAAATAGGGAATATTCATGTTGGCTGTGGCGGCAGCAGCACTTTGCGAACAGTTCCTAGTTCCACAGATGTGTGGTGAGCCAACCCTGGTCTTTTCTACTTGTCTGTTATTTAAACATTATGGATTCCCATCTTCTCATCTGAAGCATGAGAATACTAACAGAAACCTTTCAGGATTGTGAAATCAGTTATTCAAGTATCAGCTAAATATCAATTATCCAGCACGTATTTGCTTAACAGGTTGTACAGCGCCATCTTGACAAGATCTCAGCTCTCAAGCCTTTGCTGGCAACTAGGTACCACCATCACCATCATCTTCATCACCATTAGTGGATTTGTCCACAGGCTGGCTACTGACTTTTAAAGATTAACCTCAAAGAATGCCTTTTTAAAAAAACAATGTCTTAATTTTGAGAAAAATATGAATTCACATGCACATGTGAATTCTTTTGTAACTAGATCACCACAGAATATTGGTACTGATGCAGTCCAGCAATCTTATTGAGTTCATCAGTTACATGTGCACACACGTGTGTGTATGTGTGCTTAGATAATTGTTTCATTTATCCATCACCACAATCCAGACACAATAGATGCCCCTCCCCCAAAGACACCTCGTGTTGACCTTTTGTAACCATAGCTACCTCCCAGTGCCTGCATCCTTCCTAGCTTCTGACACATGAATAGATAAGGTACCGTGTAAATTCAGGGAAATTGGCAATTTTTACACAGGATAGTTCCCTGGACACTCTCCTAGGCTGTCGCCTGTGTTAACTATTCTGATTCCTTCCTTTGCATTGTTGAATGCTATTGTATCTAGGTTGTTTCCAGCTGGGCCTGTGCCAAATGGAACATGGGTAATGTTGTGACAGCTTGTCATGGTCTTGATGTGTGTTCCTGTTACAGGTGAAGGTGTCAAACGTCTTTTCACTGTACCTATTTGTTATCTGTGCACCCTCTTCAGTGAAACAAATACCTGATATTGGCTTTTGATAATTTCCCAACTCTAAGTTTAAAAATGTGCTTGCTTTATTTGATGTGTCTGTCTGTGTGAGTGAATGTACACTGTGTGTGTGTGGAGTATGCAGGGGGCACAGAGACCTTGTACAGTGTCTTTCTCTCTATTACTCTCCTGTTTCTTCTTCCTTTCTTTTAAAAAACGATTTATTTATTATTTATACAGTAGTCTGTACTGCATGTATGCCTGTATGCCAGAAGAGGGCACCAGATCACATTATAGATGGTTATGAGCCACCCTGTGGTTGCTGGGAATTGAACTTAGGACCTTTGGAAGAGCAGTCAGTGCTCTTAACCTCTGAGCCATCTCTCTAGCCCTCACTCCTCTGTTTCTTTGAGTCAGGGTCTCTCCCTGAATTTGAGACATTTTCTTTGCCAGGCTGGAAGCCAGTGACTTTCCCATCCCTATCCACTTCGAAGCTGGGATTACTGGAATGTGTGGGGTGCCCGGCTTCTTATGTGGGTGCTGGGATACAGACTTCTGGCTCTCAAGATGTGTGGCAAGTGCTCTTAACTGCTGGGCCACCTCTCCATCCCCTTAGTAGAAGTTCCATTAATGTAATTTTTGGTTATACATGGTGCTGAGAATCAAATTCAAGGGCACTGACTTAGGATAAGAAACCAGAGCTATCCTCTGGCGTTCCTGGCCTGAGAATCAAAAGCCTTTCTTTAAAAATGCTGCTTTTGAGGTCTTTTCCCTGAGCTGCCTGGTCAATTCTTATTTCCTGTCCCCATCACAATGGATATTTTTAAATTTAAAGGTGGTCCTAACTTTATGTATATGAGTGTTTCACCTGAATGTATGTAAATGCACTACACGCATACAGTGCCCACCCAGGTCAGAAGACAGCATTGGGTTATAGGTGAACGTGAGTTATAGATGGTTGTGAGCCACCATGTTGGTCCGGGGAATTGAACTCCAGGTCCTTTGGAAGAGCAGCCTGTTGCCGGGTATTTGATCCCACTGTGATTCCTTGAGATTGTGAACTATAAAAACCTGTCTTTTGTTTGGTGTGGTTGATCCCTAACACACACCTTTAATCCAAGAGCTTGCTGTACACAGGTTTAATAAAGTTAACCCGCGGTCAAGCAGTGGAGCAAGAAACCAGCTGACAGGGATTAAGGAATAGGAGGGACCTTGAGTTGAGGGGTATTTAGGGTAGTGTGTAGGAGTAGAAGGGGCTCTTGGGCTCTTAGCTCCTTGGCCTTTCGCTTTTTGACCTTTGAGCTAGCAAGTCTTTGGCCTTGGAGTTTTCGGGTTTTGTTTTTGTTTTTGTTTTGTTTTTGTTTTTTGCCTTTTCCACCCAGGCTGTCAGCTGAGCTAAGCTAGAGCCTTTTGGGCCTTTTTCCTTTTGTGACATCAGCTAAGTAGGAAGGCCAGCTGGGTGCTTTCTCTGCCTCTCTGAGCTAGCAGGTTTTCACTCCAGCATCTGGCTCCAGAGTCTTTATTGGTAAGATAGAACAATTGGGGTTTTCATTTAAAACAAGAGCAGCCAGTGTTCCTAACTGCTGGGCCATCTTGTCAGCTTTTGAAGGCTGTGATCTAAGGCTCTCAGCAACTTCGGTTCTAAAGCTCTCAGTTGACTGTGCTACATGAAACCTATTGACTTGCACCTCTTCCCGAATGAGCAGTCAGTGGAAGCGCTTGTGTTGTGATTAGTCAAAACTGAAGGCACTATGTAGATTTGTTTTGTCCAGAGAAAGAGTTTCTCTGTGTGGCCCTGGTTGTCCTGGAACTCGCTCTGTAGACCAGGGTGGCCTTGACTCATAGAGAGCCACCTGCCTGTGCCTCCTGAGTGCTGGGATGACAGACGTGTGCCACTGCCCAGCTTTGAAGGGAATATTTAGATTCTTAGCATCTTAGGAATGAAATATCCAGACACTTGGCTGAATTGCTTCATTATCCCTGCACAGAAATGACCTCTCTCTCTAGTGTCCTCCTTCCTGCCAGTGGCACCTGACCCACCGGAGCACCTAACCAGGGAGCAGGGCAAAGACTGCCCTTCCAGGCTGTGATTCTGGAAAGCTGTCTTTCCCTTTTCTGTGCCCTCTACACAAATTCCTCCCTGTTCACTGATGTTTGAAATCCCATCATTTATTGTTTTGGCTTCGAACCAGAAGAAGGCATGGGAAGTTGATTGCTGCTTGGCTTGTGCCTGGCACAGTCTTGTCTGTATTCTCCTCAGTCTTACAGCTCACACCTTTTTATAAATAAGGGAACTGAGGCGGCTTAGAGAAATGTAGTAATTTTTTTCAGGGTCACAAGATAAGTAGAAGGGATTGTAAGTAAGCCCATGTTGGCTCGCCTCCAGATCTGTGATGTATCTGTTACTAAAGGCTAATATTTATGTGAACCTGGCACTGTGTCCAGTGTGTAGTGGAATTCATATTTATTCTCAGTGTGACTGGGTGTGGCCTGATGAAAGTGCCCCGCCCACATCTTCCTGCTCATCATCATGCATCACGCGGGACTTCAGTCTGCCCCAGGTCTGACTCAACACCTGCTCTTCTCAAGAAAGTTAGGACCACAGACTAAACACAGGGAAGAATTAATTTCTAGCTCCAAGGCCATTAGCCAATGACTGATGGGAATGTTATGAAATCAAGGCTCCAGTGTATCAGGTGACTCGCAAGCATTTGTAACTCCAGTTTCAAGTAACTGAGTGCCCACTTCTGGTCTTCATGGGCACCCGTGCACAGGCATGCACAAATATAGAAACATACACAAATAAAATAAGTCTTTTAAATAAAAATTTTTTATTCTCTCTCTCTCTCTCTCTCTCTCTCTCTCTCTCTCTCTCTCTCTCTGAGACAGGTAGAATCTCTCTATTATGTAGCTCTGGCTGTCCTAGAACTCACTATGTAGATCAAGCTAGCCTCAAATTCATAGATATTCATCTGCATCTGCCTTCACAGTGCTGGGATTAAAGATGTACATAACCACACCTCTCTATAAATAATAATAACAAATAGTAAATTTGTATACATATGTATATATATATGTATATGTATGTATATCAGAGAATTGTGTAAAATGAATTTCTGTATGATTTTTATTTTCAGTAAATGTTTGATTCATATATCTACCTAGGGTCCTGCAAACTTTTTTTCAGGTAAAAAAGGCATGGAAATGTTTAAGAAGGTCAATTTTAGTTCTTTCATGAAAACTTAAAAAATGGATATCTTGGAATTGATACTGATCAGAACATTTTAAATAAATAAGATAGCTTAAATGTAGAAAGACAAGTGAAATAGAAGACAAATGGGGAGAAAGCACATTGAGGCACATATAGAAAAAATATTTTTAAAAATGAGCAGAGCTTGGCTTGCGACAGTCATAGATTTCTGTATTTCCCTCTTCTATTTCAATTGAATCACTTAAAGAATTTTAGAAAGTCTCAACCAGGATACATGCAAAGAAAAATATTATTAGGCAAATATAGCAGGACTTCTGCTGACCTGCTGCAGTATAAATAATGACACTTTTATATAGTTCAAGCTTAGAGAGCCGGGCGGTGGTGGTGCATGCCTTTAATCCTAGCATTTGGGAGGCAGAGGCAGGTGGATCACTGTGAGTTCGAGGCCAGCCTGGTCTACAAAGTGAGTCCAGGACAGGCAAGGCTACACAGAGAGACCCTGTCTCGAAAAACTTAAAACAAAAACAAAAACAAACAAACAAAAAAGCACAACAAAAAATTGTTCAAGCTTAGGACTTTAGCTGGGACAGTTTCCCAGCTACCATCTGGATTTAACCCAACTATTCTAGTCCATGACCCACCTCTCTGTTCCTGTTTCCTTCTGTCTGGTTCTTTTTGTGTCTGCTTCCAAATCTCCCAGGTCTCCTTTTTTCTCCCTGTATCCCTCTCTCCTCTGGTGGACAATGATCAGAAACAACAAAGAAAATAACAGGAAAAAAAATCTTTAAAATGCATACAAAAGGAAATAAAAAAGAACTCTGTCAACCTATACTTATATAATAATAATAATAAAAAGTGTTCTAAATTACCCAAGATGAAGCTCAAAGATCTAAATCTGTGGGAGCATGGTGTGGTGGATTTAATGAGGATGGTCCCCACAGCTGGCGGAACTGTTTGGGAAGGATTAGGAGGCATGGCCTTTGGAGGAGCTGTGTCCCTGGGGCTGGGCTTTGAGGATTCAGGATTCCACGGGCTTCTCAACGCTCTTGTTTCTATTTTCTGATCATGGATTAAAAGGCGAGCTCTTAGTTACTGCCCCTTTGCCATACACCCACCTGCAAGCTGTCATATTCCCTGCTATAATGGTCGTGAAGCCCAGTGCTCTGGAGCTGTGACTCTTGAACTGAATTCTAACTTGGTCATAGCGTTTTATCACAGCAATAGAAAAGTAACTAAGATACATGGGTCTAGATAATGTAAGCTTCGCACTGTGTCCTGCAGGCAGTAGAGCCTAAGTTCAGAGCCAAGCTCTGAGGTCAGCTCTTGACTAAAGTCTTAGTTGCTTGCACGTCTTTATTTTCTCCCTGCCTTACTTTCTCACTTGTAAAAGGAGGAGGATAGTGACATCTGCTTGACATGCTTATTACAGCGAGATTAGGGCAATGTTTAATTTCCAGCCATCTGGGCTTTCCCAGGTATCTTTCTGTGGAAGGTTGAGCCTCTGTAATCAAAACACCTGAAATACCAAATCTCTTCAATTCCTAAATGGACACAATGCTGCAAATGAAAAATTCTACACTGTAAAAACTGTTTAACACACAACATTATTAATGTCTAACATTGGTTTCAGGCTGTGTTTATATGAATGTGACATAAACTCTTTCATGCATAGACTTAGGCTCTATACCAAAAAGATTTTATTATGCAAAAGCAAACACTCCAAACTGGAAAAAAAAAAGGGGGGGGAGAGAAATTGGAAATACTTTTGCTCCCAAGCATTTAGAATACACATCCTGTATTTCTTTATAGCTTAATTCTGTTATAGACCTGGAACATACTTTGTGTGTTCCTTTGAACTGGAAAGGGTTATGTAATGATACAGGATTAGTATGTCTTGATGAACCATCTCTTACTCTTTCTGCTTGCTTGAAAGATTACATATTTTGTCAATGGTACAGTGTTCTGGAATGTCTTCTAGACCCAGTGGCTGGTGGTA
Organism: Acomys percivali; assembly: GCA_907169655.1. Lineage (NCBI taxonomy): Eukaryota > Metazoa > Chordata > Mammalia > Rodentia > Muridae > Acomys > Acomys percivali. The sequence continues at coordinate 21,162,722 of OU015752.1, forward strand.
TTGTTCAAATTCATTTAACTTCTTTCTAGAATGATTTTCCTTGTCTTATAGCTCTCTCTACTACTGGAACCAGAGTGCAAAAACTCCAGTTGTACCTACGGATTCCTCAAATCTTCTACCAGGTTTTGATTCCTGTTTCATGAAATTCTGAACCTACATGCACATGCCCTTAACTGTGATATTGTGTGTGAGATGTGACGTGAATGGCAAGCTGCATTTTAAAACTTATTTATTTTGAAGATTTTAAAATTTTATTCATTTGCAACAGTGTGTGGGTATGTGCACATGACTGTATGACTGTAGGTAGGTATGGATGCCCCAGAGTGTTGGGTCCCCCGGAGCTGGAATTACAGTGGCACACTGTGAACTGTTCAGTGTAGGTGAGAACAGTATGCTGTTAACCACTGAGCCATCTTTCAGCCTCCAAATGCAACTGTTAAAATGCATGGACCAGGAACAACAATGCAGAAACTAGCTATTTCAAAGCGCCAATGAAGGAGAGAGGCCTGTATGAAAGACAAGCATTACAATGCAGAGAATCACTGAGGAGCCACAGAGTTCGTTCTGTTTTTGTTGTGCTGACCTTTGACCTGAATAATCTACAAGCAGATGTGCACATCATCAGGACCATTTGCACTATGGAAGCAGCTTGTGAAGATGTCTTCTTTAGGCGCCGGTGTGTTCTATAGGAAACAGTATGGTTCTGGAGCCAGTTTCTTATCCCAGTGGTCACCTGCTGAGTGAACCTGAACATTTTTTTTCTGCCCCATATTTTCCTACCTGTGACAACGGTGCTTCAAACATCACCATTTCCTCATCCCATAGCAATATCCACCATAGAGTAAGGATCCAGTGAATTGATCCATGAAGAAGGGTGTTTAACACATAGTGACCATTCAACAAACAAAATCCATTCCAAAAGCAACTACCTGAGTTGGTTGAACGGAACCAGCAGAACAAGACCTTGTATTGGTTTCTGAGGAGTGTGGAAATTAAGTACCACAAACTGGGTGGCTGTAAGCAAAGGAGATCATCTGGCCACCGTTCTGGAGGCTGGAAGGCTGTCTTCGTGCTGGGCCACACTCCCTCTGACACTGTAGGGGGTCTGGCTCTTTCCTCACCAGTTCCTCGACTTTTGGAAGCACGCTCTTCATGACTGTCTAGCTCAGTGGTTCTCCACCTGTGGGCTGTGGCCCCTTTAAGGGTTGTGTATCAGACATCCCGCATATGAGACAGTTACTCTGTGATTCATAGCAGTAGCAAAGCTACAGTTATGAAGTAGCAAGGAAACAATTGTATGGCTGGGGGCAGCACAACATGAGGGTCGCATTAAAGGGTCACAGCATTAGGAAGGCTGAGAACTGCTGGTCTACCTTGGTTTTGTGTCCCCGTCTCAGTTAGCCAAACATGGTTTTACTAGTACCGTAACTTCAGCCCCATTAGGAGACCCTTTCTCTGTTTTCCTGATCCCTACATACAGTGGCTGGATAGGCAAACTGTAGCTGAGTGGTGCGTGACGGTCGTGGGTCCCCTAATGTGTAGGAGCTGAAGTGATAATGGAAGGGCCAATCCTCCTGTTACTGAGTCTCCCTCGCGTTAACCTCTGGCCCCTTTCTGCCAGGATTCAACAAAAGGGAAGTCACAAGTTTAAAGTCCCAGAGAGGAGGAGAGCCAAATGTGTAAATGCAGATTTTCCCAGACCTTAAGGTAAAACGTTGGCGCTGACCTCATTGTGTCCTGCCATCGTGTCTTCCAAGGAAAAGACCACGAGGTGCCATATTCATGGAGCATATTTTTAGCCGCCTTGCCATTAAATTCATCTTTGCACCTCTAGGCTCAGTGCTGGTAAAATTTAGTTCCCCCTCTGCACTTTCCATTTAATTTCTCCTCCTACAGGGTGCTTCCTTTCTGCTCTGGGTCTTTGTTGGAGCTCTTTCTCTCCAGCTGACTCAGAAGCAAGCTCCAAGATCTCCATTCCACCTCTAAAGACATCTGCTCTGTCCCATAGCCAGGGCAACTCTTATAAAGGAAAACATTAAATTGGGGCTGATAGTTTCAGGTGTTTAGTCCATTATCATCATGGCAAGAAACATGGAGGCAGGCAGGCAGACATGGTGCCGGAACAGGAGCTGAGAGTGCTACATCTTGATCCAAAGGCAGCCAGGAGGAGACTCTCTTTCCCCACTGGGCAATGCTCTCTGCACAGGAGACCTCAAAGCCTGCCTCTACAGTGATACACTTCCTCTAAGAAGGCCACACCTCCTAATAATGCCACTCCCTATGGCCAAACATTCAAACACATGAATCAGTTGGGGCCTGTTCCTACTCAAACCACCACAGTAACCCCAATAAAACCCTTTGGTTCACCCAGTTGGATGTCATTGGCATCTATACTTTGGTTGTCATTGTCTCTTCATCTGACATGAGTAGACTTGTTTCCATCTCCCTAAGAACAGCGATGCATAACAGCATATATATTCCCTATACAGCAGAGGCGCTCGCAACAAGTCCCCCAATTGCCCCATAGCAAACCTTCCCTCCATCCCGAGACCAGTTCAGTGAATAGTTCACAGCAGACCATATGTTATTGCTTTGGTTCCACAAGCTGAACCCAAGACTGCATTCTACCAGAAGGGCTTAGAGAGCCCTTATTGTCCTCAGGGACATTTGCTATGAGAGTTTTCTGTTTGTTTACAAGGCTGGAGGTCTCTTTAGATGCTTATAATTTATGTCTTAATTAGCATTTTCCACCTTTTTATTTATTATTTTCTCATACATTATATCCTGACTGCAGTGTTCCCATCCTTCCTCTCCCTCTTAATTAGCATTTTTATACTTTATGGGGTCCTGCACACATGTAAAAAGCATTCTCAGTACATTGAACTCAGGAGCTAACCTTCCTAGAGCCTTGCTTACTATGGGTGTGGACAGCACAGAATGATGAATGGATAGGGTGTTAAAACAACTGTTGGTTGGGCCTCACAACAGGCCTCTTGAGGGAAGTGAAATTTAGCAATAATTATATGTATGAACTAGCTAGCAAATGTTGGGAGATTACTGGCACACAGCCCCACCTTCATTCCTTACCCTGACCCACCAACACAGCAGAACACAAAATGGTCTCATATTTTGCTTATAGGTTTCTCATCTTTTAAATTACGTGTGTGTGTGTGTGTGTGTGTGTGTGTGTGTGTGTGTGTGTGTGTG
>OU015752.1:21165938-21192994 GCA_907169655.1 Acomys percivali
TGTGTGTGTGTGTGTGTGTGTGTGTGTGTGTGTGTGTGTGTGTGTGTAGGGAGGTTGTGCACATGCCAAGTGTACAAGTAGAGGTCAGATGAAAACTTGTGGGAGGAGGTGGTTCTTGCTTTTCCTCCATGTGGGTTCTGGGTGTCGAATTCAGGCCGTCAAGCTTGGCATCCAGTGTCTTTCTTTGCTAAGGCATCTCACTAGCTCCATAGTTCTCATTTTTGAGGCATTTCTTTTTAGCTTTAGTATTTACCATACAACAAACACTTAATCTCGTTCTGCTTTGAGGTTGTTAAATCTAATTTGTACAGTGCTACTGCTTCCAAGCAGAAGACTGAGGAGAGAGACCTGGAAGATGGCGGCTTCTTCTTCTTCTTCTTCTTCTTCTTCTTCTTCTTCTTCTTCTTCTTCTTCTTCTTCTTCTTCTCCTTCTTTTCTTTTCTTTGTTAGAAAATAATTTTGAGACAGGTTCTCATCCCAGCCTGACTTCTAATGTATAATTCTTGGGCCTTTAGCTCCCAGTTGCTAAGATTACAGGTATGGCCACCACTCATGGGCCAGTAGCTCCTTTCCTGAAGGCCATTGCCGTCCTGGGCACCTCAGGTAAGGAATATGGCTTATTGTTTCGACAGCACAAAAAGAGTCTCATCCATCACCCTGTCTGTCATTTTCTCTCTCAACTTCAGACAGGCAAGAATGCTGCCTCAGGGAAGCCATGTTGTAAAGCAGACAGCCTGCTGTCAGGAACCATAAATATTTGGAATTTGAAGTTGATTGAACACTCAAAATACAACACTTCAAGAAACTCAACTTTTGGAACAAGTTGGCCCAGCTTGGCTCCTCTGAAGTGTGTTCGATGAATGCTTCATTTGAGTTGACCTCTCTTCCGGAGTGGATGGGGGAAACGACAGTCGTTAGTACTTTTCTTCTTTTCGTGTGATAAAAATTCCCTCTGCCAGCTGAGCATGTTCTGTGGGGTTAGAGCAGGTTTCTCTGTGGGAGACAGAACTGTGAGGGGAAGGCCCTCTGGGGCAGTGCTTGATGCTGGCCACAGCTGTGAGGAAAGCTTAAGCTGAAAGCTACATCAAGTCCAAAATACATATTTAACAAGTAGCGGGTGAGCTGACGGTGTCCTGGATTCTGTCAGGCATGCAGGCAGCATCCTGTCACGCAAGGCAGAGGGGGTGGTGAGCTAAGGGCTCAAATCCCTCTTACTGGGAAGTCAACTTCTCTGCAGCAAACTTATGGGACTTAACTAAGAGAGTGCAACTCTAGAATTCCAAGAAGGGCAAGAAACAGATGTACAAGGAAAGGAGTGTGTTGGGCAGGGGGGTGGGGGTGAGTGGTGAGTGGGTGGTTGAACTGTTAAAGTTTTCTCCTCCATAATCTAACAGAAAAATCTGTGTACAGTGACAACAGAGATTTGTTCCAAGGAGGCTGTAAGTAGGATGAATGAATTAACCAGGACTGTGAGGTTGCATTGTTCTGTCTTGGGGAGGAGCTAACATCAGGAACTGGAGAATAGAGATGGTCCTTGAGAAAGCTTGAGCCCCTAGGCAGTCTAGGCTGGGGACCTGCACATGCTGGGGTCAGAGGTAGCAGCTAGAGCAAAGTCAAGTGCACATTCTGACGGAATTGCGTGGCTTTCCATACCTTTCTTCTCTAATGGCACAAGAGGAGAAAATTGGATAATAACCAGCATAAAGTGGAACTCCAAACAAACAAACAAACAAACAAACAAACAGAAGCCAGAAGGGAAGTTTTAATTTACTCCCTGTTGCTGTGATTAAACTACTCTGATCAAAAGCAGTCTGAGGAAAAGGTTTATTCAGCTCACACTTCCCTCACTGAAGGAATTCAGGGCGGAAATTTAAGGCAACAGCTTGAAGCAGAAACCATGGAGGAACACAGCTTGCTGGCTGGCTCTCTGGCTCATGTTCAGCTAGCTTTCTTATATCGCCCAGGCTCGCCGGCTTCCGGATGGTGCTGCCCACAGTAGGCTGGACCTTCCTGTATCAAGTCAGTCCCTCACAGACATGACTGTGGACCAATCTGATCTGTCTTCCGTCTTCCCACCTGACTCAAGTTTGTGTCAAATTGACATTAAAAATCAACCAGCCTGGAGAGAGGGTAGAAGTCCTGGTTACTTCGGGTCATGTATTTGGTACTCCATACGTGTATCCATCTCTTCCTCTCTGCCTCAGATGACTTCACCAGCTGCCCTGATCCTGTTACTACCGTTGTTCTGACTCCAACTCTCCAAATCTAGACTAGCAAAACCTTGAGAGCCAAAGGAGACAGAAGAGAGGCAAAACACCAGGCTGGATGTGAGTCTCTTAGGAAAGCACCGTTCTGGTCTTAGGCAAAATGAACTTATTCTATCTCAACTCACCAGATTCCAAGGAGGGCGTAGAACTCACCAATGTATGATACAGGCTGGTAACCTGCTGAGTGGATGAAGCCAGTCGTAGAACACCATAAGCTGCACAATGCCCTGTACATAGAATGTCCAGAAAGGGAAGATACAGCAAGAAAGTGAATTGACTATTGTCTAGCACAATAGGATGAAGGAGCTGTGTTGTAATGTAGCTGGTAACAGCAATATGGCTTCCTTTTGGGAAGATAAGAAAGATTGAAAATGAGACCATGGCTCCAATTGTGCAAGCCTTTGGATAGAGAAACATGGGGTGCTTAACAAGTGGGTCGCTTACTGAGAAGTGTGCCACCAGGTGATTTAATCATCAAACAAACGTCATGAAACCTGCCTTCCCAGAGACTACAGCTACGATGGCCTCACTATTCAATCTAACAGGACCGGTGCCTTCATTACTGATCAAAACTCCATCTGTGGGGCACGATTGCACTAAAACTCAGTGATTGGTGCATGAGAATTTTATGATATGTGGGAATATGGGTAAATTCATTTAAAAGCAAGATGAAAGTAAAAATTGAATTTAGATAAATCACAAACAAAAATTTAGTAACTACATCCCTTACTCCCCCCCCAAAGAAAATTGGAATGCATTTGAACCAAAATTATTAACTAAAATATATATTTTTGCCGAATGCCCCAACCTTAAAATCTTTGTCTAAGAAGTTCTAGGGTAGAAAATAAGTCTTTGAGTTTTTAAAAACCCAGAAGCTCAGTTGAAGAGTCTGAAGAATGTCCAAGGACTAGTCCTTTAGGAAGCATCCATGCAGCCAATGGTATTGTTAGATTCACAAGGGGTTTTCGGCTGATACGCTCAAGAACTGGGGCATTTCTGGAAACAGGAGCAAAGAGAACCCCAGAGCCAGCATACCTTCTGCCCTGCCTTGTCAGCACTAGCTCCTGGGGTCTGATGCTATGTCAATAAAACTCACATGCAAACAGACTCCAAATTTCCCTTAGACGCGAAGCTAGGAAATCGGGGTCATAAAAAGCGAAGCTGCAAACTCATGGGGGCGTGGTTGGCACGGAATTGCTGGGGAGCGCGATGAGCTCAGCTCAGCCCAGGGATGAATTCCAAAAGAAAGAGAATAACTGGAAGAGGGCAAGGACCTTGTGCTTGGATGGCTAAGTGAGTCAGCTAGAAAAGCTCATCAATATTAACCACATTGTGCAGACCTTGTGAGGAGAGAATATTTGAAGATTGCAAATGGCGCACAAGTCTGGCATGTATGGACCTGTGACTTTCATAGTCATAATGAAAAACGAGACCAACTTCCCAGAGGCTAAATTTCTTAGATACAGGTGACAAAAGAACCAATTTATTTCCACTTTTTTTTTTTCTGAGACAGGGTCTCACTGTGTAGATCTGGCCATTCTGGAACTCAACCAGGCTGGCCTCGAACTCTCAGAGATCTCAGAGCTTCTGCCTCCAAAGTGCTGGGATTAAAGGTATAAGCCACTACTCCAGGATTCCATTAATTCTTAAAGATTGAATATATTTCTATGTCTGTTCATCGTGTATGAGAGGCTTTCTCTGCTGACTAAAGTTTGAATGTAGCCTCCTTGGTTTCAGATTTGCTCAACCAAATAAGAGAGCTACAAGAGGGGCTGGAGGGCGGGCTCAGCAGTTAAAAGCGCTTGTTGCTCTTAAAGAGGACTTGAGTTCACTTCCCACCACCCACATCTTAGTTCATGACTCCAATTCCAGGAACTCCAGTGCCCTCTTCTGACCTTCAAGGGTGTCAGGCACACCTGTGGTAGACATGCATACATACATACATACAGTCAAATACCCAAACACACTGAAATAAACAAGTCCTAAGAAAGAAAGCATAAGAGCCGTTGGCCACTTGAGCATACACAACAAATCATGAATCTCTGGATCTGTTGCATAACACATATTATTATAGTTATGTATGTAAGTTAATGCAATCCAACAGTATATTCTTAACACATAGATCCAATATCCCTATTGGATTTCCATACTTCTTCTTCATTCCTGTTGATATAATTAATACCATCTTGTAGCTCTTCTTCTGTTATATACTGCAACCTCATGGGTCATATTTATGCTGGGAACAGTTTGTGTCTGACAATGAGAAGGAGGGGTGGGTGCCCGTTGGATACTGAGAGGATTATCAGCTCTGTAAGGTGGCCATTGACCAATGGTCCTAGAAAAGACTACTGAACAATCTTTAGACACATCATTGAGAAGCATTAGACAGGAGAGGAAGAGCTATGCCTTCTGCTAAAGATCATTTGATGGGCGGGGGGGAGGGGGTGAATGCTTACCTTTAATTGCAGTACTCGGAGGGCAGAAGCAGGTGGATTTCTGAGTTCGAGGCCAGGCTGGTTTAGAGAGTATGTTCCATGACATCCAGGGCTACACAGAGAGGCCTTGTCCCAAAATAAAAGACAAAACAGAATGAAAACAACCCACCAAGCCGGGCAGTGGTGGCGCATACCTTTAATCTCAGCACTTGGGAGGCAGAGGCAAACGGATCGCTGTGAGTTTGAGGCCAGCCTGGTCTACAAAGGGAGTCCAGGACAGCCAAGGCTACACAGAGAAACCATGTCTCCAAAAACCAAACCAAACCAAACCAACCAACCAAACAAACAAACAAACAAAACAAAACCAAAAACAAAAACAAAAAAGAGAAAGAAAGAAAAGAAAACAACCAACCAAAATAACAAAAAGATCATGTGATAGAATTTGCGGGTTTAAGGTCTCTAGCTGCACTGACTATGCACATTTATCTATCTATCTATCTATCTATCTATCTATCTATCTATCTATCTATCCATCTATCTATGCCAAACTTGGGGGCTCATTTTTCTAGCCAATGTTTTAACTTTTACTGAGGTTTTGGAATTAATTTGGAGTGGACTTTTGGTTTGGTTTTCAAAAAATTTGTCACTAGGAGAAAAAAAAGTGGTGGGGGAAGTGGCTTGAGGGACAGCTGTAGATGGTTTCTGGTCCTTTAGGCAGGTCTATTGAAAGCTCTGAGATCATTGCGTTCTTTCCCCAGGTGCCGGAAGCACACTCTACGCAACTGCAACAGCTTGTTTACCTGTCTACATATGTATGTGTGTTCTGTGATGGAGGCTTACCCATCCAGCCATATCCTTATTTTCTATAGACATACTTACAGGTGTCAAGAGGAATCTTGAAGACACCTTCCTCTCTCACATCCACGGTGGTCATTTTTCTCACTGCTGTGACCAGGAACAAGTTAAGGGCAGAAGTCACGGCTTGAGGGGCAGCTCACCATCCATCATGGTGGGATGACACGGAACAGCAAGAGCTCAAGGAAGCTGGTCCTGTTGGTTTGCTCCAGGAAGCAGAAAGAGACGAATGCTGAGCTCCAGTCATTGCTTCTTTGCACTCAGCTCGGGGTGGTGCTCCCCATATTCACCATGGGTCTTCCCTCATCAGTGACAGCTCTCTCCAAACACCCTCAAAGGTATACCCCCAAAATGTCAGTCAAGCTGACAATGGAGGTTAGCCGTTGTCACTTTTTTCTTTTATTAGTGGAAATAAGGTTATTGTTGCCTGTAAAATTAAAGCCTGAAGATGGTTCAGACATACATCTTCTAGAACCTCTTCTGGTCCTGGCTTCTGCAAGGATCAAGGTTCCATCAAAGAGATATAGCCTGCAAGAGATATAGCCTGGGGATTCATTTTAGGGGATTCACTTTGCCCAGTGGTGGGGGAGCTTCTGGAAGAGTCTATGCACGGCGGGTGCCTCGTCATCTGAAAACAATGTATCTCTAGGTGACCCCAAGCGGGATAGGAAGGAAAGCTAGCTATGAGATGGAGTCAACAAAGACAGACCATGCCATATGAGGACAAACCGGAGCCCAGGTCCAATGCCTACCTCACTGCCTCCAGCCCTGACACCACGGGTCACTGTAGTGGCTGATTAGACGTCCACATGGCGCAGAATTCAGCAATAGTAATAGAAGAGACCCGATGGGGCTTGAGGATGCTAGAGCAAGCCATGGTGTGGGCCAGAGTGTTAGGGACAGCCTGAACTGCCACGCTGTCTGGAACCTACGCTGGCCTGGGAGCGTGCAAGCGTGGCTGAATCTTTGCTTTTCTCTAGCAAACACGTAAAGTTCTCATGAGGTCAACTGTAACCCAGTAACATACGGGAAAGAAGGCAATTGGGGATGCAGTTCCGGGTTAACTAGGCTGTGTAGTCCGGAGTCGTCATCACAGCAAGCAGTACTTCCCGTTGTCATAGGATTCCTATGACAGTGAGGAACTAAACAACAACGAATAAACAAAGTGTGCACTCTTCACAGCAGCCTTGTGAGAGATGCACTTGTAATACCCCCATTTTACAGATGAGGAAATTAAGGCAGAGACAGATTATATACTTGTCCCAGGTCCCAGGAAATGGAGGAGCCAAGCTTTCAATAGAGGCAGGTAGAAGTGAAAGCCCTTGACATTAACTGCTACTTGTTCATGCTGTATAAGGCCTTCCTCAGACACTCAGACTGACCCCTCTCTTCAGGTGGGAGAACAGATTTTTAAAAAAATTTTTTTATTATTTAATTAATTTATTCAGCTTACATCTCAATTGTTTTCCCCTCACTTGTACCCACCTATTCCTCCCTCCCTCCCACTTTCACCCTATTCCCCTTCCTGAAAGACTCACTTATAATTGCACACTAGCCCAAAAGGGCTATCCCATGAAAGTCTTCACTTACCAGGAGATTGGGATAAATTCGAGGACATCCTATTGGGACTCTAGGTGAGAGAAGCATGGGCAGATGGGGAAATAGAAGGACCCAGAGGGTCCTAGAAACCTACAAGAAGAACATCATGATGGGCAGACCTGGACCCAGGGGGCTCTGCTCAAACTACTGCACCAGCCAAGGACAATACATGCAGTAAATATTGAACCCCTGCTCAGATCTAGCCAATGGACAGCACATTCCCTACAGTTGAGTGGAGAGTGGGGGCTGACTCTGACATGAACTCTGGGGCCCCATATTTGACCACTTCCCCGTGGTGGGGAGGCTTGGGGGCACTAAAAGAAAGGATGAGCAGGCTACCAATATGAGACCTGATAGAGAGAACAGATTTTTAATAGTTTATTGCACTTGCTTTCTCCAGTCTTTTGTCTAGGATGGATGTGGGATTTATTCTTGAACCTGATAGAGTGTGGGACTCAACACAGTGAAAGCCCTCGGGAGCGCAGGGCTCACCACTTGTCCGGTGGATCAGAGCTGGGGATGTGCTTAACCAGGGATGCGCTGATTCTTAGCTTCCAGCCTTCAAACTCAGCTGCAGTGAATTTGTTGGAGCCCCACTTCCTCCAGATGTGGATCTTCTGGTGGCCAGGGAACTCAGACTTGGCTCAGTTGGGAAGAGCACTGAAATAGATAGTAATAAACATCGGCTAGAACTCTGTCTCCAAGGTCCTTCGTGCAACCCTTACAAGCAGCAGGCTGCCGACACTACCACAAAGACAGCTGCTCTGTTTGCCTTAGTTGGCTGCAGAGTCACGCTTGTATTTTAACAGTGCTATTCTTTTTATTTGTTTGTTTCATTTTTTGACATGGTCTCATATAGCCCAATCTCTCTATGTAGCTCAGGGTGGCTTTGAACTTCTCATCCGTCTGCCACTATCTCCTAACTGCTGGGCTACATGTCCATGTTACCATGCCTGACCATTGCGGTTAAGAGCACTGGTTGCTGTTCCAAAGGTCCCGAGTTCGATTCCCAGCAGCCACCCAGGGTGGCTGGCAACCATTTATAATGTGATCTGGTGCCCTCTTCTGGCCTGCAGGTGTACATGCAGGCAGGCAAAACACTGTATAAATAATGAATAAATAAACCTTTAAAAAAAGTATTTATGGGGCCGGGCATGGTGACGCATGCCTTTAACCCCAGCACGTGGGAGGCAGAGGTAGATGGATTGCTGTGAGTTCAAGGCCAGTCTGGTCTACAAAGCGAGTCCAGGACAACCAAGGGTACACAGAGGAACCCACACCAAAAATTATTTATTATAATTTATTCATGTTACATCTAGATTGTTATCCCCTTGCTCTTATCTTCCCATTCCCACCCTCCCTCCTTCTTTCCCTCCCCTTGACCTCTGACAGGGGCGGCCCTCCCGTGCTCACTGCTGCCCCCTATGGTAATGCACATTCATCTGGCACCTTATACATCCGGTAGCGCTGATCTACTTCCTGCCTTTGCCCCTCAGAGGGAGATGAGCTCTGCTTCCAGGTCTTCGTGGCTGAGCAGCACTAACTCTGAAGGAGCTTTTTTTTTTTATCGAAATGCTCTTGTCATGTCTTTGAAAGACAGTCAGAGGCCCTGCAAGGAACTTTGCTCAGGTCTCCTGCTAATCACGTACTCCAAGCAAGGCAAGGCACGGGAGCACAGAGGAAGAAAAGGGGGTCACCCCTTGAAGGAGGGCAGATGGGGCTCATGTTTAGATTCTCTGAGAAGAAAGTCATCCCATAGGATTATTAAGGAAATTCCAGCAGCTCGTTGTTTAACCGCTAGAAGGGAGGAGAGACTCGGACTTCATTCCCGAAGCCCGCGTGCTTGCAGGTTCCAGGATGAAAAACGACCTTTGTTGACTTTTATTTAGATTTATTTAACATCCAACCCGCAGGAGACGGCAGGTAGGATAAGACCTGGGGAAAGCTGCTCCCCGCACCCACAGCTTTTTGCCTCTAGCTGTTTCATGAGTGGGTGCTCGGCTTCCTTCCCACCCCACCCACCCCTTTAAAAAAAAAACGCCCTCCCAGTTGGAGCAGCAGTGTTTCCTCACATCTGAGGGGAAGGGAGCGGCCACTTCCGAAAGGATAGTATTTATATTTTTAGACTGAAATATGCATTTACAATGGCTTTTCTCAGAAAACACACTTAAAAAATGTTTTGAATAGAAAGGTACATCTTAAACCATAGCTAGTTTCACTTACACAGTGAGGAAGGGATGGCAATTTTGTTTTATTTCAATGGTGAAACAATTAAAAAAAAAAGCTTGTTGATTTTAGAGTATGTACCTCCCTTCTGCTTTCGTGGTGTGTGTGCGTGTGTGTGTGTGTGTGTGTGTGTGTGTGTGTGTGTGTGTGTACTTGCCGGTGTGTGCACATATGGAGGACAAAGCATAACCCTATCTTCTTCTGCCTTGTTCCACTGTGTTTTATGAGACAGGGCCTGTATGACTCTTTAGCATGCTTTTTGGTCAGACCGGCGGCTGGTTGGCAGGCTGCCTGTGTTTGCTTCCTCAGTGTTGGGGTCACAGGCACGTGTCACTATGCCTGTTTTTATGTGGGCGCTGGGGATCCAAACTCACCTCCTCATGCTTGTAAAGCAAGCACTTTACCCACCGAGCTATGTCCCACGCCCACTCTGTTTCCTTTAGACTCCCACGGCAGCAGAGCCCAGTAGTGTTTCTCCAAACCGAGGGAGAGACAATGGCCCTGAAAGGGTGACGTGAGGGTGGAGGAGGGGAGGGGGGAGAGGACAGCGGAACAACTCAGGTGACATTGTTTGGTCACAAATTGATGGGACCTTTACCTCTCCGGTGAGCCCCAGAGTGACCCAGCCCAGACCTTGTGCACCAGCAGTGGCTAGGAACCTATGTGCTTAACTGCCAGCCCTGATGGGCTATTCCAGCCACTAGCTGTTCCATAAGAGCAGCCAGAGCTCCAGAGGGTGACAGCCAGTTAAATTAGAGCCAGTTGGAGACCTGTGACATGAAGAGAGCCACTTGGATGACTAAGCCAGCTGGTGCCAGGGCCGTGTCTACTTCTGTGGTTCGCTCTGTGTGGTCCTGAAACATCCCAAGCCTCCCGTGCCTCACGTATTTACTCCTCTTGAAGGTCACTGATGCAGAACCTGTTAGGCACAGTGAGAGGGAGAACGTGAACACTTCTCAGGGTAGCAAGAGGCTGGCAGAAACATGTGCAGAGCTAAGGGGCTGAGCTCATCGACAACCTTTCAGTCCTGAGCACGTTTCTCCATGAGGAGAAGGGATGGGGTAAGATTACCCCAGAACCCCAAAAGCCTCCTAAACAAGCAGACAGACCACAGATTCAAGAGTGGCTATAGGATGGGAATTTTATTTACTGATTTTACCACGAGTGCTTCTAAAGACTCACAAAATTTAAATCCAAGTGCAAGTCCATCAAATGCTTGCATTAGGATATCACAGTGAATGTCATAAAATGTGTGTTAATTAAGAAAAGCTGGGTGTAGTGGCTCATGCCTGTAATGCCAGGACTCAAGAGAGAGGCAAGAGAATTGCTGCAAGCTTAGCACCAGCTAAAGCTGCATAGTGAGACTGTCTCAAAAGAAATAACACACACACATACACACACACACACACACACACACACACTCACATACAGTGTTGATCACAAAATAACTTGTCACTTATGTTTAAAAAAATTACCCATGTAGCTGGGCGTGGTAGTGCAAGCCTTTAATCCCAGCACTCAGGGAAACAGAGGCAGATAGATCTCTGTGAGTTCGAGGCCAGCCTGGTCTACAAAGTCCAGGACAGCCAAGGCTACACAGAGAAACCCTGCCTTGAAAAAAAAATTAACCATGTGCACACATTTGGACCATATACCCACAGGTGCATCTATGTGTGCTTGGATGTATGTGTATCGTCAAGGGAAATTGGCAAGGTTCACTGAAAGAAGATTAGGATTTTTCCCAAGTCACCAGGTCAAAGAAGATGGTCTAGACCCAAGGTTTGCATTCACTACACAGTACGTCTTTCCGTCAGCTTTGTAGATGCACTCCTGACATTTTGATCACACTGCTGACTGCTCGGGTTGCTTTGACACGAGGCACATTATTTCCTGTCATCCCACCTACAGTTTAGGACAGAGAAGGAGAGACCTCCCAGGGAACTGCGCCACCAGAAGGCATAGTGTCTCCAAGGAGCCGAGGTCCTGGCGCACAGGTGTTGTTTTTCCACATGTTCAATTTGACTTGTAAGGAAGAGCGAACACTTCCTGTACAGACAGGAAGCCTTGCTCCCAGCAGCTGGGTTCGCTATTCTCCCCACGCTGGGAGAGTCCTGAGGAGCATCTCTGGCTTGCGGACTGAGTTCTGACCCATTTCCTCTGCTGCAGGAACCCATGCTACACTTCTCTTTCTGGAATATCCTTCTTCCTATCTTTCCCACAGACACCCAAACCCGCCCCCAGCCTGTATATCGCACCCCATCTAGAGCTTCCTCCCACGGTTGCATTTTTCACTCCAGACTGTAATTTCCTCCTTGCTTATTGTTTTCTCCTTGGACCACAGTCTTTGCCATGATCGAAATCCTGTCCTGATAGCTTTTATACACCCTCGGCTCTAATAGTCATCCCTGTTGCTAGTAAACATGCAATGAACAATATTGGTTGAATGACCAGAAGACATGAAAGTCAAAGGATTCGAATTTGTTTGTTTGTTGTGACTAAGGTTTAAATCCAAATCCATTTGTTTTTTATTTATTTTTTATTATGTATTTACTTGTTCGGTGTTTGTTTTCTAAGACGAGAGGCAAGTGAGGGTGTTTGGCAGTATCGAGGGCGCAAGAGGAAACACTTCAAATGCAGTTAAGACAGACCTAAGCCGGCTGGAAGGGAGCCCAAGGCGATATTTGCAGAGCTAATGGCCCAGTGTTGGGGATAGAGTATAGGGAATTTTTCAAACAAAGAGTTTATTGAGTTCCTTGTCATAGTGAGCATGAGAAGGCGGTACAATAGACCAGGTGGAGGGAGGTGCCAGGGGCAGGAGCAGAAAACGGACTTAACCCCACTGCCACCTGGGGGGAGGCACAGGAAGTGAACTTCATGCTTAGCTATGCGCATCCAACCTAGAACCTTCTAAAGCATCCAAAGCAAATGCTCTAACACTGAGCTATAACACCAACTCCAAGTCTCTAAAAGCTCTAACTAAATGTCTTCTGAGGGTTGGGCAAGTGTTACTCATCCAGTTATATATTAATGTCTTCTTTTTTGCCCCAGGGACAAGTTCAAGTTTATCAGTGTGACAGATCCCAGCCGGCGGTGCTCAGTGCGCACACACTTGTAAAAGAGCAAGCCGACTGAAGAAGAACTTTCTCTGGCATGGGCCAGTGTAGACTAAAGATGAAGAGCAGGAAGTGCAGGTCACTATGAGTTGATGATCACATAGATAGTGGCAGGGAGGCCTGGGTAGGGGGAATCCTTGAGCTCAGCATCCAAACTTACTCCATATTGTTTAAAATGGCTCCCCTCCCCGCCCCCAGTTGTGCTGGGCCATGAGAGACTCCATTTGGAAGATGGAGGATGACTCTTTGCCTGCTACCTTCTTCTGTCCAGCACCACTCAATGGCACAGGCTGATAAGTGGTTTATTCCGGGGGGATAAAAGGTGCCGCGCTACACATTTAGCAGGATGAACAGAGCTAAAGAGTACACGGAAGTATTAACATCGTATCAAGAAAGCCAGACCTGAGAACTTACTGCATACACCAGACTAAGAAAAGCGTTCAGCTCCCTCATCTGGACTTCCGTAGAGCAGAGGATGCCTGACGCTATGATGGCGATGACCCTGACCTGCCATCTGACCATCCAGTGTGTGCAACCAGGGACCGTCGGTCACAGAACTCTCTGTTGAACAGGACTCAGCTATTAATGGCAGGTTGGTCCCTGCTGCTAATGTGTCTGTTCATGCTGTCTGCTTCTCCACCCGTATGTCCATCTGGCCCTGCTGCCCATCTGCCTGCCTCTTCCTTTGTCTAAAATCAACTGGTCTTGTCCTTATCTCTGATGGCTTGGTCACACGTTGCAGCAGAGCCTTCAAGAGACCGCCAAGAAGGTTATTCATGTGCCCCAAGAGACCCTGCATCTCTGTTATCTTCTCTGAAAAACCCCACTCCCACCCCGCCCACGTCTCTTTGAAACTTCTTGAACTCTACGGTGGCCCCTTTGGCTCTTTACAGCCATTATGTTGCCTATATATAATATAAAACTTTTCTGCGTGATGTGTAATGTGTGAGCTGTGTGTAATTAACTAACCTTAACTACTAATTAAGATTGGAATAAAAGAAATTGCGTTTGCCTTGGCCAGAGGTATCAAGGATAGTGGGGCTACCTGGTAAATTGCTGGCAACTAAGCTGACACACCTTGTGCGTTTATTGCTATTCAGTGTATTCTGATATTGTTGGGAGATACAATGCATTCATTTATGTGTTGGACATAGTGTGGTTTGGGCATGCTCTTATTCATTTGCAAACATTTGCTTGAGCTGCTACTTCCACAGAATCCTAAATACAGCCTCCGCTAAAGGCTGAATGAGGAACCTGTGAGTGGAATTCTACCCCTTAGGGGACCTGAGAAGATGTGAGCAGGTCAGCTCCAGTTCACAAAGCCAGCAGGCAGCAGCCCAGATCGGCCTCCAACAGAGCTCAGGACAAAACTCCAAAGCCCCCATAGTCAAAAGCATGGTATAGACGAGTCTTTAAGTTCAGTTAGCAAAGGCTAGACTTGCCACGGCTGCAAGTAGTCTGTTAGCTGAACTTGGGGGGGAGGGGTCTGAGAGATGTTTCCTTCTAAGGCATGAGTAGTTGTTGGACACAGCAAAGCCAACAATAAAGCAGTTCTATGTCTTTGGAATCCATGAGCAGGGGAGCCGGTCCTCCTCAGGTGAAACTATTTACTGCACACAAATGCTCTGCCACTTGTGCGCTCATCAGACAGGTTTTGAAGGGGCGATACGTAGCATTGTCGAGTCAAGGGACTGGTAATCAGGTTTTGCATTGGCAAGGTGCCTGGGCAATGTAAATAGAACACTCACAGAGGTCACAGAGGTCATGTTTGACTCTCTTGGGGTGAAAGAGATGTTGGTGAGGACCAGAAGAGTCTTATGTGGTCTTAGACTCAGTCTGGAGAGATCATGGAGGCTGTACTTGCATCGGCCATTTCATTATAATTATTTAAAGCTGCCTAATAAAGAGTCCAGCTGTAGAGTAGCCGATGCTTCTCATACCTGGCTGGTCAGAAGTTCCATGGTATTTCTGTAACAAGTGAAGACTTTTTACAATTTAAAATAATCAAGAGCATTCATACCAGGTGAACGCTTTGGTAATTCTCCAAGCGTGGACAGTGGTGTGTTTGCCCTTATGCCTGTGGGAGAAAGACTGGCCTGAAGACTCTGTGAGACTCTCGGGAGGATGTAGTGTAACCCCTGTGCAACTGTCATGTTCAGCGCTTAGAGTGGATCCCGCTGCCCGCTTCTACTGGTGCCTAAGGCAGCAGAGGCCTCTTAATGGGCAGATGATTTTTACTGCGATATGTCCCCTTCTGCTTTGTGGCAATGTTGTAGACTTAAGTTCCCCTAAAGATCGTTTGTAGTCATAGAACACCATTTGGTTCCAGTTGGTGAAGTATTTATGGATTCTAGAACCTTCTACCTGCCTTCCAGGCCCTGCTGTGGTGTAGCTCCAAGTGCAATTCCTGGCTTCAGTTACATTTCAGAACACATTAGCTAAGCTCTATAAACTGCCAGGTGCTGGTGGGCGGGTGGGTGGATATACAGATTGCAAAGGCATACACAGCACGGGTTGCTTGCTCTCCTGTCTCCATCCATGCGGCAGCAGGCAGCATTCTCTCACTGTATTTCCTTCACTTGCCCTTTCCACACTGTGACCAGTCTGTGTCGAGTTTCTAGAGTGAGATCTCAGAGGCTGGGTGTCTGTAAACACTAGGACTTCTCACACTTTCGGAGGCTGGGAGTCCAAGGTCAGTGTATGGCAGATCAGGGTCTGGTAAGGGTCCTTTCCCCAGCTCGTGCACAACCATCTTCTAGTATGTTCATAAATGTCACACTGGCACCCAAGATGTCAACACATGGCCTTTGGGAGGTACCAACTTTCAGATCCCAGCAGGCAGCAAATGTTTCCTTCATCATGGATGCTTCTTTGCCTACTTTTAGCTCTCACGGCTCTTCTATCCCAAGAATTCAAAATGGCAGCACTCACTTCCATGTGATCAAGAGGCCACTTCATCATCTTTAATTTTTGTTTCTGTTTTTTGATTTCAGGTCTGTGGGGCTCGTATCTCTGATCTATGTTCTAAATCTCTGCTCTTGACTGTGGATAGGAAAGAATTACCAGCTTTAAGCTCCGACACTGACTCTCCTGATATGATGGACTGTGACCTGGCATTGTGACTGAAATAAACGCCCTCTCTGCTCACTTTGCTTTTTTTGGGACGGGGGTCAGAATATTTTAGTACACTAACAAAATGGAACCAGAACACATTCCATTATGTCTAATATATTTATTTACCTTGGGGCTAGTTTTATTTATTTTTTTGTTTTTGTTTTTTATTTGTTTGTTTTTGAGACAGGGTTTCTCTGTGTAGCCTTGGTTGTCCTGGACTCACACTGTAGACCAGGCTGGCCTTGAACTTACAGCAATCCACCTGCCTCTGCCTCCTGAGTGCTGGGATTAAAGGCATGTGCCACCATGCCCGGCTAGTTTTACTTATTTTTTTAAATAAAAATTTTGGAGAGCACGAGTATAATGTGTTTAGTTACATTTAAAAATACTATAAAAGTACAGATCAGGATCAAATGACATGTCAAATGCTTTTTACCCATGCTGCTGGTCCCACTGGCTGGTTGTCACCACTGCCCATTGCTTTTGGCTGGGCAAGCAACAGATGGCACTCTCAGACAAGGGTGACAGAAGAAGGTTTGTCAAGGATCTATTTTACAAGATGCAGTCAAGGCTATGATACAGGGGGACAGAAGCAGCAGGCATTCCCTTGCCACTCACTGGCCTGAAAGACCAATAGAAGTGAGTGGTTATCCACCTAGCAAGATCAGCCATCACAGAAAGGGTCCTTAAACAGGCTGCTGTCATGGGCAAAAGAACACCACAACTGCCAAGTGCTGGCCTAAGGGGCGCCAGGGGACATGAGAGTAAATACTCCATTGTCTCTCTCTCTCCTCCTGGCCTCTAACTACTCCTTCATCCAGATCCAGCTGGAAGAGGGCAGGAGAGCTGGTTGGTACAGTCTTTGGCAGGGCAGCTCTTCAGCAGAGAGCTGGGGAGAGGGGAATGGGAGGGAAGATGGCAGAAATCCAGGCAGACTGCTCACTCACCCACAGTCTCAGTGACTCCAGTCTCTGGTCAAGTTGCCCACAGCACATGTCCTTGGCAGGTCTCCTTGGCTTTCCTCTTAGGTCAGAGAAGGCCGGCTGCCTCTGTGTAGGGTGACCCTTAAAGGGGAAGGCTGGAAAAGCAAGAGGCTCCCAAATGGCTGTCTGTAGCCAGGCTACCACAAAAGTGCAGATCCGAGAAACTGACATGGCCTGGAGGGAACCTTCAACATGTGGAGTGTGACTCATCAAATCCAAGTGGTAATCACTTGGCTCCTCAGGCCACCAAGCTGACTTTTATGAAAGAACACCTCGCCTTTAATTACTGCTGGGTAACACATAGAGGCATTCTTCCTTCCTGGAAAGACAACACTTAGAGTAGCTAGACCATATATAGAACCCACACTTTTGCAGAATAACTCAGCTATCATTCCTTTCCTAACTTGTATTATGTGGTAATAACTAAAATGAGCTAGTTAGACAGCAAGAAACTGTGCATGAGCGTGTTTATGCCAATGTTTGTGGCCACAAAATACTGACATAACTGTGTGCTTTAATCCCAGCACACAGGAGGCAGAGGCAGGTGGAGCTCTGTAAGTTTGAGGCCGGTCTGGTCTACAGAGTGAGTTCCAGAAAGGCCAGGGCTACACAGAAAAACTTGTCTCAAAAAATCCTAAATTCCAAAATCCAAGTGCCCCCAAAACCTACCATTACCACCACCACCACCAAACAAACAAACAAAAACAAACTTTAAACAAACAAACAAACAAAAAGATGCTGAATTATATCAACACTATGACCGAGAAGTTTTGGAGTTTGTTTTGAATTTTCCGTTCACTGTCCTTTCCACATGCGAATGGTTAGGATGGACTCACAGGGGTCAGTGAATTGCAGAATGGGCCACAAATCTCTAAGGTTTGAGCCCACAGAGAACCTGCTTTGCAGTCAAAAACATCAGACCTGTCAGTGGAGAGCGGCTCGCTCCTCTGTAATCTTCTGCAGAAGGTAATGGAGGCTGGAGCATCCCAGTATATTTTGTGCTGCTATTAATTCATTAAAAAAAAAAAAAAACTTGGCCAGGGACTGTCGAGATGGGTCGGTGGCTAATAGCATTTCCTGTTCTTGCAGAAAACCAGAGTTCAGTCCCTCAGCACCTATGTCAGACAGCTCACAAGGGCCTGCTACGCTGGGTCCAAAGGATCTGGTGCCCTCTTTTGGCCTCTGTGGGCATTTGCATTCATGTGCACGCGCACACACACACTCACACACACACACACACACACACACACACACACACACACACACACACACACTATTAAAAATGAAATACTTTAAAAGTTCTTCCTTAGAGTTTTGAAGGCTGAAAAGCCCAAGGTCAGGGTTCGGTCAGGGTTGATGATGAAGGTCTGATGTGTTTCTGAGCTGATGCTTTAAACTCTGCATCCTCCGGAGGGGAGGGACGTTGTGCCCTTGCATGACAGAAGGGACAGAAGACGACAGGGATGAATTCCTACAAGCCCCTGGTTAAGGACATCTAATCCTACTCACGAAGGAGGAACCATCCTCGTTGGATCACCTCGTCACACTGCCACGTTGGCCCTTAGGTTCCATCCGATGCCTGGGGTTTGGAGGGGACACATTCGCACTGGTTTAGGGAGCGGCTTCGAGACTGATTGGAGCGACATGTAAGTAAATTTGTTGTCTGATGTTACAGTTTAGAGTTGGTCCTTTTAGCTGGGTGGTGATTAGCAGGAACTTGGCTAAATGATAGCCCTGAGTGTTTTGCTGTGGTAAGGCAAAACGCAGCCTATGTGCGTGTAATTAGAACCTTCCTCAAGGATATACATTTCCTCTCCTCTCCTTGCATTATCTCAAGCAGCGACCAACTGCTCAGAAGTCACTTCCACGTGTGAACCTAGCGCCGTGTCCATGCCCGCTAGTGACGATACAGCACACATGAAGAAGCATCGGACATGTCTAAAAATGCCACAGACTCCAGTCAAGCCCACCCACAGTTAATAAGTGCTCTACAAACATATTTTTGTTTTTGTCTTAATTTTGATTTGTCTTATAAGTTAGTTGTATTTGAATCATTGAATTCTGAGAGTTCTTTATATATTGTGGCTAGAAGTTCCTTATCATGCATGTAATTTGAGCATGCATCCCCCTGGTGGTTATGGGTTTTTTGTTTGTTTGTTTGTTTTGTTTTTTTGTTTGTTATATTTTTACAGTCTTGGGATTCAGGATCTTCCTGTGTCAGTCTGGCAGGGATCACAGGCATATACACATGGCTCTAAAGTGTCTTTGAGGGGCTAGAGAGGTGGCTCACAGGTTAAGAATACTGACTGTTCTTCCAGAGGTCCTGAATTCAAATCCCAGCAGCCACATGGTGGCTCACAACCATCTAGAATGTGATCTAGTGCCCTTTTCTGCCCTGCAAGTGAACATGCAGGCAGAACTCTGTATCCTTAATAAATAAATAAATAAATAAATAAATAAATAAATAAATAAATAAATAGTCTTTTTGAATTGCCCAAGTTTTAGAACTTCACTCTTTTCCCTATTTTTCTCCTTTTGCACACATGTCTGAGATTGGGAAGTCTAACCTTAACCATTCTTTCAGGAAAGTTAAAGTTTTGACACTAGCATGTAGGTTAGCATCAGTTTAGAGTTCATCTTTGCATACCACGTGAGGCAGTCTGGCTTGCACATACCCAGCTGTGCCAACGCTAGTCATTCAAAGGACCACTTCTTGCCTGCTCTATTTAGTTGGCACTTTTATTATGAATAGTTGGTTGTTGGTCAAAGTATTTATCACCGAGCTTTCAAGTTTTCTCCACCAAGCAGCATGCCTTTTCATCTGCGGGCAATGCGGTCCTGGTGCCTATAGCCTACCTTTCTATTTTGAAAAATAGCCTTTCTATTAATATTCTAATTTAGAATAATTTTATTCTTTGGACCTTTGCTTTAGAACATTCAAAGGTAATCCCCTGCCTCTGGCCTGGGCACCCCTGGTTTTGCCTCACACATCAGTCTCCATGCTCACCAGATAACCCAATTCTCAAACATAAGACAAGCATTCTCTGTCCTTGCTGGCTCTCTTCTGGAGCCACCCCTAGATTACAGGGCCTTTTTCGCTGCCTCTTGGGCACAGGTTTCACATGCCCAGTGTTGCAGCAATCCATCAAGTTTGTTTTTGTCTTGAGACAGTGTCTCACTATGTAGCCTTGGCTGTCTTGGAACTCACTAAGTAGACCCGGCTGGCCTTGAACTCCCAGAGATCCTCTTGCTTCTGCCTTGCAAATGCTAGGATTAAGGATGTGTGCCACCACGACCAGCAAATCTACCAAACCCTTTCCACCCTCTCCCAACTTCCTCTTTTGCTAGCTTTCTTCTGCTCTCAGTAGGAAGATAGGACATTACTTTGGGTCTATTCAGGCAAGACTGGAAATGTGCTTGATCAGCTCATTAGTAATCTTAATGAAGTCTCCTTCCTATGGAATATGACACAGCCAGAGGCTCCAGTAATTAGGGTGTGGGTGGCTTTGGAGGGTCATTATTCAGCTCATGCACAGAGGCCAGAATTATTGAATCAGTGCTGTAATCTTGTCTGGAAACAGTTTCAGGCGTTTGAAAGACATGTCCCATAATGATTCTAGGCTGACAACTATTTTCTTCGGCGTTTAAAAAGGCACCCCACTGTCTTCTAACACCATTCATTTTTCTGAGAGGTTAGCAGAATATCCTACTGTTATATTTGAATGTAATATGTCTTTAAGACACTTTCTAAAGATGTGTCTTATTTTTACTTGTGGATCTTGTGTGGGAATGTGCACACTGGGGTGTGTCAGCGGAGGGGAGGGCTGGAGTTATGGATGCCTCTGAGCTGCCCAGTGTGGGTGCTGGGAACTGAACTCAGTTCTGGAAGAACAGCCATTTCTCTGAACTGCTGAGGCATCTCTCCATGCCTGAGCATCTTGTAACTTTTAACCAGATGCTGGATATTGTTTACTGACCGTTAGAGCGAGCCCACGGATGATGCTGTCTTCTACCAGAGCAGGTTCACTATATTTCCCTTGCTATGCAGCTGAACTGGTGATCGATCACTTTTGGTCAATGAGAAAAAACAAGGCTGTAGTCTGGGTTAACCTCTTCGCTTAGTTCATTTTGTTTTCAGGTCACCGCTCTTCCGCAGACAGGGATTTCAGCTGCGGATGGCTGTGTGTTGGAGTTCTCTCATTTCATCTTTCACTCCCAGGAGGCTGGCACTAGCTCTGCTCCGATTCTCATCTCGGGGTTGTCCGCTTTCTTCTTGCGCAGCTGTCTTGTCTGTGCACGAGGAGGTCCTTCTATGATGTCTCTCCAGCCATTGCTTGCTTGCTCTGTGGGAATCAGCTCTCTCCTTAGGCAAAAGCTGGCTCTTCAGCCCTTTGCTCCTGCTCAGGATTAACCCCTCCAACGCCCAACTCCCTGCAGGAAAGTGGGTGCAGTGACAGACCCTTGCTTTATGTTTCTCTCCTCGGAATTTTACTGCCTTTCCTCTTGTTGCTTCTTCAGCGACTGTGTGATGCCTTCCTGTGGACACGTTTA
Source organism: Acomys percivali (assembly GCA_907169655.1). NCBI lineage: Eukaryota > Metazoa > Chordata > Mammalia > Rodentia > Muridae > Acomys > Acomys percivali. The sequence goes on from OU015752.1 coordinate 21,187,082, forward strand.
TATTTTACCTAGCGTTTCTAGGTGTTCCTGGAAGATAAGTAGCTCCATTCCTTGCCAAAGCGACCGGCCAGTTCTAGGGCCCCCCTCTTTCTGTCCTCCCACGCGCCCCCAAAACAGAGTCTCTAAATATATCTAATGATGGTCTTGAAACCCCTGTGTAATCTAGGTTGGCTTCAAACTCATGACCTTTCTTGCCTCTGCCTCCTGGGTGCTAGGATTATGGGATGTCAGCATCTGCATGTATATTTAACTCTGAGTGCTAATGTGCTCTGTTGTCAGAAACAGATGGTCAAAATGCACACGTCTTTGCCAGCCGCATATGTTTAATTCTGATAGAAATACAATTTTTAGTCATGAAGTGCTAGTCTAATTACCTTTTCAAATTATGTTTAAGATTTTCAAAATAAATTCATACGTTAAGGCTACACCTTGGTGGAGCGCTGGGTGCCTGGGTGAGGAGGCTGTGCCTGAGCACCTGGTTGGCCATGCTGCATGGGCCCAAGGAGAATGTGAGTGGAGTCTACTAAGATGTCAGTGTAGGTGGTGCAAGTGGTGATGCATGCAGTGCAGGTGGCGCATGCAGTGCAAGTGGTGCAAGTGGTGATGCATTCAATGCATGTGATGCATGCAATGCAAGTGGTGAAAGTGGTGCAGGTGGTACATTCAGTGCAAGTGGTATAGGTGGTACATGTGGTGCATGCAGTGCAGGTGGTATAAGCAGCACCGCTGGGTACAGGTGGTACAAATAGTGCAGGTGGGTATAGGCAGTGCAGGGGGGTGCATGCGGTGCAGGTGATGTATGCAATGCAAGTGATGCATGCAGTGCAGGTGCAGGTGGTGCAGGAGTGCAAGTGGTGCAAATGGTGCATGAAGCGCAGGTGGTATATGCAGTGCAAGTGGTACAGGTGGTGCATGCGGTGCAGGTGGTACAAACAGTACAGGTGGCACATGTGGCACAGGTGGTGCAGGCAGGTCATCTTGAGTCTGACACTCTCCTAGTTTGTCTCAGCTCTGCTCTGATCACAGAAAAGGGGGAGCTGGTGGGTCTTTGTACAGGGGAGTTGAATGATGACACAAGAAGTGACTGTGAGTTTACATGTACTAGCACTGGAATGCACACAGCAGAGGAAAAGGTACATACGATCAGAAATGTTCATTTATTCTGTCATCATCTTGGGGCACTCTGACAAGAGAAAGGATTGAGCAGAAATCTTTCCAGAGCAGCTAGCTAGCTGTCTGTAGCCTCAAAAGAGACGGAAAGGTTGGCAGGACTAACAGGTCGTCCCATGAGAGTTGTTGGCTGCATCATTCCTACCCACACATAACTATTTGGTCTTGCCATGTCGATGCTCATACACAAGCCATGTACCAGATGAAGGATCAAGGCTTTGTGGGACTTGTTTATTTGTTTGTTTAATAGAGGACAAAAACACAAAGACTGGGCAGGTACCCTCCTCTTACCTCCAATCCATATGTGATGGTTTGAATAAAAATGCCCCCCATGGGCCCACAGGGAGTGGGCCCACTATTAGGAGGTGTGTCCTTGTTGGAATAGGTGTGGTCTTATTGGAGGAAGTGCATCACGGGGTGGGGAGCAGGCTTTAAGGTTTAAGAAGCTGAAGCCAGGCCTGGTGGCTCACTGTCTTTTCCTACTGCCTGCCAGCCCATATGCAAAACTCTCAGCTCCTCCTCCAGCACCATGTCTGCCTGCACGCTGCCATGCTTCCCGCCATGATGATAATGGACTAAACCTCTGAAATGTAAGCCAGCCCCAATTCAATGTTTCCCTTTAGAAGAGTTGGCATGGCTGTGGTGTCTCCTCACAGCAATAGAAGCCTGCCTCAGACACCACCCAAACCCAGAAGAGCTCAGAGTATGAGAGAATCGAAGTCCCAATCTATATTGTATCTCGTATCACCACTGGGAAAGCATGTCTCAAATGCTTGAGCTACCTCAGAGCCTATGTCAGGATGACTAGGACAATTTTGGGTGACTTATAGCTTTATACACCTGGACTCGATTGAAGCCAAGATCCATAGTGGCTCCATATTTACTAAGCATTTGTATAGTCAGATGTCAGTGGTTGGTGGGCGTCTAGAGAGGTTGTTGGAGGGCCAACTTGAGCAAACCCAGCAGCATTAGCAGGAACTGCATCAAGAAAAGGAAGACCCTGTGGAAGAGCTGCCTTTCCTAGAATAGAGCAGAGCAAAGCTGTGGGCAGATGATGAAACTACCTGGCATACAATTACCCAACTACAGCAATTTTGAAGAAGATAAATCTGGAGGGCTCACATTACAGAACTTCCAGACTTACTATAAAGCTACAATAATCAAGATACCACGGTATTCACAGAAGAATAGATACCTAGATCGATGAAATAGAAAAGAAAATCCATAAATAAACCCACAATGATCTGTCTGACTAATTTTGACAACATGTGAAAGTGGTCCAATGAAGAAAGGATAATCATTTCTACAAATTGAACCTCCACAGGCCAACAAAATAAGTTCTAAAACTACCTCAGAACAGGATGGATTTAAACATGAGACGGAAAACTTTTAGGAAAAAAAAATCATACAAGACGCAGGAGACAGGTTCTCAAGCTTCCACTCTAAAGCACAGTCCACAAGAAAACATAACAGGCATATTGAACTTCGTCAAAATTAACTTTTTTTTTAGTTGAGACAGGATTTCTGTGGGTCACCGTGGCTATACCTGGATTCACTTTGTAGAGCAGGCTGGCCTTGAACTCACAGAGATACGCTTGCCTCTGCCTCCCCATAAAGGTGTGTGCCACCACACCCGGCTTCTTCCTGCTTTCGTTCTCACTCTATCTTTCTTTCTTTTTGGTTTTTCATTACAGGGTCTCTCTGTGTAGCCTTGACTGTCCTAGAATCACTTTGTAGACCAGGTTGCCCTCGAACTCACAGAGATCCGCCTGCCTCTGCCTCCCAAGTGCTGGGATTAAAGGTGTGGGCCACCACACATGCCAACCTTTTATATTTTGTAAAAAAAAAAAAAAGAAGAAGAAGAAGAGGAAAGGCAAGAAGTTACTTGTAACCAGAGTAGTGGCTGATCAATATGGAAAAGAAACAGTGTAAGTAGAAAGTGAAAAAGAGTCGGGTGGTGTTGGTGCACACCTTTAATCCCAGCACTCAGGAGGCAGAGGCAGCAGATCGCTGTGAGTTTAAGGCCAGCCTGATCTACAAAGTGAGTCTAGGACAGCCAGAACTATCACACAGAGAAACCCTGTGTCAACAAATCAAAAAGAAAGAAAGAAAGAAAAGAAAGAAAGAAAGAAAGAAAGAAAGAAAGAAAGAAAGAAAGAAAATATTTAAATGGCTATGAGTAGAATGAAGTGGGCATAGCAAGCTGGAAAGATGTCAAGACTTGTAGCAACTCCTCCAGTCATGAGCTCATTTCACTCACAGGCTGCTCATTTTCTTTAAACAAACAAACAAACAAACAAATAAACAACCTTAAATCTGCCTTTTTGTGCTTTTTCTTTTCCTTAGATGTTATTTCTTTGTGTGCATATATGTGCACATGTGCAGGGCTTCCGGAGGCCAGGGTGCCGGGTCCTGGAGCTGAGTAACAGACAGTCGTTAGCCATCAAACATGGGTGCTGGGAAGCGAACTCGGGTACCGTGAAGGAGCAACCTGGGCTTTTAGCCTCTGAGCCATCGTTCCTGTCCCTAGGCCATCATTTTCCATTATTTTGGTTTTCAAGGCAGTCCCATTAGCAGCACAGAGAAGGTGGCACCCTAAGAAGGCCACAGTGACTCCCGTGCACTGTCATTGTCTTGAGTGTCTCCCTCCTCTCTTACTGCCTGTGCTTAAACCTATGCCAAAACCCTTATAGAATAAACTTCGAAGGCAGGCATGCACACGTTATGAGTAAATTAGAAATTGAACTATTCTCACTTTTTAAAAGGATTTGTTTATTTTCTATTTTATATGAATGTGCAAATGCCTACAAGTGTGGATGTGTACCTCATGTATGCCTTGTGCCCACGGAGGCCAGTGTTGGGGTGGGGTGGGGGTTGGGGTTACAGGCAATTGTGAGCCCATCTCACATAGATGCGGGGAGCCAGCTGAGGTCTTCTACAAGAGCAGCAAGTACTTTTAACCTTTGGGCCATCTCGCCAGCCCCAACTACTTGATTTTTGAATTGAACACACATATTTTCCATCTAGAGTAAATGTAATAAGTATCTAGACGTTAATGACTTTGTCTCAATTTTCAGGGAAGTCCGAATACATGTGACTTTTCTTTTTTTTTTTTTTGAAGCCCTGTTGTCAGTGATATTTAAAGTAAAAGTCTAAAACCTCATGAGAATTGGGTCTGGGGCAAGGCTAGTGGTAGAGCACTATGGCTTCTCCCATAATTGAACATCCAAGGCAAATGCTTCTGAAGTTGTATTTTCTAATAAATCATCATGAACGAGACCCTGTTCTTTTATGAATGACTATGTTTCTGCCTCTGGAATGTTTTGATATCTGTGTGTTTCTGATACTGGTTATCTGATTAGCCAGAGAGTTTTCCTGAATCTGTTTATTTTCTTCAGGGACCCCTCTTTCCCCTTGGCAATCTGCCATGTGTAGGGATCTCAGAGGAGGGAGGGTTCCTTTCCTAGGCATGTATGTTGTAGGCAAGCTGGCAGGGTGTAATTTCCCCTGTTGGAGATCTCAGACACCTGGGGTTCATTTCATTTTTTTGGAGTGGGGGGAGGGGGAAACACAATCAAGGATAGACTTTGGCAACTGCATTCAAAACAAAACAAAACAGATAAATGAACTGCTCGTATTCCAGTGAACAGAAGAAAGTCCATGAGAATTGTGTTTGTTCTATCAGGCGGCTCTGTTATTATTATCAGCTATTCGGTATAGAGCAAGCAGCACACAAGGCCATCTGGCTGGGAAGGCGATAGCAGGGTAGAATGGATTGTAGCAGCAGTCAGTCACTCCTCCATCCCCACAAGAGCCTTGATGGGACACAACCCTGCTGGGCGACCAAGGACACACATAAGTCCCACCATGCTGTCTGCACATCATTCCTTAAGAACTTCAAGAAGTATGTGCACGAGAACAAAAAGTAGAATGTGGGTGGGAGGAACCTGGCACCTGCTCCAACTTAAAGAGCACCAAACCCAAGTGACAGCCTCATCTTAGTAACTTTTTAAAATAGACTGTCTGATGATGGAAACTCGCTGGCTGCTCACAACCCCTTGGTGGGAATCGGCTGTCTGCAATGACACGTATATCATTTCACAGCAAGACCTTAACTTCAGGACTTTAGGTACAAGAACCTGTTGGTTCTGATCCCTTAATGATTTTACTTTATTAGTAATTTATTAAAGGAATGTACCTCCCTTACAACCAGACTACCCTAAACAGGAGGGAAAGGGGATTAAGGAAATCAAGAGTGAAACCTTCTGGGTATCAGTTCTGTGGGGCAAATTTCCTGGTGTAATTCTCAGGAGTCCAGCAGATCATCTGTCTAACAGAAGAAGCCGCACAATCAGTGGAGGACTCCACCGAGCTTGCCTCTAGCTGGTGAAATCTTCCAAATCCGTGCAGTCTGCAGGGGCAGGAACCTCTCTGATCGCTCTTCCTCCAATCCTTTTCCTCCCAATTGATGATCCAATACCTTGGGCAGAGTTGCCTGTCTTTTGCCTTGGTCTGAAACTTCCTCCCTCTCTGAGTCTATCTAAGTTCTTTATCTCAATGGTGTCTCAATGGGGGCTCAGTGGGGTCAAGCCACCCAAGACTGCTTTCACCTTGGGCCCAGCCTAAGGCAAGGACACATTCTCTCCACACACATCTTCCTTTTCTCTTAAAAATAAATACATAAAATATAGGCAGAAATTATATATATATATATATATATATATATATATATATATATATATA
>OU015752.1:21193004-21222836 GCA_907169655.1 Acomys percivali
TATATATATATATATATATATATATATATATATATATATATATAAATCAAGTATAAGTTACATGTACATAACCTAGTCCTTTTGTATTTGACAATCTTGGAGAAAGTATTTCACTTTTTTCATTAGGTGGAGTAAGTGGATGACACAGAACACACTTAGCATGGCTCTCGTCACATAGAAAGCATCATAGAATTGCCAGCTGCTTTTTCTTCTCATCTGAGATGAATAGCAACTGTAGGGGCAAAATTAATGCCATATCCTATATGTAATTTATCTTCTGCAATTAATGATGGTCTGTATGAGACCTTGTCCTCGAGATGCCCTTCTTCCTGCGTTCTGGGAATGACACCTGCCAGCACTCTCCAGAAACTGCACCAGAGCAGTTGAATGCAATTAACACCCAGTGATCCCTGCATATTCAGCCTCCTGGACCCAGCCTGCTTGAAGGTCTGCATTCCTGAGACTCACGACCCCACTTATGGTTGTCCTTACTTCCCTGTGACCCCCACTCCTAAGTACAGTTTTTCCTTACAAACCCATTACCCTTGAAGCTCTGGTAGCACTCTCCTATCCTGCTGCGTCAGGAAGGACTGTGATCCACAGCTCTGAGCCCGCAGTACAAGACTCGACCCTGTGTATTTTGCATCGGTATCGAGTCCTGGTGGTCTTTATTGGGGGTCTCGCGATCTGGGTAATCTAGGCATAACACAACTTAAGGCAGCGACAGTTCATGGGACACTTTCAGGGCAGAGGTTGAGAACATGATGGTAAGTGTTCAATAAACTTCCAAATATTGTGTAAGTGTAGGAGAGATAAACATGTTTTTGTGTTGATCCCAAGTGTGGGATAGGGAACAGACTTGTGAGAGAGCAGGACGTTTTTCCACTTAGAAGTCGAACCACTTCGTTAGGGAGCTTGGATGTCGCCAGCTGAAAACATCCTAGTAGAGACTATGAGAGGCGATAAATATATGAGCCCAAAACAGGAGGCTGAGAGAGGACTTGGGATTGTTTTGGCTGTTCATCAACACTTCAAGAGACGCTCCTGGAGAGAGCTGCTCCAGGAAGGCTTCAAGGCTTTCTACTCCAGCTGAGGCTTCAGGTTCCGGCTGTTCTAGGTTCCAGCAGCAACTTTGGTGGGATTGCTGGTTTGCTGAGGTCCTGCTGACTGTGCCAGGAGAATTCCTCGGAACTAATATCCTTAAGGTTTCATTATTGTGTTCTTCAATCTCCTTTTCCTATTGTTTGGGTTAGTCGAGTTGTAAGGGAGGTAAGCTCGTTTAATAAGTTCATAATAAGGAGCTCGGGAGATGGCTCAGGGGTTAAGAGGGCTGACTGTTCTTTCAGAGGTCCTGAGTTCAATTCCCAGCAACCACATGGTGGTTCACAACCATGTACAACGAGATCTGGTGCCCTCCTGGCATGCAGTCTTACATGCAGGCAGAGCATTGTATACATAATAAATAAATAAAAATAAGTTCATAATAAAATATATTTGTTAAGAAAATAGAGCTTATGTGTAAATGATAAGATGAATCAGCTTGAAAGAAAGCTTTGCAGGTTCCTATTTAGGACAAATGGTCACTGTAGGATAGGAATCTGGTGGAAACTCCAGACTCACTGTGGTGATTTGAATGAGGATGCCCACCCATACACTCATACACCATACACTTGATCTCCAGTTAGCAGAACTGCTTGGGAAGGATTAGGAGGTATGGCCTGTTGGAGGAGGTGTTACAGGGGATGGGCTTTGACATTTCAAAAGAACACACTGGGCCCAGTGTCTGTCAGCCTGTAACTTTGTGGATCTGATATGAACTCTCAACTACTTCTCCAGCACCAAGCCTGACTGACTGCTACCACATTCCCTACCATGATGATAAGTGAACTAACCATCCACAACTGTGAGCAAGTTCCCCTCCCCCAACTAAATTCTTTATTTTATAAAAGTTGCCTTGGTCATGATGTTTCTTCATAGCAATAAATCAGTGACTAAGACTCCTGCTATGGTAAGATTTTAGTGAGTGGTTTGTTGGACTACTTTTTTTTTTTTTTGGACATATACTCAAATGGCACCTGGAATCACAGACTTGGGTGTTCAGATTCAAACACTTGTATTATAAAAGCAATATCTCGGGAGGCAGAGGCAGGTGGATTGCTGTGAGTTCGAGGCCAGCCTGGTCTACAAAGTGAGTCCAGGACAGCCAAGGCTACACAGAGAAACCTTGTCTTGGAAAAAAACAAAACAAAACAAAACAAAACAAAGCAAAACAACCACAAAAGTAATATCATACACTGTAGAAAGAGGCATTATTCTTTCTATATTAAATAATACAGGAAATTATTATGACAACAGTTTTCTTTAATCAGCTACTTCCCCAATGACTGACACAAAGAGACTATGATTTATTATTAAGCTGTAAGCACTATGCTGGGGGGATTCTGAGTTACTCTAATCCTAGTACCTTTAAGCCCACATAAAAACCAATCACTTGTCAATCTGATGACTCCTGGGTGGCTTCTGCTCCATCAGTCTGTCCTTGGAGCCATGTGCTCAGTGCCACCTTGCCTCATGGTGACTCCTCTCTCTCTGGCTTCCTCTTCTCCTGCTGTATCTACTTTCCATTCCTCTCTTGTCCTCCTCTCTCTAAGCTCCAAGCCTGTCCCCCTAACGCTCAATTTCCCTCTCTTCTGTCCAGCCATAGGCTTCAGCATCTTTATTTAACCAATCAGGGATAATTGGGGAATATTCCTTATCATCACATGGTTCCAGGAGAAGGTTCAACATTCATAACAATGCCCATGGCACGGTGGTAACCAGATCTCAGGGCACTGAGATCAACATTTGAAAACACAGTTGGACCTTCCTCCGACAACACACCATCTGTTTTCTTTACTAAAATGGACTTTTCATAGATGCCATGATTAATGTATCATTGACTCATTATTCCCTGCCTAGGTTTGCATGAATTATAGCTCTACACGAAGCATGTACACATTGCCAAAGCAAAAGTGTTTCATGGTTCAGTTCTTTTGTGTGCAAGTGTGTGGGTGGGTGGGTGCTGGTGCCAGCATGCACAGGGCATGTGTCATCAGAGGACACCCTTGGGTGTTGCTCCTCAGGTGCTTTCCGCCTTATGTTTGACTCAGGGTCTCTCATTGGTTAGAACTGCACCGTGCAGGTTAGCTGGCCTGTGAGGCTCTGTGATTCTTCCTGTCTTGGCCTCCTGTCTTGGCACTAGAAGATCACAAGTGTTTGTCTCTGCACCCGGCTTTATACATGGGATCTAGGGATCGAAAATCAGATCCCCAAACATGGAAACATTTCACTTGACCCCTCTGCCCCCAGGCTACGGTGATTTACGAAACCAGTCATCACAGACTCCATGCCATCTAATGGCCACCACTATATTATGATCATGATTCTGTAGAAAAGGAATCTAAGCAGGACACAGTGGGTGAGCCTTTAGATGGGACCACAGCCCTGGTGTAAATGCAACCTCATGAGAGATGGTGAGCCAAGGCATTCAGGTGGGCGAGAGCCAGATTCTTGACCAAGCAGCATTGGGAGATGATAAATGTCTGATGCTTTAAGCTCAAAAGTATGAAGGTACTTTGTTATGTAGTAACAGATAACTAATACGGATGTCAAATACAACTTATTCATGGGGCACTGTTGAAGGATCTTTGGGGAGGCTGCCTGTCTGTAGCTGGTCAGCTAAACTGTATGGTGTGTCATGGATCTAGACTATAGGTTTAGATTCTAGCCTTATAGCCAATAAGCTGGGCAATTCAGACAAATCACTTACATTCTGTGTGCCTCAAGCTCCTCATCCATATCACAGCAAGAATGGTCAGTAGCTACCTTGAAAGACAGTTACAAGAATTAAAGACCTTTTCCATACCATTATATGCTGGAGTAAATTTCACTATACCATCATTATCTCAAGGGGTTGTTACTGAAGAAAAGGCCATTGATGACAGCTGAATTAAGATGTAAAAGAGAATGTGGGTCTACTGGCTGGTTTTGTGTCAACTTGACACAAGCTAGAGTCATCAGACAGGAACGAGCCTCAGTTGAGGAAATGCCTCCATGAGATCCAGCTGCAGGGCATTTTCTTAATTAGTGATCAGTAGGGGAGGGCCCAGCCCATTGTAGGTGGTGCCATCCCTGGACTGGATACCAGGGATAAGCAAGGGACAGGGAGCAAGCCAGTAAGCAGCACCCCTCCATGGCCTCTGCATCAGCTCCTGCATCTAGGTTCCAGCCCTACTTGAGTTCCTGTCCTGACTTCCTCCAATGATGGACTATGACCTGGAAGTGTAAACCGAATGAACCCTTTTCTCCCCAACTTGCATTTTGGTCATGGTGTTGTATCCCAGCAATAGAAACCCTAACTAAGCAATGGGTTAGACTCACCCAGGCCTTGAAGGCTGAGCCATCTGTTTTGGAAAAGAAGATTCCTCTCTGAAGACTCAGGTGTGAAGGAGAGCAGGGTTGAGTGTTGGCCTTGACTGAAACATGGCTTGGAGACCCTCAGAGCCTTGATAAAAATGGTAGGATGTAGAAACTCCTTATTTGTTTGTCAAAGATCAAATTCATCTTTCAAGAATCATCTATTCTAAAGCATGTCTTTGAGTATTCTAGGAAATGTGTGTTTTGCTGTTGCTGCTCTAAGAAAATAGTTCAGACAAGTCAGTTATGTAAATTTCTAACAGCCTACCTTTGGCCGGGAATTTAACTTGGGACCTTTGGAAGAGCAGACAGTGCACTTAACGTCTGAGCCAGCTCTGCAGTACTCAGCCTACCTTTGGATAGGAAGTGTTGGAGATGGGATTCAAAGGGAGAAATATCTGGTTGAGAACATGAGAGCAGCATTTGCTGAGAGTAGTACTTATCTTCCTGGGGAAATGCACGCAATGCGTGTACTGTGGTGGTTGCAAGATTCTTGCTCAAAAACCACTCATGGAAAAGGAACTTTGAGGAATAGGCCTTTAATCCCAGGAGGCAGAGGCAGGCAGATCTCTGTAACTTTGAGGCCAGCCTGTTCTACATATCAAGTTTCAGGCCAGCCAGGACTACATAGACAAAACCATCACCAAACAAACAAACAAACAAACAAATCCCAAAACACAAAAATACCCTCCTTAAAACAAAGCAAAGCAAAGCAAAGCAAAGCAAAACAAAACAAAACAAAAGAACCCTACCAAATCACCATCACTACCAACAACAAAAAGAAAATAAACTTGGTACAGCTAGTGACCATCTGACAGAGGCATGGCTCCCTTAAGGCAAGGTAACCAACAGTGTCCTTGGGTTGAGAAGATCAGGCTGGTTAGGTTTTTGTTTGTTTGTTTGTTTTGTTTTGTTTTTGTCAACTTGACAAAAGTCAGGGACATCTGGGAAGTGGGAGTCTGGATTGAGAAAATGCTCCCATCAGATTGACACATAGACAACTCTTTTTTTTAATTATTATTATTATTATTATTTAATTAATTTATTCAGATTACAACTCAATTGTTATCCCATCACTTGTATCCTCCTGTTCCTCCCTCCCTCCTGCTTTCCTCCTATTCCCCTCCCCTAGGTCTATAACCAAGGGGGATCTCCTCCCCCACTATATGGTCATAGGCTATTAAGTCTCATCTTGGTAGCCTGCTTATTTTTTCTTTGAGTGCCATCAGGCCTCCCCACCAAGGGGAGGTAGTCAAATATGGGGCACCAGAGTTCATATCTGAGTTAGTCCCTACTCTCCACATAACTGTGGTGAATGTCCTGTCCATTGGCTAGATCAGAGTAGGGGTTCAATGTTTACTATTTGTATTGTCCTTGGTTAGTGCAATAGTTTGAGCAGACCCCCCCTCCCCCCCGGCCCTGATCCACCTGGTACGATGTTCTTCTTGTAGGTTTTTTTTTTTTTTTGAGAAGGTTTCTCTGTGTAGCCTTGGCTGTCCTGGCCTCGCTTTGTAGACCAGGCTGGCCTCAAACTCACAGCGATCCACCTGCCTCTGCCTCCCAAGTGCTGGGATTAAAGGCATACGCCACTATTGCCCGGCCCCTTCTTGTAGGTTTCTAAGACCCTCTGGATCCTTCTATTTCCCCATCTCCTATATTTCTCTTACCTAGAGTCCCAGTAGGATGTCCTCACATCTATCTCAATCTCACATAGGCAATTCTTAACTAATGATTGAAACAGGATGATAAACACCTGGGTTGTATGAACAAGCCAGCGGGCATGGACAGGAAGGCAGTAACCAGCATCCCTCTGTGTCCTCTGCTTCAGTTCCTGCCTCCAGGTTCCTGCCCTGAGTTCCTGCTCTGACTTCTTTTCATGATGGGCTACAAGCTGGAAGGGGGAATTAACCCTCCCTCCCCCCCCAAGTTGCTTTTGGTCATGGTGTTTATCACAGCAACAGAAAGTGAAGTAGGACAAAGGCCTAAATCACAGACCATGATTTGCTTTGGCACCTGAAGTGCTGAGCTTTAGAAAGACCCGAGAGAGATAAGCAGGATGCCACTGAGCAGGTTTTATAAGCAAGGATCAGGGCAGAGGGAAGCAAGGATGGAGTGCACCCCCCCCCCCATGTATGGTGTCTGTTAGTTTGGAAGTACTCAGGTAGAGAAGACTGGATCTTGGCATGGTCCCCTGTGAACAGCAGTCATTTAAGAAAGTTCTGGAAGGGAGGAGTCAGTTACCAGAAGGAAAAGGTGTCCGGGTGGGTGACCGTTAGGGTCCCTTCATTCCTAGGAAAATAGGCTTTTAAAGGAAAGCAAGATGTGACAATGTTTAGCACCAGAACCTGCACTCTGGCAATAGTAGCCTTTGTTTTGTTCAGTGAAGAGGAAGAGCTAAGTATTGTAGTGCAGTCTGTTCTGGGCTCCAGGAGAAGCAGGCAGCACGGGTATATCCACAGGTGTGGGACCAGAGAGGGTGGGGGATGGGTGCTCTGCTGCTCTCCCCAGCAGGTGTCAGGCATTTTACCCCATTACCCCCTTTTCTTGTAACAGGTCTTGCTTCAGAGAGGCTCATCTACCACAGGCCCCAGTCCACACCAACGATTTGAATGAAGCCCTGCCCCCCCCACCGCCTCCGCCCATCTATTGTTGCAGTACAGACAAATGAGGGCCGTGTAGCATAGAGCAAGGAGTTCAGCATCTGGAAGGGTGGACTAGCCAAAGACAAATATCATCTCAATAGCATCGAGCACATTTGGTAGGAGAGATGTTGGTTCCTAAATATCATTCTCCATTAAAAACAGACAGCACTTCTTGGGAGAGTGGCTGGTCCATCGGCTGGAGTGAAAAGATCCTGGAATATTTTGAAATGTCACCAAGGAAGGGACTATTCAGTGAATGACACACTCACTGTAAGAGCACTAGAGCCAGAGCCAGCCAGCTTTAGAGGATTCTATGGGCCTCACGTTGTGCTGAATGTGAGATAGAAATAAACGAGAGTTAAGTCTTATAATCTACTGAATATAGTAAGAATGCACAGTCCCCACAGGTTCGGACTGAACAGAGGAAGGGAAGTAGAATGCTAACAATGCGGCAAGAGTGCTGGAGCAGATCTACCATAAGCCTAGCAGTCACCATAAGCCAAGCTGGAGTCAATAGTCCGCATTATGCGTTAGGATTCATATGACATGTATAAATACATGCAGGCCAGTAGTCATACACATAAAACAAGGAGGCCTTTCTTTTACTTTTGCTTTTTCCAGAGAAGGTTTCTCTATGTAGACTTGGCTGTCCTAGAACTGGCTCAGTAGACCAGGCTGGCCTTCAACTCACAGAGATCTGCCTGCCTAGGCCTCCGAGTGCTGGGAATAAAGATGTATACCATCATTAGCCAGCAAGTAGATTTTTTTTTTTTTTTAGAGGATACATAAGGGGCAGGAGACGTGCAGACTGCTCTTGCAAAGGCCCAGAGTTTGAGTCCTAGAATGCATTCTAGGCAACTCACAACTGCCTGTTAATTCCAGCTCCATCTGCAACCATTTTCCTGGTCTCTGTGGGCACCTGCACTTACGTGTACATGCTCACATACAGAGTCACTTACTTACACATGGTTAAAAATCAATCTTAAGAAGATCCTTGCTAATCACAAGGAATAAAATAGCAATAGTAGAGAGACTTTTAAAAGGTTTTTTTTTTTTTTTTGGTATAATTCTTGCAGCTTTGTCTGAAACTATGCAAAAAAAAAAAAAAAAAAAAGGGAGGGGGGCACAGATGTAAAGCAAAAATATAGTCTCAAGTGTGTCTTCTGGCTTTTGTTTTCCAGCTGCCATTAACAACAGACCCAAGCTCAGAGAACATAGTGAAGCCCGTAGCAAATTGAGGCTTAGAGAATGTTAACATCCAGGCAAGAAAATAACAGGTCTCGCCAGGCAGCGGGTGCCTGGGAAATTCTGAGGGCAGAATGTGGAACTCCAGCTGCGGTCCCTCGATGGATGGATGGATGGATGGATGGATGGATGGATGGATGGATGGCGAGTTGAGGTCCAAGTAGCACCTGGGGCCCATGAAGCATGCTGAATACAAACACAGTCATGTCCACCTCGTAGCTGGAGTGTTTTCTCAGGAAAGCACTGAAGGCAAGACAGGACACAGCTCCCATTCTACACATGGGAGGCCAAGGTTCAGTGAGGTTTCCAAGGTTGCCAGCCAGTCAGCCTAAAGTGTGTGATGGCTCAGTGGGTAAGGCTTGGCTGCCAAGCCTCATCTCCTCAGTTAGTTCTTCAGACCTGTATGGGAAACACAGCCTGTCTTCTGATGTCCTGACTTCCACTTGCTTGCGCATCCACACAAAATAAATACATAAGATTATAAGATTTAAAAAATTACCAACGAACAAGATTCATCTTTCCACCCTGCTTCAGTCTTTTGAGTTAGATCCTAAGAGTGGTGCTCAATTTCCATTAATTAAAAAAAAAAAAACAACAAAAAACCAACGTGTGTGTGTGTGTGTGTGTTTGTGTGTGTGTGTGTGTGTCTTCGCGCCTGCGCTGACTGTCAGCTCTCTCCTCCCACCATGTGGGCTCCGGGGATCAAACTTAGGTTGTCAAGCTTAGCAGCAAATGCCTTTATCTGCTGAGCCATCTCGTGGCCACTATCAGGGTTTTTAACAAGTGCTCCTGGAGATCTTGATGCACACTTAAGTCGGACAATCACCCTAACGCTTCTTATGACAATCGCCTCTTTAGACAGGACTGAGAATCAGAACTTCGCATAGAAACAAGGTTAAAGCTCTTCAAAAGACATAATAATTACGGCCCCCGCTGCACAGCCAAACCCAGGAATCGCTGGGTTTCTTCCAGGATAGGCTCTCGTACAGGCTGAAGGCAGAAGAGGGAAGTGTCCACTGGAGTTGGGAGGAGGGACTGATGACAATTTTTCGTGGTTGACTAGGTTTTTTAAAAAGCTACTTCTAAGGGTACATTAACCAGCCCGCGAATCCACTTGTTTCTGAGGGGGAGGTGGGGGCGGGGGTGGAGCGTGGGGCGGAGCGACATTTCGCAGCTCCGGAATCCGTGCCTTCCAAGTGGCGCCGCGCGTCCCCCTCCCCCGCCGTCCGGATCTGACTGGAGCCCGGCTCTTAAACTCAACTCTCCTCGCCACCTCAACCGGCTCCGGGACCGGCTTCCCTGGGATTCCACTGACCGCGTCCAGTCAAGGGAATTCCCCGGATCCGGACGAACTGCTCAACCCCTCGGCACCCTTCCTCCGGGTCTCCGCCCCCACTGGGGCTGCCGTGTGCCAAGGGAAGCCCGGGTGCCAAGGCTGGAAAATGAGCGGTGCCCAGAGGGTGACCCCGAGCTGCAGGTAACTGGCGTGGGACCTGGGGTGGGGGGAAGAGGTGGGGGGAGAGCATGCTTGGCCTTGCTCTCCCTTCCCTCTACTACCGCGCGGCTACCTGCTGCGGCCTCACGCGGGCTGCGCCTTGGGACTGCTGGGCTGCCGTGGGGGTTGCGGCGGGCGGGAAGGTCGCAGACCCTGCCCCCCACCAACCCCAGGCTAGACCCCGACGCTTCTCGCTCGTCCCACAGCTACCGTCCGGTGCCGGTTTCCCCCAGAGTCGCGCAGCGGCGGCACGGGTGAGTGCGGTCCGCGCGGCGGTTGCCTGGTAAGATGGAGAAGTTTCTGCAGATCGCGCCACACTCTCTGGCCATCGTCCTGGGCCCCGCCGACAACTCGGCAGAGGAGAAGCCCCGGACGGTTCAGCCCTCGCCCTCGGCCCCGGTCCCCACCCAACCCCGACAGCTCGCCCGACACCACATCGGCTACGAGATCTTTGCCGATTTCAAAGCAGAGAACATGCAACACTTCTGGAACAAGAAGGTCACGGCCGCGGTGGCTGAGACTTTTTTCCTGGGCTGGATCGACGAGCAGGTCTTGCTGATCCAGGGCAAGGAGGAGCATCTCGAGGCGCTGCGGGAGGGCTGGACCCGCAGGGCGCTGCGACCCCCCTCCGGCTTCCAGATCCGCTGCTTGGGTGAGTGCCGCCGCCCGGTCCGGCTGCCGGGTCCCCGCCCGGTCCTCGGCTCTGGAGGGTGCTGAATCGGAGCTTTAGCCGAGTTCCTGGGGTCCTAGGATTTTCCCACGAATCTCGGTCGGGGAGGGGTCCGCGGCGCTCCCGGAATGAGGGATCCGGGGACTTTCGGGCACTTGGAACAGGGACTGAGCCTTTTGCCACCCGCGTCCGAGGCGGCCCGTGCAGCCTCCTCCTAGCGTGGTAGGTGGCGCGCCCCGCGGGGCGGTGCCTGGGGCTGGCCAGGTAGGCGGCGCGGCAGCTCCGTGGTGCGCGCGGGTCGCAGCTACGGGTGTCAGCTTTTCTGCGCCTCTCGGGCTGGGGAATGTGGGCCAGGCCGCGGGAGGGTTCGGAGAGTCGGGATTCTGGTGTCGCTGGGTCTGCGTGGCCGGCCCTTCGGCTGCACCTCGGTCCCTGCGACATCCCTT
The DNA here is from genome assembly GCA_907169655.1 of Acomys percivali. Lineage (NCBI taxonomy): Eukaryota > Metazoa > Chordata > Mammalia > Rodentia > Muridae > Acomys > Acomys percivali. The sequence continues at coordinate 21,203,958 of OU015752.1, forward strand.
TCCAGGGTGGCGACCTCGTGGGGGCGCGTCGCACAGCTCAGGTGTGTTGGCGCCGGTCTCATCCACCCGCATTTCCCTGCCAGACAAAAGGTACATTTCTTCTTAAATGCTTTGCTTGTGGTGCAACTTCCAGACATTATTGTGTGATGAAAGTGGAGGGAAAATAAACAGCAGAGAGGAGCCAGGGAAAAAGTTTGATCTTTTCGTTTGTTGGTGGAGAAGAAAAAAGAAAAAGAAAAACAAAAAGAAAGAAAGAAAGTGAACAGAGGTAGCTGGAAAGGGGTTTTAGTGGCCACAACTAAGAGTTGCCTTGACTTGTGTTTTCATTGCACTTCTACTTAACGTGTTTTTCTTAATCCCAGGCAACCTGGCGGGTAGAATACTTTTTTGGTTTTGAACCTCGGGCCGGATGGCTAAGAGTAAATACAGCACAGAGCGATGTTCTATGAAACGATTCCATGAAGAAAGTATTCTTTTTAGTTTCAGGGCTTAAAAATTCTTTTATGACGTTTTGGGAGGGGGTCAAAAGTTCAAAGTAAAAAAAAAAAAAAACCCAGAAAGCGGCCTTCCTGGGTCCCCGCACCTCCCCCGAAGTGTTAGCTTTTTACCTGTAATGTATCTTCTATGCTGATTGTAAGCTTACAGAATTTTTATTTTGCTGTTTTATTTTCGAATAGCAGAGATTTGTTTTTGCAGATTCCTTTGAATTAAGCAGAGAAAAAGCTGGTAAAAGCTTTGCTTCTTGCTGTGTCTCAAAGATCTCCTCTCTCTGCTCTCTCCCTGCCCCTCCCCCAGTTCAGCCCCTGTAATTAAGCTGCCTGCATTACTAAAAGTCCCCCTCCCCCCCACCTCTGAGGGCTGGTCTGCCACTGCCAGGTTTACAGTGCAGGACTCAAACATCTGGGGGTGGGGGGGACGGGACTCGTCATCCTCATGTTTATACACCTTCAAGACTTTTCTATAGTATTTTGTCAGGATGCTCTTGATTTTTAATCCAGAAAGTTTCATCTGTGTACAACATAGTGCAATGTGAAAATAATGCATCAAACCTCAGGGACCCATCATACAACTCCAAAGTTTGACAAGGGCCTCTGGCACTCCAGTTTCATCTGTAACCCTTTCCACCCCACAGTATAGTATCATTTGTAAACAGTTTGGTATATTCATATTATTTTTTTATTTTACGAGTATTTATAAACAGATAGGAATTAGTGATATGTCATATTCACCGAACAGAAGCACTTTGGCAAATTTGAAAGGTTCCAAATCCATTACTGAAGTTGCTTGATCGTTGCCTTAGTTACTGATACTGCCTGTCACAGGCGGACCTCCTCCTGATGGGAGTCTGCTGTGGCTGCTGCAGGACTAGGCTCTGCTTCCTTAGCTTAGGGACCTGGGAAGAAGCAAGTAGCACCTTCTTAGAAGGAGAGGCATCAGATAGAACAGCAGGGGTGGCACCTGCTGATAGGCAGGTGGCAGCTGCTGTTTGAACTGCCCTGCGGGTCAGAATCTCTGCTGGCACTTCACTTTCTCCTCAGCGATGATGGTTATAATGATTGGGAGATTCTCTCTTCATTTTCTTGGGAGCAACTGGGGACCACCTCACAGTGTTTCATTCTAAACCAGTGTTTCTGTTGACAAATCAAAATAATAATAATAATAATAATAATAATAATAATAATAAAATAAAAAATAAAAATAAAAATAAAATAAAATAAATGAATCACACCATAAGTGGATGGCCAGAGATAGCCCAGCTGAAACTTTATTTTGAAAAGTATCATTGACCACTTAGGTATAGCCTGGGATTTACCTAGTTTATGTCCCAGGGCAGGAAGCAACCACTGTCTTTGATACTTTAGTTTTAGCAATTCATTTCTTTTTGTTTATATTTTAATGTTAACACATGCCTTGCAGCGAGTCTTCTGGCTGGTCTCCTAGCGTGCACTTAAGCGTGTTGTCAGATGTTTTCATGCTCTTTTATGATCTCAGTTAACTACTTTATGGATGTGGGTCAGCTGCAGACCCAGGGACACCAATGGGCATTGCAGGAAGTGTTATATTCCCACTTGCTGAACTTGAACTTGAACTTGAAGCAGGGCTCTGAAAGAGCTGCCAGCTAAAGGCTGGCTCACGTTTTATTAGTCTTACAGCACATAATGACGTACACACAGGGGATCATTTTCTAGACGGTTCCTTAGATCCCACCAGGGACAGTGAACTTGTAATGAACTTGCTCTCTCACATCCCCTCAGTAAAGAATAGAAAGGGAGGCTTTGTTGCTGGTCTCTGTTGCACATCTCCTGGCGAGCGCCCCCACCCCACCCGGAGGAGGAGAGGCTGCGTAGACCATACCCTGGAGCCTTTATCTGGCTCTGTTGTACTACAGTTGAGGGTAGCCCATGAGTTCACATTTTATCTCATAGCTTACTGGAAAGAAGTGGGAAGCATCCACATTGGAAAATGCAAGCGTTTCGATGTCTGTAATCCCAAAAGTATATGATTTTAACCAGCTGTAAAAATTTTCCGGTGAGGATCGGACACCAAAATGGTGATTACAGGATCAACCAAAAAGGAGGGAATTAAGTAACTCGAAGAGCAAGTAGTTTTAATTTGGCATATTCAAACCCACCACTTTGAAATAACCTACTAGAATATGCTTAGAAATATCCTATGGTGTGCAAATAGGTCACTTTTTATCTCTAGGATCCACCCCCACACCTCAAAGGGGATATATATGTGGATACAAGAAACTAGTAATTATTTTTAACTGCCTGAGAATTTCATACATGTATATCATGTTTTAAAATTGTTCTGTAGAACATATTACATTAAGTCTCCTACATGTTTACTGGGTTTTCCGGTGTCAGTGTCTTGTCGTTTCCTGAAGATACAAGGACTGATAAGGCATGCAGTTGCGGGGTTGGGGTTTCGACTGGAGGAACTGAGCGTTCCAGATGCTTCCAGGGCTTTTGTTGTGTGTCTTGGATGAGCAAGAAGTTACATCTGCTTTTGTAAGCCGGCAGGAGAGGTTTCCTGGGGTGAGAAGAGCTCGGCTTTGTGCGGAGTGGGGGGTGGGCCAGGCACGGGCGGGGCTGCGAAGACCTCAGAGCAGGCTGGGAGCTGGGGCTTGCAGCCGCGGGTCAGGTGCACTGGCTGCAAAACTCAAGCCCTGTTTGGAAGTGGGTGTGAGCGCAGTGGAGAGTTTTGTCAGCCATGGGAAAGGTAAGCAAGGGCCCAGAGTGAAGAGTTAGAAGGACCTGGGGCAGGGCCTTTTATGCAGAGAGAGAAGGAATAAATAAAGTTCCCAGGGCTGGAGAAGAGGGCGGGACATAACAGGTAAGACTTTATTATTATCTACAGTCAGGGGGGCAAATGGATCCCCCACTAGAAATTTCTCTTATGGTATACTGAACACGTATGTCCTCCACAGTCCTTGCCCTTGAGAGGAGGTCATCTGTCTGCTTGAGTTCAGGAAGCTCTCTGTCTTAGCGATATGCTTTTCTGTCTATGTGTGGTGTCCCAGGTTGGTTCTTCTGTTTCTTTGCTCCTGGGTTTTCTCCACCTGTTGATGCTCGTGGCTTCCTCTAACTTCAGGTTCCAGGGAGGCTGAAACCTCTTTCTGCTCTTTGCAGGGACTTTTTACGCTGTCCTATTTGATCCTTAGCTATACAAATAGTTAAGGCCAAGTATAGGTTGAATCCCTAAATATACATTTTAGAGTGTAGTTAAGGCTAGTCCTTTGCATTAAAAAATTGTTTAGAGTAGGTTTTAGGAATTTATATCATTTGCACATTTTTAATTGGCGATCTCAGGAAGATTTTTTTTCCCTCCTTCTTTCTGTTCCTTCTTTTATAAGACTGAATTTTATGTAGCCCAGGCTAGCCTCAGATAAAGGTGACTGTGGCCTTGGTTTATTGACCGTTTTGTTTCTACATCCAAGGGTTGAGATTATAGGCGAGCACTGACACACTTGGCTAAGAGTTGCTTCCTTACAAGAGGCTTCTTCAAGAAGTAAATTATCAGGACAGAATGTTTTTAAAAGTTGCATACTGCAGGCTGAAGAGATTGCTCTTCCTGAGGACCCAGGTTCGTTCCCAGCAACCACATAGAAACCACATGGAATTACATATCTGTAACTCCAGTTGCAGAGGATCTGACCCCTTTACAGACACACATGCAGACAAAACACCAATGCACATTAAATAAATAATAAAAATTTGCACACTCAAACCAAACACTTGCACACCAAAAACAAAAATAGGAACTACTCTTAAGTCAAGTGCCTTAGGTCAGCATAGTTTCTTAATTAATTCAATTACTTGCTTTTAAACTTCTTTGATTCATCTAGCAACCGGGACACATACTTTCTAGATTCTTTCTGTGTAGTGAAGTAGAGAGCAAAGCAGACACAATCAGTTCTGGTCTAGTGGGGCAACAACCATTCAAAAATTTAAAGGAAAAAAAACCCATTCAATTGATTTTTGCTTGATTGAACCCAGGGCTTTGCACATACTAGGTTAGTATTGTTCCACTGAGCCATATTCCCAGCCCCTGAAATATGAATAAAATAAATAACAGGTCTGGGAACTGACCCCAGGCAACTAGATATAAAGTGCATGTGCCGAAAGGTCAGCTAGATGCTAAAGCGCATGTGCGGAGGAGGGTCTCTCCAATAGTGCGTCATTTCCGGGAGCCGTTGGCTGGTGAGGCAGGTGGGTTTTAGCAATAGTGACAGGGTTATCCTGGAAGTTAGTTTGAAGTGCTTGAGGAACAGAAGAGAAAGCCAGAGGGGTTGACCAATGCTAGCCCAGTTGGAGGCATGCAGGATTACACTCTGTAGGGAAGGGATACAAATATTTAATTACAGAGGTTTGGATTAGATTTGTAGAAAAATCCAGAAGAATTTTAGATACGGTCTTATTTCTTGAAGATGTTTGCCTGTCATATTAACACCTCAGGATTAGTCTAAACAGGCAACAATGATGCAATTAAGCATTCATTAATGTCCCGTCAGTCATAAAATTTTTTTTATAAACCATCTCACTCAGGCTCCCTGACACGCCAAGCAAATGTCTGTCTGTTACTATATGAGGAAATATTTAGAGCGAACTTCTGAGAGCGTGAGCCATGCCTAGAATCACCGAGAGGTTTTGCAAAGTCTTATACATTCCACTGCGTATTGTTTACTTATTATTACTCATTTTTTTAAAAAAAAATCTCAAGCATGTGTTTGTCTCCTTGTGAGTTTGTTTTGAATTTGGAAAGAAACGATATGGAGAGAGGAATTTGCTGGTCATCATTAAATTCATTTAAGGCAGTAGTTCTCAACCGGTGTCAGGTCACGACCCCTTTGTGGGTCGCTTATCAGATGTCCTGCGTGTCAGAAATTTACATTACAGTTCATAACAGTAGCAAGATTACGCTTCTGAAGTAGCAATGAAAATATTGTAATGGTTGGGAGTTACAACAGCATGAGGGCACTTAAAGGGTCGCAGCATTAAGGAAGGTAGAGACGCGCTGACTTACGGGAACACAAAGTGGAAAAGGTGTCTGGGTGCCGTGGAGGCAAATATTTTGTACTGCCTGCTCCTAAGACACAGGGTGGGAGACGGGAGGAGGTGGGAGGGGAGAGAGAGCACGTGCTTCGGGTGGAAGGTGAAAAACAGCAAGGAGGAAGAAGGAAACAGGGGGACACCTGGCAGCCTCAGGACTGTGCCGGGTGTGCGTCTTTGCAGGATGACTTTCCCCAAGGATCGGGTCCTTTCTATTCAAAAGCGTCCTCTGTCGCCAAGGCAAAGAAGAAGATTAAGGGAATTAACATCCTTTGGTAACATCACGGAATAAGTTGCAGGACTCTGTTTCGTGGGTCAAGTCCGCCTGAGTTTGGTCCCCAGCCTTCATGTAACAAGCTGGGCATGTGGCATGCGCGTCTAATACCAGCTCCTAGGAGGAGGCAGAGGCGGGAGGGTCCCTGGGGCTCCATGACCGTCCAGTCTAGCAGAATCGGTGAGCCCTGCGTCCCAGTGAGAGAACTTGTCTCAAGAAATAAGCTGGATAAAAGTAAGGAGGACTGACATCCCGACTTGTCCTCCAGCTTTCAGCATACACGTGCGTGCGCGCGCGCGTCCAGGCACACCTTCCCCCTCCCCCCAAATATGGACAGACATGCTTTGTCTGATTGGCTACAGTAACACCGATCCTTAAGTTGTACTGGACTTACGGGCCTTGTGGGGTCTGAGGGCGAGCCCTTCCCCATGTCTCTTCTTCCTCTGGTCTGGATAAGCTTGGAAAGCCTGCCAACTTTGGAGTTAATGTGGAACTGTAGGAGACTTGAGTAATTTTTTACCCCCCATTGGTGGCGGAGACTCTGTGAGCAGCGTCATTTGTCTAGGTTGATCTCCTTTCAGCAGAGCCTGGTTATTAATTTATTACAACGTCTTGGTTTAGGGGAAAGACTTTAATAGTTAACTGTGAACTGCTAGTCTGGGTACATGAACCTGAGGCCTTGGGAGCTGGGTCTCCCCCCAGAAAATGCCAGCTACTCTTCTGTCTTTTAAAAATTTTTCCTCAAAATGTCTTGTCTTCTACATTTCCTTTTCTGTGGGGGAGGGGAAGAAAGAAAGAACTATTCTAGAAGACAGGCTTTCCACCACATCCATCTTCATTTTGTTCAGTGGTTGCCAACCCTATTTCAGGATGGAAAGAGACGTGACCGGGAGAAAGATGGACTCTATTAATGTCTCTGATGTGTTAGGTGCTGCAGCGGGCACTTTATACACGTCGCCTCATTTAACCCTGAGGGAGGCGTTGGTAATGCGATTGGCTTTTAAAAAAATATTTGTATTATTGTGTGTATGCACTGCCTGATGCCAGAAGAGGGAGCCAGATCTCCTGGAGCTTGAATTAAAACAGTTCTGAGATATGAGATATATGATGTGAGTTTTCCTACTTTAGGCTTTTTTTCCCCCTTAATTTCTTTATTTATGTATTTTTTTAACTATAGGAGTGTTTTGTCTGCATGTGCATCTGCAGGCCAGAAGAGGGCATCAGATCTCTTATAGATGGTTGTGAGCCACCATCTGGTTGCTGGGAAGTGAACTCAGGACCTCAGGAAGAGCAGCCGTTTCTCTTAACCTCTAAGCCATCTCACCAGCCCTGGCTTAGTATTTATTTATTTATATATTTGTTTGTTTGTTTATTAATGATAAAAGTACAATAAAACTTTTAGATGTGAAACAACTTCTCTAAATTAAAAAAATAATTTATGGCTTGGTGACACATAAAAAGGTAAAGTAACAACTGAAGGTATAGGTTCTATGGAAGAAATACATTGGGTTATATGATTTCCTTTAATGGTTTTAAGCTTTTATTTTATTATGTGTATGTCTGTGTGCCTGTGTGTAAGTATGTGCATGTGAGTGCAGTTACCCATGATGGCCAGAAGAGGGTGTCGGATCCCTTAGAGATGGAGTTATAGGCAGCTGTGAGCTGCCTGCAGCTGTGGGTGCTGTGAACTGAACTTGAGCCATCTGTAAGAGCAGCAAGCGCTCTTACCTGCTGAACCATCTGTTTAGTCCCATGATTTCTGTAGTACATACATATTGTGTAATTATAAAATGCAGGGTCTTTAAAGCTATGAAGTTACTTTTAAGTACAGTTTTGATTAGACCCCATAAGCTCTGATGTATGCACTTTCCATCCTCCTCATTACATAGGTGGATAACTACTGTTTTGACTTCCTCTTTGACCTAGTAATTATCCTAGTTTAGTTTTTTCTTACCCACCCCCATCCCCCAGAAGTTGATGTTAAAAAAAAAAAAAAGCTGTTGTCATTGGTTATTCCTATTTTACAGAGTCAGGGTCGACTCTGTAACATGTCATAATTGCAGAGTGGAAACAAAAATTAGAGTAGGAACAGCACAATATCCGGACTGTTGGTATCAGAGTTTAGAAATCTCAGGACAGAGAGTCGTGCCTCCGTCTATCCTGGCAGGGAAGTGCTTCCAGAATTGTCCATGAATGTGGACACCCACAGACGCCTACGGCTGAGTGGCAGGGTGAGCTACACTCATCCCCCCTGTGTTTTGGTCATCACTAGATTGCTTGTAGTAAGTCACACCATGTAAATGTGTTGTTGAGGGAAAACAGTGGAGAAAAACAGTGTCTCTACATGTCCTTCGTGGATATTCCTTCTTTTAAAAAATATTTTCAAGTTGGCTCCTGGTCTAATCTGCAGATGAAGATCCCATAGAGATAGATGGTGTATTATGTGTGTATTTATTTTCTAAGTTTACTCATTTTATTGTTCCTGATAAAGATCAAGTTTTTTTTTAAATGAAAAAATGGTAATTTTACTGGATGTGTGTTAGTTTCTATTATTAAATTTTATATATTAAATGCGTTATATTTAAATCTACTTTCATTTTTTGTATGTTTTGTTAAAGAGTATGAGTACTTAAGTAATTTTCTAAAAACTATGTATTTTCTTTATATTACCTACCATCTCAGGTTCCTATGTGCTGGAGCTAAAAGCATGCGCTACCATACCCAGCTGTGTTTTGACATTTTGATACCCCAAGCATACATTGTAGATTTTACCTTTTATATAGCATATAATACATAATTTTGTAATTTAGGTAGAAGGGTATAGTAATACAAACTTCACTTCCTAGAAAGCAGAATGGGAAAACAGACTTTTCGTATCTTTGTCTTTTCATTTACTAGTTTTAAAAAATATTTATTTTGTGTATATGAATACCTTATCTCCATGTCAGAAGAGTGTATGCTCAATTTTCTTAACCAATATATTTTATTAACAACTTAATAACTGAGCATGTGTCCCTTATAACCCGACTAACCAAAACAATAGGAAATGAGGATTAATGGACACAATAACAAAACCTTAAGGATATCAGTTCCGAGGAACGATTCTCCTGGCGCAACCTGCAGGATTTCTTCTGCTGGAACCTAGAGTAACCAGAACCCAGAACCTCAGCAGGAGCTGGAGCCCCGAAGCCTTCCCTTGAGCGGTTCTTTCTAGGAGCGTCTCGAAGTGCAGTGATGAACAGCCAAAACTATCCCAAGTCTCCAAAAAGCCCCGCCTCCAGTTCTGGGCTCATTTATATATCTCCTCCCAGAGTCTGTTCACGGGATCTTTTCAGCTGGCAATAATTAAGCTCCTGCATGAAGTGGTTGCTCTTCTAGTGAATTAACCTCACCTGTTCTCTCACGACACCGTTCCGATCCCACACTTGGAATCCTAAAAAACAGGTTTATCTCTCCTTCAGAAGAGGGCATCAGATCATATTATAGATGCTTGTGAGCCACCATGTGGGTGCTGGGAATTGAACTCAGGTCCTCTGGAAGAGCAGCCAGTGTCCTTAACCATGGAGCCATCTCTCCAGCCTCTCACTAACTACTTTTTTGTTTTTGTTTTTGTTTTTGTTTTTTGAGTCAGAGTTCCTCTGTGTTACCCTGGCTGTCCTGGACTGGCTTTGTAGACCAGGCTGGCCTCAAACTCACAGAGATCTGCTTACCTCTGCCTCCCGAGTGCTGGCATTTACTACTTTTGACAAAAATTTTAACTACTTCTTTTCTTTGAAATACATTTAACATGTACTAGTATTTCTCTCTCTGTCTCTGTCTGTCTGTCTGTATCAGTCTTGGGTGTCAGTCCTCGGGTATTTTTTTTTTTTGAGACCAGGTTCCTAGTTGACCTGAAACTCTCTATGTAGGCCAGGCCAGGTGGCCCATGCTCTTCCAGGAATCTAATCTGCTATTGTCCACTGCTTTGATGTCACTGGGATTACAGGCACATACTACTCTGGCCTGGCCTGGCCTGTTATGTCAGGTCTGGGAATGTAAACCCAGGTCATCATACTTGCGGTGCGAATACTTTACCAGCTGAACCATCCCCCCAGCCCCTCAGCATCTTTTAGTCTCCAGAAAGCAATAGATTTTTCCAGGGGAGACAATCAAACACTGGCTTTTTGTAAATCACTCATACTGAACTGAAACAGCACTGCACACCTGGCCACTGCCATCTTACCAACGAGCGTTTAAATATCATCCTCGGTTTCTTTCCCCTTAACCTTATGGCTACAGCATTGGTTTGCAAACCTGTTTGTTCTCTGGATACTGAAGTTTGTGTCACCGATTCTAAGGAAGTGAGGTGGCAGAGGGATCACCAATAGCCGCTGTGTGGCAGTCACAGGGCAAGAGCCAGGGTGGGTTTGGGGTGGTAAAGCAATTCATTTCCTTGGGAGCACAGTATGGAAAGTGTTGGTTGGGACTAGAGGCGTTTAAGCCAAGCTCCTGCTTTATATTAAAACCAAACCAAACCAAACCCAAACAACAGGTATCTGGTGACACCTGTTGAATTGCGGGAAGGAAGATGTTACTGGGGACCATTGCAGTAGGGACAAGGGACCACAGGGGTGGTGTCCTGTGGTGACGAGGAGAGGCTGAACTTTTGAACTTCCAGGCTGGGGTTAATAAGATATTCTAGGGGAAAGTACTTGCCATCACTTTGGCTGTCAGACCATGAAACAATGGGCTCCAAGAAATTGAAGTTTCTCCAGAAGTATCATGTTGGGAAAAGGAAATGACTAAATCCCCATGCCGGAGAGGAATCAGGAACAGCCGGAGGAGGAACTTCTCAGGATTCTGATAACTTGTCAGATCAGTTTACAGGAGACCGGGGCAGAGACAGTGATGGGTGCCTCATGAATGGGACCCATCTCCACTGGAACTGCTTTTTTTTTTTAAGATTTGTTTTTATTTATTTTATGTATATGAATGCTCTATCTGCATGTACACCTGCATGCCAGAAGAAGGCATCAGATCCTAGTCTAGATGGTTGTGAGCCACCATGTGGTTGTTGGGAATTGAACACAGGACCTCTGGAAGAGCAGACAGTGCTCTTAACTGCTGAGCCATTTCTCCAGCCCCAACCGAACTACTTTGTTAGGCATACCTTCAATCTCATGTTGGGACTTTGAAAGATAGATTTTGGGGTGAAGGTGAAGGGAGCCCCTGGAAATCTTTATTTGTTCTCTTTCCAATGTTGCTGTCACTGTCTTTGTCCCTCTGTCTCTGTCTCTGAGACAGGGACTCACTGTGTAGCCTTGGTTGGTCTAGAATCCATTACATAGATCAACCTGGCCTCAGACTCACAAAATCCAGCTGCCTTTGCTTCCTGTGGTGGGGTTAGCAGCATGTACCGCCATGCCCAGCTAATTTATCTTTTTAAGTGGCTTATTGAGGGTGGGTGGCTGAGCCTCGCTTGTTAGGGCTACTGGAACTCAGGTTCTGATCAGAACAATTCCTGTAACAGACTCATGCAAGTGGCCGATATGTTAGTGAGAATTAGAGTCAAGGTGAAGAGGATGGAAAATGACTTAAGGAAGTGGAGGGATGACTGGGGCTCTGGCCAAATCTCTGTACCACAGGTCAGGATGGCTGGAGTCAACTTGGGCATGGTGGAGGAAGAGAGGCTGGTTAGCCATCAAGGATGAGGATTCTGTTAGCCTAGTTGAGCAGAGGTCTTTGTGGAAACTGAATTATAGATGGAAACGCACAGGTGGGGCCTAAGAAACAGTTCGGGAACTTGGCTAAAGTGTGGCTAAGCCAAGGAAACTAAGCACTGACCAAGGGTCACAGGTCAGGGAGGGGTTACAGATCAAGGAGGGCACTTGAGGAGAGGTAGCCATTTGGCCATTTGATAGAAGGTGACCACATCCATGCTTTTTGACGATCAGAATTGCTTTTGTTTGTTTTGCTGGTTCATACTTTATACTGTGTCCCATGTTTGAGTGTCTTAGTTGCAGAGTCACAAACAGCTGGGTAAGGAGGACAGTGGCCTTGGTGCAATGGACTCAAACTGGTTGTAGTGCCACAGGAGCCCTCCAGGAACTCTGAGACCTTCAGGTGGTGTGACCCTGGCTTCTTGGTTCAGGCCTGAGGTACAGGGTGTGTGCTGTTTCCCTGAGCAATAAGTTTGTTTTTTTCTCTCCTCTCATTTGAACTCTTTTCTTTGCTTCCGTGTAGAAGTAACCGTGGATATTTCTAATGACTACAACTCAAGAAGGAAATGAAGACAGGAAAGCTGTGTCACGGGCCAGGCAAATCTTCAGCTTAGAGCGCGCCATGGAGACACAATCACATGGCTAGCGATGAGACTGGCCTATCGATAGATGACCGATTAATTAGATACCCCGATGGTGAAATCTTTAGTTGATGAATTCCTTTTCCGCTCATTTTCCACTTTAAGAATGAACCCAGGAGCCAGACATGGTGGTGAATCGCTTGGCATGGGGTGGTGCACGCCTTTAATCCCAGCGCTCTGGAGGCAGAGGCTGGAGGATCTCTGTGAGTTCGAGGCCAGCCTGGTCGACAATAGTGAGTTCCAGGACAGCTAGCTTGAACTATGTAGAGAGACTTTGTCTCAACAAAACAAACAACAAACAAACACACACACACAAACAAGTAGAACTTAAATAAATGTCGTTGATGAATAAGTTTCTTTAGGTGAAACAAAGCCCAGAAAGCACCAAGATTCTTAAAATAATGTGAGTTCATTTGTTTTCAGGAGTGTGGCACTTCTCTCGAAGTGTGGCCAAAAGGAAATAAGATGGTGTTTCCGGCTCTGTGTAACTCTGTTCATAGTGAGAATTTAGAAGCAGGTTCAGCAGCAAACAGTACGAATAAGTCATACCTGAAACATATATACTCAAATTGATTCATTGATAAAGCCATATTTGTGCGTGATACCTTCTAAAGTCTCAATCTGAAGGATTTTAGACTAAAACAAAAAATATTAAGTATAGCGCTTTAAACAAATTTTCTGTTAAACCTTCTGTTAAAATTTCTGACAGTTCAGTAGTAGAAGGTCAGTTTCAGGCAGCTAGGATGGGAATTGTAGCTGTTTCTTGAACGGCTGAGTATGAATCGTTCAGTTCCTGTTCGTTGGCTCAGCTCCTCCCTTAGAACAGGAGTCTACAGTGGCTGACTGAAGGTCATTAGTGTGACCCTCTCAGAGAGTGCTTTTGTTTCCAAGGAAGGGGTTTTGAGTCCAACTGTGCCAGGGGAGAGATGTTAGTATTCTCCTCACAAGGTCTGACGACCTCAACCTTGGCGACTGAGAGTAGTTCCGTGTAACACTGTAAACATATTTAATTTCACAAGGAGGGAGGCCTTTGTGCTGACTTTACCCTCATGCCGAGAGAGGTTACTCGAGCAGTTCGTTTAAGATACTGCCTTCTCCAGTCACGGAGGGTCAAAACTGTTCCCCTTTATATGCCAGTTACTGTACTTTTTATCAAGTCTTTTCAAATGTGTGTGGCCCTTGTGTTCTACTTCCTTATATCAGCAGGTGATTTTGAATGCGTTTTTCCCATCCGACTGTCATTTTTTTTTTTTTTTTGAAGGTGGAGACTGCTAACTTTGATTTGTATTTTTGAGTCCAATTTTCTGTGGTAATGTAGTGGTTTCTGCGCAGGCATCCTTAATAGTAAGCAGATGCTGGTGGCAGCTCTGAACTATGAGTCTTAGCTTGGGAAAAATGCTGAATGTGGGTACAGATGAAACGAGTCAGCTGCCTTTATGTACTGGCAGAGATATTTCAAACATTTTTTTTTCAAACGCATTTTGGCAATGTTCGTTAAAAAGCTACCTGGATGTTCACATGGTTTGCTATGGCAATTCTATCGTTAGGACCAGATAAAAAATAATAATGTATACTATAAATGGCTTCAGGTAGGAACCTACACAAACGCCTTGCTTGTACTCTAAATGCCACAAGTGGAAGGGAGTTAGGAGCATTCTGTTTTTGTATATTGGGTTGTATACTTGGTAGTTGTTAGCAATGTCTTTGAGGCGCAGTGTGATGATTCACACCCATAATCTAGGCTCTGGAGGGAGAGACAGGAGGACTGGGAGATCGAGCTCAGCTTGGCCTACGTAGTGAGTTCAAGGCCACCCTGGGCTACATAGCGAAACTCTGCCTTGAAAAACATTATGAAGTGGCATGGAAAGATACGCATGACCTGTGATGCTCCTTGAGGTGCCTTTACTGCTTGGTAGCCGCTCAAATTAGAACTAAACTTAAACCAGGTGCATAAGAATTAACTGGGGAAAATAACAGCACTACTGCGTACCAGTTACTATGTTGTTGGTCACACGTGTGCGCGTGCGCACACCCACACCCACACCCACACACACACACACATGGCATGCCATGGAGCACATGCAGAGGTCAGAGGACCACCTGTGGGGATCTGTTTCCCCCCTCTACCGTGTGAGTCCCAGGGGACTGAACTCAAGTTGTCTGGTTTGGCAGCAAGTGCCTTTACTAGCTGAGCCATCTCACTATGCAGCTTCTTTTTAAACAATCTGCATGAAGGCACACTGTTGCCCAGGAAGGGCTGAAGCACTCATGGAGGGCCACCCATAGGGTCTTGTTACTCTCTGTCCTGGAGACCTCCTGACTGGGATCTTTGGTAGGTGCTGCAGGGGTCATGTCAGACATGTCCACCCGGAAGAGCAGGTACTGCTGAGCTTGGCTGAGGAGACCTGGGAAGTCTCTCTGCAGTACACAGGTTCAGAAAATGGAACTGAATCCAAGAGACTTAGTTTGGCAAAATGCTACAAAATACATTAGACGTATGGTTACTGCGACCAGCATATCTTAAATCTGCCTGTGCTATATAGTGTGGCTTTAAAAATGAATATTTTGGGTCCAGGTGTCTAGGTTACATAGTGTTGGAATCATGTCTTAATTAAAAATAAAATATTGGCTAATTAAGGAAAGCCAGACAGCCTAGCCCATTTAATCCCACTGGCAAGCATGCCTTTGTATTGTGGTTGCAGACCATTTTTTGTTAGGGAGAAAGATATTTTTCTCACAGTTGAGAGGAAGGGGTGTGAAATGAGATAATGGTCACAGGACGTCATGGTCTTTGTTGTTGTCATTGAGCCAAATGACATTCAGTGTGGGGCAAACACGGGACCTCTTTCATTCGGATCTGATGACACCATAGTTGCCACTCTGGGTCACTCTGAGGCGGGTGAAAACATGGATCCTTCAATAGAATAAAAAGGATGCTGAAAAGTGCTTATTTGCAGGGAGAAGACAGAAGAAGATGGAAAATTTGCATAATTCCTATGTACGTATTCTGAGAAGAAAATATTTAGAAATATACATCTATTGTATACCCTCAGACATGTGAGCAACATTTTGCTGAATTGGCTGGATGCCTGAGTGTCACTGGTTCCCAGTGTCCAACAGCAACACAGCTTCCTGCTCTGGTCAAACAAACCTCAGAATTCTTGAGTCAATGTGGCCCAGAACCAGCAATTTCACGTGGTTTACACCACATGCGGATTCTCCAGCGTACATTGTAATGGAGGCATGAATGGCATATTTTTTAAATATTTATTTATTATGTATACAGTGTTGCACCTGCATGTACACCTGCACACCGGAAGAAGACACTAGCTCTCATTATAGATGGTTGTGAGCCACCATGTGGTTGCTGGGAATTGAACTTGGGACCTCTGGAAGAGCAGCCAGTGCTCTTAACCTCTGAGCCATCTCTCCAGCCCCAGCATATTTATTTTGAAAGTGTTCCCAGCCAGCTCATGTGATGGCCCAGGGTTAAGGGTGCTTACACACCAAGCTGATGCCTTGAGGCTGATCCCTGGAGCCCACAAGGTAGACAGAGAGAACGGACTCTGGTCAGTTGTTTTCTGTTGCAGTTAACTTCTAAGTGGGGCTAATAAATGTTTATTATTATCCCTATAATTATTATTATGGCGGTATTTTCTAACCCACTAGCTGTGGATATTGTTCAGTGGTAATATGCTTGCCTAGCAAGGCTCAAGAACCTTGCTTGTGCCGGGTGTGGTGGTGCACGCCTTTAATCCCAGCACTCGAGAGGCAGAGGCAGGCAGATCGATGTGAGTTCAAGGCCAGCCTGGTCTACAAAGCAAGGTCGGGACAGCCAAGGCTACACAGAGAAACCCTGTATCAGGAAAAAAAAAAAAAAAAAGGAACCTTGGTTGAATCTTGTACACTGCCCAAAGAAACAAACAACTCAATCTTTTAAAAATGTATTAAGAATATTGCTTATTGAGACTGGAAAGATGGCTCAGTGGTTAAGAGCACTGGCTGCTCTTCCAGAGGACCTGAGTTCAATTTAAAAAATCCCATGGTGGCTCACAACCATCTGTAGTGGAATCTGATTCCTTCTTCTGGTGTGCATGATAACAGTGCTCACAGAAGTAAGTAAATAAATAAATCTTAAAAAAAAAAGTGCTTTTTTTTTTTCCTGAAAATACACTTTCCTTCTGTATAGAAATCAAATGAAATTAAGACACATTACCAGAAATCTAGACAATCTGTGAAAAATTTATATTACATTATTCTTTAATTGGAAAGTTTAAAATGTCCTTATTAAGATAGTTTCATGAGATGCTCTGGGAGATGGCTCCATAGATAAAGCATTTGCCATGCAATCATGAGAAATCTGGATCTGCAGTACCCAATAAAATGCCGGTCGGCTATGACAACCCACCTGTAATTCCAACTGAGGGGAGGCAGAGACAGAGGGTCCCATGGCAAGGTAGCTAGCTAGACCAGCTGCATTGGCCAGCTCTTGGTTTAGTAAGAGACCCTATCTAGACATATAAGGTGGAGAGTGAGAAAGACACCCAGTGTTAATCCCCGGCCTGCACACAGCGAGTGGGTGGGCACCAGAATACATGTGAACCTCCGCACATCCAAACACACATATACACGTGTGCACATACCACACACATGCAAAAGAAAGGAGAGAGAGAGTCTTATGAAAACTTGAGAACCTCTGCACATTCAAACACATGTACATGTGTGCGTACACATGGAGAGAGAGGGAGAGAGGGAGAGAGGGAGAGGGAGAGAGGTTGAATGATTCTTAGGAAATCTGACATTTGTACACAAAGAAGAAATCCTAACTGATAATGCTGAATATTGGCTGAAAGAACTGATGTACTCTGGGGCTGCACGGACAGGTTTCTTTTCTTTGACAGGTAATTTTAAGCCAGAAAAGAAATGTTATCAGAAATCCTAGGAAGCCTCAGCAGAGACATCAAATGTTCCCTGAGAAATTAAGGTCTCGTATTTGGAGTTCTGAGTCTCGTTAATAAAATAACATAAGAAGTGGCACAAATGGAAGATGGGGGACAGAGAACGGACCCAAATGGAAACACGGGAACAATTCATTGGAGTTTAAAGAGAGAACTCCGGGGCAGGCGAGCTGTGAACTCCCAGCTGCCTGGAAGGTGAGAACAGCGTGAGGTGTGCTGAAGCCACTGCGCCTGGCGAGAAGTTGTGTGAAGGTCAGCTGCCTGGTGGCGAGCATCCACATGCCCACACCGGCAAGGGGAGCTTCAGAAACAGAGCAAGGAAGCCCAAAGTGTTAATTAGGGAGTTTAAAAGCATATTAAAGGCTCTAGCCAGCACCCGAAAGAAAAAGATGGGAGAGAAGAAAGAGAAATAGTTAGGTCTTTCTGAGTCAGGCCTCAGGAAGATGGTCAAGTCCAGTGGAGTCTCATGTAGCTCAGCTGCTGAGGGCTGCGCTAGGGAGTGGGAATCCTGGGAAGGAAAAACCATGTTGCTTTAAGGTGAACCAGCCACCCCAGGGCTGGTCCCTAGGGAGGGAGGCTTATCAGGCAGAAGACAGGGGCAAGCGTCCCACCTAGAGGTGAGTTCTGCTCTCACAGGCTGACTGGGTTGTTGCTGTGGAGTAGGTAGCAGGATGATCAAAGACCAAATCGTCACTTCTGCTGTTAGTTATGACAAACTGTATTGTCGTCACTAAAATCTGAAGCATGGCAGGTGGCAGTGGAGAACTCTGTAGAGGGGCTGGAGAGAGAGAGCTCAGTGGCTTAAGACCACTGGGTGCTCTTGCCAGGGACCTGGGTTCAGTTCCCAGCACCTACATAGCAGCTCACAACTGTTTGCAACTCCAGTTCCAGGAGATCTGACACGCTCTTCTGGCCTCCGGGGAGGGGGTGGGACCAGGCATGCAAGTGGTGCACATACTACATATAGACAAAGCGCACTCACCTACCCCAATAAAAGTTTTAAAATTAAAAAAAAATATTGATTATGTTGCTCAACTACCCTCACACTGACCAACCCTAAATTAGGAGAGGAAATCTCTTTAGAAGCTTAAAAACCCACGGCTAGGAGAGACTGGGTTTTCCCCTTTTCCCAAGTCCCCCTTCTGCTTTGCTGAAGAGAATCTTTTTCTCTGTGTGTCTGCTGCACGTGTGTGTCTTCTCGCCCCCAATAAGTGCCTTCAGTTCACTGCTGGCTCTGTTTGCTGTGCGTGAGAACTCTCCACCACCACCCATCATACCTCCGATTTCTTATTTTATTTTTTAATTAATTATTTTTAAATTTTATATTATTATTATTAATTTTCTTTTAGAGACAGGGTTTTTCTGTGTAGCCTTGGCTGTCATGGAACTCACTCTGTAGATCAGGCTGGCCTCGAACTCACAGAGATCCTCCTGAGTGCTGGGATTAAAGGTGTGCGCCACCACTGCCCGGCTTGTGTTGTAATTCTTTAAACTAGAGAAAACGAACCCGATCTAGACTTCTAAACTGTATCATTACAAGACCCCTAGCATCTGTCACTAGGCTAAAGAAAACCATTAGATATTAATGTTTAAAGTAGTTCTTTTTTTTCTGATTTGACTTGCGACCTTGTTTCAGTGTTTTAAAAAAATCTCAGATCCAGGTGATTATAGCTATTTCAGATTATTTAATTTTTAAATCTATCTATCTATCTATCTATCTATCTATCTATCTATCTATCTATCTATCTATCT
>OU015752.1:21232609-21248263 GCA_907169655.1 Acomys percivali
GTGTGTGTGTGTGTGTGTGTGTGTGTGTGTGTGTGTGTGTGTGTGTATGTGTTTGTGCATTTGCATGTATGTAGAGGCCAAATCTCATTCCTCAGGAGCCACGCAGTGTTTTCTTTTCGGGATAGGATCTCTCCCTGGCCTGAAGCTGGTTGACCAGAACATCGTAGCATTCCTTCTGTCTCCACCTCCTCCATGCTTTGTCTGGGATGGCAAACACTGCCCGCCACATCCGGTGCTAAGTTGCCGATTTCTGTATTCCTTACCTTTCTCTTGCTGTGATAAGATACCACAACCAAAAGCAGTTTAAGGATGAGAGTTTGTCTTGTCTTACACTTGCGGAGGCGTAGATCCAACACCGGCAGGTAGAGCATGGCGCGCTAGGAACAGGAAGTTGGCTACTCTAGTCTTTCATTCACACAAAGCTAGGCGGAGGGAGACTATCAGGAAGTGAAACCTCTTCAAGTTCATTCCTAGTGATACACTTCCTCTAGCAAATCTCTACTTCCTAAAGGTTCCATCGCCTCCCCCAAACAGTCACACCAACCTGGGACCAAGCGTTCAGATGCACGTGCCTATGGGGGACATTTCTTAATGAAACCACAATGCCAGGGTCTTGCCAAGTAGACTAGACTCACTGATCATCAAGTCCCAAGGGTTTTCCAGCCTCTGCTTCTCCGTGTTCTAGGGTTGTTTGTGAGCACACTCTTTAAGCTGCTGGGCTTTGTTAAATTACTCTTAAGAAGATGTTCCCACAGGACATTTATAGAAGGGATAACAAAGAAAATGTTGGATATTCCCAACCCACACTTAAATTAAACAAAATACCACTCAACAAAGAAGCCAGCTTCA
Source organism: Acomys percivali (assembly GCA_907169655.1). Lineage (NCBI taxonomy): Eukaryota > Metazoa > Chordata > Mammalia > Rodentia > Muridae > Acomys > Acomys percivali. The sequence goes on from OU015752.1 coordinate 21,233,459, forward strand.
GGCAATATGCAGAAACATCCTGGAGAAATCCGAACTCAGAAGTCCACCAGGCACAGTTATTCTAGGTTGCCATAACAGAGAACCAGCAAGGGGGATTTGGGGGTGCTGTTTGCTTTAAGGAGACACAGGAAATGTTACCAGCCTTGGCTTTATTTCCCTGCCTCAGTCTTCCATGGCAAAAGAAGAGTGTATCGATAGGTGTTGCTTGACTAACACTTGAGATGCCTTACAGGGGCCACTTGGGTCCCCTAAGTTTTAGACAGTGAGAATTGTTAGGCAGTTGGCCACTCTGTGACTATCTTGCTTGAGGCTTTGTGCTTAGAATAGTCTGGGTCAGCAGAGAGTTGACATCTTTGGGATGAAATGTCGACAAACTTCTTATAGTCCCACAAATGGTTTACATGGAACTGGGAGAGGTGGTTGAGTGAAACTGCTCCAGACTCCTGTCTTCTCATGTGTGAGGTGTTGGGAGTGTGGACGTCTTTCAGACTCACCTCCAAGATATCCATACCCATGACATCATTCTTTGTCACTTACAGTGTTTTGAAGGATTTTTTTGCTATCATCATCATCACCATCATCATCACCACCATCATCATCATCGTGTGTATGCATGCACTAACAAGTATATATGGCAATCAGAGGACAACTTTCAGGACTTGGTTCTCTCCTACCACCATGTGGGTCCTGGGACTGAACTCAGGTCATCATTGTATTTGGTGGCAAGTGATTAATGCCATCAATTAATAGAAAGCAAGACAATCACAGGGTTATATTCACTTGCTACTTGCCTTAAATTTCAGTTTGAGTTTTGTGGTGGTTTGAATAAAAATGACCCCTAAAATTTCATATATTTGTTTAGGGAGTGGCACTATTTGAAGAGATTAGGAGGCGTGGTCTTGTTGGAGGAGGTATCACTAGGGGTGGACTTTGAAGTTTTAAGAGCTTAAATAGGCCCAGTGTCTCTCTCTTCCCGTGGATCCCTGTATAGAACTCTTAGCTATTACTTCTCCATCACTGTGTCTGCCTGGATGCTGCCATGCTTCCCGCCATGATGACAATGGACTAAACCTCTGAAATGTAAGCCAGCCCCAATTCAATGTTTTCCTTTATGGCCTTGGTGTCTCCTTGATGACTAAGACAGATATTCATTCATGCATCGAAGCACATTTAGCCTTTACTCTGTGCTGGGTACCACAGTTTTCTCAAGAAGCTTTGAGCTCTTGGTGGATGAGATGTATGATCCTTATGATCTAGAGTTGCAGAGTCAGGGGGGATGCAGACCAGGTGCCTCTGGAAACCATGGTGACCACGAATCTTCTGATGAACAGGCCGTGGCAGATCTGAATTGTGTACAGAGAAGACAAGCTTTACCCTCTGAAGTGACAATTCTGTGGCCTTGAAGGAGAACATTGCTTCGGTCATTCCAGATCTTTCCCTGACCACTACGTGGCTCCAAGGCAAGGGACTTTTTGTTTTCTGTTTTCTTCGATTTCAGCTTTTTATCTGAGTATGAAAAAGAGTAAAAATCATCTAAAAAACCTTGGCACAGGGGCTGGGGAGATGGCTCGGTGGGTAGTTCTGCAGGTGAGAGGACCTGAGTTTGGATCTGTGTGAGAGCAGGAGGCCATGGTGGGGCTTGTCTGCGATGATGAGACAGGAATAGGAGACAAACTTATAAGCTCATGGGCCAGGTAGCCTGGTGTGCACTGGGTAAAAAAGAAAGGCTGTCTGGGACAAGGTGGAAGGTGAGGACACTCATACCTAAAGTTGTTCTTTAACTTTCATTATTGTCCTGTGGCATGCATGTGCACCCACACATGAGTGTACATGCACACACAGACCAAAACACCAACCAACCAGCCAGCCAACCAGCCAACCAACCAACCAACCATACTGTGGCACAGTGCTTAGTAACCAAATAGTTTTCAGTGTATTAGTTACTGTCTTTTGGTTCTTTCTTGCTTCTTCCTGTTTTTTCCATTGTTGTGTAAGACAAAGGATTGTACAAGGCAGAGCACTGCAAACCTTGGATGAGCAGTTCTGGCTTTGTCACCATCCTCCCATGTGCCACTGGGGCGAGGCTACCCATGTCAGTCTGTAGACCTTATATGGGATCCCAGAAGGGCAAAATCTGAGTTGAGCTGTTTCTACTTGTTGCTTCCCCGTGAGTAATGCCACTACGAACGTTCATGTACATGTCTGTGTGGACCTGTGATTGCATTTCTTCAGGGTGAATTCTAGAAGCAGAATTACCGGGTTGTGCGTTAACTTTGTTTAACCATTTGAAGAATGGCCTGACAGTTTTGCAAAGTGGCTGCATCATTTTATAATCTCCCCAGCACGTGGAAGGATTCAGACAGATCCTTCTAGTTCCTTACTGAAAAAAATTGTTTATTTTTTTTTTTATGTTATGTACATTGGCGTTTGACTGCATGTATGTCTATGTGAACGTGTTGGATAGATACAGTTGTAAGCTGCCTTGTGGGTACTGGGAATAGAACCCTGGTCCTCTGGAAGAGGAGTCAGTGCTCTTAACTGCTGTGCCATCTCTCCAGCCCTACGGGCACTTTTATTTAGTGTTCATCCTTTGATTTTATCCATCACAGCAGTGTGAAGGAGTAACTTTCTGAGGTTTTAATTTGCATTTCTCTCCTGGAGAAGGACACTAAGCATCATGTGCTTATCAGCTGCATAGCTCCTGGAGAAATGTTAATTCAGTCTTCTGCCCATCATGTTTGCTGCATGTGTATGTGTGTATGCAGGTGCACGTGGAGACCAGAAATCAACCTCAAGCCCAGGTGTCATCCTCAGGTGACATCTATTTTTTTTCCCCTCCTTTTGAGGCAGGCTTTCTCACCTGCCTGAAACTCACCAAGTAGACCAGGCTGTCCTGCAAGCAGTGAGCTCCAGGGATTTGCCTCTCTCTACCTCCCTAGATCTTGGTTTGCAAGTGTGGCACCTTGCTAAACACACTCTTCATTTTTGAGGTGAATTTTGGAGCTTGAGTTGTCCCCCAGCCCTCTTTCATCCATTTTTAAGGTCCATAACTTAAAAAAAAAAAAAGATTTATTTTTTTATTATGTATACAGTGTTGTGTTCATGTGTACAGCTGCACACCAGAAGAGGGCACCAGATTTCATTCTAGATGGTTGGGAGCCACCATGTGGTTGCTGGGAATTGAACTCAGGACCTTGGGAAGAGCAGCCAGTGCTCTTAACCACTGAGCCATCTCTCCAGCCCCCAAAGTCCATAACTTTTAATGCTTGTTTTGGGGGGACTGGCCTCTGAAGCTTCATGGCAGCTCCTATTCTTCAGACTGATGAACATGGTGGCAGCATAGGAGTTTCCAGCACTGACAGTGCCATCCTGGACCAATGTGACTGTATCAGTCAGAACCATCAGTCAGTGCATCTCAGTGGTTTTGCACATTGAGACTTATTTCTTTGTCACATAAACTTTGTGGTCTCAAGATATGCCAGCCCATGGCTCTTGTCTACTTTGTATGAGGACCATAGCTGAGAAGTTATTGTCCCAGTCACCAGCATGAGCTGGCCACATGGCCCTGGTAATAAAGGAGGATTCATTATAGTTTTCCATTTCAGAGAGTACCAGTGATGTCAGCCATCGTCAACAGCTCATGAGGGTGAAAAGGGGAGAACAGTTTCAATGTGGCATTCTTGTGTTTCTGGAAGATATAATAGTTGATAGAAGGAAACTACAATACGTCGCCAGGCAGCGGTGGCGCACACCTTTAATTCCAGCACTCGGGTGGCAGAGGCAGGTGGATCTCAGTGAGTTAGTTTGAGGCCAGCCTGGTCTAAGAGAAAGTTCCGGGATGGCTAGGACTACACAGAGAAACCCTGTCCTGAAAAACAAAAGCCTAACCAACCAACCAACCAACCAACCAACTCCATCATCATTCCTAAGAAACACTTTTTTAAAGTACTTATTATGTGCCAGGTATTGTGCCATGTGCTGCGGCTATGACGTTAATCAGAGTCCCCAGCTCCCGTGTAGAACAGAGACAAGTGTTCAGCTAGCAGCCATGCTTCTGACGGAAGGCCTGTGTGTCATAGCTGCAGAAGGTAAGACTGATGAGGAGGGAGGGGTTGCCTGGTGCTGCCTCAGAGGGGGAGAAAGCATCTTGGGCATTTCCTCGGTGTAAGTTATGGTCAAGTATGTGTAATATTTGTCATTTTGGTCATAGAGTTCAGTACCCATCATCCATCATTGCTTCTTCTGTAACAAGCTTTTTTCATCCCCCTCCCTCCCTCCCCAAACTCCGGTACTCATTCAGTCAGCCCTTCTCTGCAGCCCTACTATGTTCCTTTCTACTTTCTGTCTTTATACATCTGCCTATTATTCTTGGTCCCTTTTTATAAGGGCTGTCATGCACTGTTTGTCTCTGTGTTCCGCGGATCTCCTTAAGAATAACGTTTTCAGGGGACCGGAGAGATGGCTGGATGGTTGGGAGCACTCGCTGCTCTTCCAGAGGATTTAAGTTCTACTTCCAGAACTTTCTCAGTGGTTCACAAACATCTGTAACTCTAGTTTCAGGAGACCTGATGCCTTCTTCTGGCCTTCATGGGCACCAGGTACATACATGGCATACATACATGCACATGGCAGACAAACATGTAGTAAAAACACTCATATGCATAAAAATAAAAATCAGTAAATCTTAAAAAAAAAGAGCAGTTTTAGGATATGCCAGTGTTGCAGCATTTTCAGAGTTATTAGCCCATTGCATGACTAGACCGTGCTCTGTTTATGCATTTGTTGCTGGTGCTTACCTGGCTTAATTCTTACCTGTGGATATTTTGACTAGTGAAGTTATAAAATTGTGGTACAAATACCTGCTTACTGTTTTAATTAATTGAGACAGGGTCTCACTGTCAAGTGTTGGCTGGCCTGGAACTTGCTATGTAGACCAGGCTGGCCTTGAACTTATGGAGATCCAGATGCATCTGCCTCCAGACTACTGGGGTTAAAAGGCTTGAGCCACTATACCTAGCAATACTTTCATTTAAAAATTTTACCATGAATTATGAGATTAAATTAAAGTATGATACCGGAGATCACATGAAATTAAAACTAAAATAGAAGATAGCTTTTCACATGTAGGTAAAGTTTTTACATTAAAAATTTTACATATTAAATTTTGTGTCATTTTTTTCTTTTAATATGATTTTTATGGTTATTACAGTCACTAAGATGTTTTTAATAACCGGAAAGGGTAAGTTTGTGTGGGATAATTTGTGTCGTTACTGCTTTAGGTCATTTTGAGACTTATTATGAATTAGATTGAGATGACCACAGCCATACCAACAAAGATTAAGTCTGTTATTGAATGAAGTCACTGCATCAAGAATGCGAGCCATCCAGTGCACTTGTCGTGAGTGGCCAGCTTGTTTCATCAGAGTTTTGTCACAGCTGAAGCGGAGTGTATTGAGCTCCTGTTAAAACAGCCTGGTGATTCTCTCAAAAATGTGCTGTCGCACCCGCGCCATTCCTTTTAGAACAGCCTAAGCCAAGGCAGGGAAGCTGGGATGGGAAAGCCGAGGGGGCCTCCCCATTCAGGCCTCTAATTCTGTAAACTGGGAAAGCTCACAGGCTTGCGGCCTTCTCGGGGCTGCCCCTATCAAGGACAGCCATTGGGGAAGAGCAGCAGCTGCCTCATACTATGGGTGGGGACTGAACTGGTGGACCAGGCTGTCTTCCATCCTTTTATTTCCCTCCACCCCTGTCTCCCAAGTTACTCTTGCTCATCCTAAGACAATATTATTCCTTGCAGAAACCATCACTTTGGAGACTTTGGTACATGAGCTTTTTTTTTTTTGAGGAACACTCCAGTTGCTTGTGTGTCTCTCCTGCCTCCTTTCCCCTGCTAAAGGCACACAGACACATACAGAGCAGGCCAAGCTGGCTGCCTAGAAACAAGCTGGGTTGGAGGTCAGGTGGGGATTTTGAAGGCTACCTGCTGCCCCAATTCCTTTTTGCATGGCCAGCCATCCAAACCATGGAGAACAATCCTTTGCTCGGAGTTTACTGGCTGATTGTTGATCTCATCTAAATCATCCCCAGTGGCATCTAGATGAACATTTCATCAGACACCTGGCTGCTGTGGTCGGACAAGTTGACACATACAGATCTAAATAGCTTGTACCGGTTCTCCGATGTAAAAAAGACACAACCGTAAGACCTAGTACACAGCGTCATCTCTCCTATGAGCCACTAGAGGGCACTCTGACCATGGGAAATAGAAGCCACAGTGCGCGTATCGCGTATCTTCTAGACTAACCAAGCTAGGGCAATCTGAGGGAACCTTTCCATTCAGGTCTCTAACTTTGCAGCTGGGAAAGTTGTCATCATATGAAAGACTACACTAAGGGGCTATGGAAGAAGCTTAGAGTTAGAGTCGTGGCCTTCTCACCTTGTCTTCTTGTGATAGTCACGTTACAACACTTGGTATTTGTTTTTTCTTTTTTAGTGATTTAACAGCAATGGTTTGCAGTGTGGGGTTTGTTTTGTCTGTTACAAGCTAAATCTGAGGGAGAGGCCTCCTCTTGTGGGTGAAGAGTCTGTTGGACTTTTCAGCAGGTGTTAAGGCACGTTAGCTCCTCAGAGTACCCATTTTTTGTTGGTGATGCATCCATAGCTGGTTTTGCTGAACACACTAAGGGTTTTCTTTGATGTTGTCTTTTGTAAAATAATTGGCTTCAAGAGACATTGGGGAGGTTTGCTGTACACACAGTCTGGGCTTGCGAACACTCCTTTCTTCTCATGGAGAGAGAGAAGGAGGCAAAGGAGAAGAGAGAGAGGAAGGGAGAGAGAGAGAGAGAGAATATGAACAAATGCATTAGCTCGGCAGTTGGGGGCAAGGTTTAGGGGATTAGGTGAAAGTGGGATGCCCTGTGAAAGAACATTTATAATTTTTCTTTGTTCCGTTGGGGAAAAAAAATGGATCCTTTCATTTAGGAATCAAATCTAAATTTGAGGGTTCTAGCGTATTATCATTTCAAGTAGGTGAATAAAGGCCTAGTTATTTTGAGAATACGTGTGTAATTTAAAATAAAAAAATAGCTAGTTTGGAAAATACCTTGTTTTGTTTCAAATTTTCTTCCTTCCTTCCTTCCTTCCTTCCTTTCTTTCTTCCTTCCTTCCTTCCTTCCTTCCTTCCTTCCTTCCTTTTTTCCTTCCTTCCTTCCTTCCTTCCTTCCTTCCTTCCTTCCTTCCTTTCTTTCTTTCATTGTTGTTGCTGCAGCAATCTCCCGTGTTCTAGAGCATCATCTAGTGTCCCTGTTCTAGAGCATCATCTAGTGTCCCTGTTGTAGAGCATCCATCTATTGTTCCCCCCCCCCTTTTTTGGGCAGCTGGTCTAGGCTTAGTCTTCCCACTAGAGGGCAAGCGAGGAAAAGCAGAAGCAGGTTGCCAGGCCTCTCCTCTGCTCCAGGCGCAGCAAGCGGAGGGCTTCTGTGCGGATGTGTTCCTGGTGACTGCACACGGGGTGGGCATTTGCTGTGGGTCGACCATAGGAAATAGCCAGACCTCTTAGGCTTCCATCAAAGCATGAGCATCACACGAGCAGTGACAGCAATGGCAGCTGTAGTTCGATAGGTCTACCTCCCATGCCACACACTCTTCCTCAAGGCATGGGGTTTGCTCTGAATTATCCGACTAAAAGTAAACGCCTAGGAACGCGGCTTCTATGTTCTGAGGGATATCACTGCTGTGGATCTCTGTGAGGGGGTTTTGAACATTATCCTAGAATTGAGCGTCAGCTACCCCAATGCTAGGGACCCAAAAATGGCTTTAATTTTGGATGCTTTTGGACTATGGACTATTTTAATAACCATAATGAGAGATGGTGGGGACTGGGCCCAAGTCTAAACATGAAATTGTTATCTATGCTCCCTATATGAACGTGTATAACGCGGGGGTAACCTCAGACAGTGTTTTTAGCATGCGCCTCCATTTGGATGTCAATGCAACCCATGAGGTCGGGAGTGGAAGTTTAAACATGTGACACCGTTTCCGTGTTCAAAAAGTTTTGGATTTTGGAGCATCTTGGGTTTTGCATATCTGGATCAGAAATACTCAACTTGTGTAATTAAGTAATCAGATGTCTCTGTAGTCCGCTGGCCTCTGGCTGGCCTCTCACCCCCCCCCCCCCCCCCCCAGTGCGCTTTGGCTTTGAAATGGAGCTCATTTGCCCGTCATTCTTGCCCAGTGTGGCTGACTACCGAGAATGACTTTTCAGAATGCGTGAGAGAGACGTTTAGAAAACAAATGAGGCAAGAAAAGCAAAGAGCATCTTGAAGGCATTTTGAAATACATCCCACGTGACTGAGGAGAAACAGCAGTGTCCTAAGAACTTAGCGGAGGGTGAACAAAAGACCTCCCCTCGCGGTCCTCAGGACGGTGAGAAGGGATGGGTACGAACGAGACTGCCTCTCCTGTTGTGAGGATTTTTACTTTCCCATGGAGTCATACAATTTCAAAAAGCTGTTTATATATGGGGCGGGGGGGGGGGACAAAATGAATCCTGGCTCTGCCTTCAGCCTGCAGTGCTGCGTGTGTGTGCCAGCATGCAGCTGAGGTAATTAATTTCCTTAGGTCATCCCCGTTCCGGGAGCTAGATGGGTCACGAGGCCCCTTGATCCTTTCATGCCCACTACAACACGCATTCATTAAAATCTAGCACCCAGGTAATTCCCCATTTCCTTTGCTGTTTTTACTGGCTTTCTTGACTCAAGCCTTTAGGAGTCTGGCTTTGTTATTGGCTGCCTCAGGCAGACGTTGAGCAAAACTGAGCCTCCGTGAGCATGTATGGGAGCTGCCCGGCCTGTATCGGGTTTTCTAGTTCCAGGCGACATGACTGGACTAATTTTTCAGATGCTTTGAATTGGAGTATAAGGCTCTTGCTTCACTGAAAAAGCAAACGTGCAAACTCCCAGCCTTAGAGTCAAGGCCTATCCATTTCCCTTTAATTACCTCCTGAAGTACCTGTTAATGATTCATTAGTTATAAAAAGAAATTATAGTTTACTTGGTTACCCTGCTTGCAGCTCCTTTTAAGTTTTTGAACAGGCTACCAGCAGGCGAGGAGGGGTGTGGCTGTAGTACCGGAGTGCGACTCAAATTGCTTGTGATTTTTATAGATTTAATAAAGATGCAGCAAGGCTGTGTGCAAACAGAGTTAGGCCGGCGTGGAAGGAAGTGCTTTAGGTAAAAAATCTTGGCTTCTTGGTAAAGCTGGGGGCGTTTTCCTATCTCCAATCGCATGTTGCCCCTCAAGGAAGTTCATCAAACGGGGCTGATGCAGTTCTCAGCCCGTGGCCTGGTTTGTTGTGTATTGCTGTGGTAAATGCCATGATCCAGTGTGACTTGGGGAAGAAAAGGGTTTATTTGGCTGATGTGTCCTCAGGCTGTCACTGGAAGAGGTAGGGGAAGGAACTTTGCAATTGGGGCCATAAGAACCTCAGAGGAGGAGCGCCAACCCAGTGGCTTGCTGTCCACGGGCTTGCTCAGCTCGCTTTGCCACACAACCCAGGCCCTCCTACGTCAGTCACTACTCAAGAAGATGCCCACAGACGTGCCCGTGGATGTCTGGTGGAAGCAATTTTTGACGTGAGGTTTCCTCTTCCGACGTGACTCTAGTTTGTGTCCAGTTGACAAAACATAGCCAGCCTAGTTGTGTTCTGAGTGGCTGTGACTGCATAATGGCCCCTTCCCAGCTGTGGTCTCTGAAACACATGTGAGGTTGTGCTCACTTGCTTGCAGGTGAGATGAGTCAGAGTGGCTTTCGAGAGTTTTTAGGGGGTAGTGGCGAAAGAAACCCTTCTTTGTCTGTGTCTGTCCTTCTTTCTGTCCTCCTCCTCCTTTTTCTTTTTCTTTTTTGTTCTTTAAAGACATTTAAGATAGTGTTTCTCTGTGTAGCCCTGGGTATCCTGGAACTCACTCTGTAGACCGGGCTGGCCTCGAACTCACAGAGATCTGCCTGTCTCTGCCTCTCGAGTGCTGGGATTACAGTTGTGCGCCACCACCGCCCCGCCTCCTTTGTTTTTCAAATAAAATTTTATATGATATCTTAGCCTATGAGGATAAGAACCTTTTTTTTTTTTTTTTAATGGCAAAAGACTAGAATACCAAAATATTTTCTCTCCCAAAGTCACATCACCTTGACCCCTAGGGCTGCTCAGAATTTAGGATGAAGACCATTGAAATGGTAGATTAAATTGCTTTTTGTGTTTATTTCACTAAACTTTCCACTTTTTTATACTTGTGCTGTCACGCTTGTAGACAGAAATGTGTGTCTTGTTGGGAACTGGGCATTTAGAACAGGGATTGATAATGGATAGTAAAGAAACTATTTTTGGCTTTATGGGTCAGGCAGTCTTCTGAGCCTGGGCTGGCCAGCTCTGCCACGTGCGGTGGGGCTGAAACAGAATCAGCCAAACGGCTTCCGTAGAACTCCACGCACACCGAGATGTGAATTTCCTGCCATTTCCTGTAGGATGAACTGCTGTTTTGACTTTTTCCTTGTTGCCTAAAAAAATGGGCAAATAGGTTGTAATTTCTGGGCTGGGTTTGGCCTGTAGGCCCTAGCTTGGCGACCCCTGCTTGCGGTTTCTCTCTAGGCCCCACTAGGCTAATGAAGAAAGCTTTGTTTCTCTGCCTTTCCGAGTGAGGCTTTTTGAAATTTTTATTTCTCAGACAAGGTCTTTTCCTTTCGCGAGACACAACAACAGCTGAGTATGCCCACCGTGTGTCACAGAGTCTGTCAATCCTGGACACAAAGGCTCCCTGAAGTAAACTGTGCTGCGAGGCAGTCAGATACAGACCAGGCTGATCGACCTAGGTTACAAACCGGACAGACTGTAGTGAGTAAGATTACAGAGGTTTTACCTTGGCTACTTTCCTCATAGCTCTGGCAGAATTCATAACATAAGCAAAGTAAGGGAGGAAGGGCTTATTTGGCCTCATGGCTTAAGGGAACGTAGTCTATTTTGGCAGGAGCAGTTGGAGATCACGGCACCCTGGAGCAGCTTGGGGCTGTGGCTCTGTTACACTGTGTAGGTAGGGGCAAAGCAGTGGGCTGGGCTGGAAGCAAGGCCAGGCTGTAACCAAGGCCAGGCTGTAACCAGCTTGTCCCCAGTGACCTACTTCTGCCATAAGCTTTACCTTGAAAAGATTCCACCAGCTGGGAACCAAATGTTCCAACTATATAAGCCCAAGGGGGCCATTTGATATTCCAACCATGACGGCTAGTATTTCAGACGTAGTGTTTGACTTTTGCCCCAGTGCCTCATGCTCTATCCAGGAGATGCGTTCTGAGGATTGTCAAACTCAGTCCAAGGAAACGCAGAAGTCTGCTTTGCACTTTTCTCTGTTCGACCCACCAACTCCTGCCTCAGCCCGAGCTAAGGAAATGTCAGAACGGAAGGGGTTATGATTAACAGGGGCCGAAAAATTAAGAACGACAAATACGGGCCTCTTGCCCACTGGAGGGGCTGTTTTTGGCATTCCGTCTCTTGCCTCCTCTCCTCTCTGCCCGTTCCAACCTCCAGTCCTGGGTTTAGCATTATGAGGAAGAAAAAAGGCAGAAGAGAGTCTGTGGAGCTTCCTTTCCGCTCCTCACCTTGTCATTGTCTTTCAAATGCCAGCTCCAGAAAAGAGGAGTCTGGGAACATCCATGCCTTTCCCTCAGAGGTCCTGAGACAGGGCAGCCCCAGAGAGAGAGAGAGCACAGGTGTGTGCTTGCCTCGGGGGTGGGATGGGGGTGGGGTGGGGTGGGATGGGGGTGGGGTGGGGTGGGTGGGGGCAGCTTCTCCCGAGCCAAGACAGATGGGACTTGTGTAGGCTGAGGAGATGGGGTGGATCGCACGATTGCGGGTATCACTTTAGAGTGGAAGTGATTGACAGATGGGGGCTGCTGGAGGCTCCTCAGCATGGGAGCAGTGTGAGAAAGTGGATCAGGAAGTATATTCTGATTGGAGGGCAAAAGCAGGGAACAGGAGAGGGAGGAAGCCGTTTTCATGACCTAGATCTACTACTTCAGGAAGGGAGTCCGCGGTGGTAGACAGGAAATGGGCAAGAGGGACTGACCTGATGGTAGAGCTAGGAGAGAAGAGAGAGAAAGAGGAGGTGGCCTGGGGTGATGCCAAGGTGTTCTCAACGGCTGAACTTTCTAGAAGGGGCTTTGTCTGTGAAGTGAGGAACACGGTGTCTCTGCCAACTGCTTCCAGACATCAAGTGCTTCATTCACTCACCCCTTCATTCCGTTCGTTCGTTCATTCATTCATTCAGAGAGGTGGCTCAGAGGTTAAGAGCACTGACTTGCTCTTCCAGAGATCCTGAGTTCAATTCCCAGCTATCACATGGTGGCTCACAACCATCTATAACATGATCTGGTGTCCTCTTCTGGTATGCAGGTAAAACACTGTATATATAATAATAAAAAAAAAGAAGCTTTCCTGAGCACTCACTGTTATAAGGGCTGGACCTATAAGGGACAGGAGTGTTTGGGCTGCCCTCTGAGCACTGCCATTTGTGAGGGGCCCATAAGTAACTGAAAGCAAGGCACGGAGGGCAGCATGTGCTTGCAAGGCACAGTGTTGCGGAGGCCTGTGGACTGGAAATATTGAAGGCCTCTGATGGGTGGCAGTATTTAGGCACGGGACCCTGCGTGAGTGAGCCACAGAGAGGACAGGTGTGGGGAGCAAAAGATACCAGAGGAGGTCTGAGAGGAGGTCGTGGCTCCCAAGGAGAGTGGGAGGTGGCTGGTAGTCAGGGCCACCTCAGCGCCTCATGCGCCAGTGTCCAGATCCATCTTCTTCGTTGTGTAGAGACAGAAAAACACCATTGCGCGGATCCGACACACAGGCCCCCCAGTGTGATCTGGCACGCAGGTGCTTAAGGGTGTGCACAGGTGAAAACAGAAGCCACACGCAATCCCTTCACCCTACTCACGCGTTTCCCATTCCGTCCACCCTCTCCATTATTGCTAGTTGCCGGCTGACTGACGCACAGTTCGGTGAACGCTGTCTTCTGTATTACAGTGTAAGAGAGTTCCATGTTCTTCTTGTGGCCTCCAGGATGCATCTAAGGCTTCTAAGGGGGGCGATAACCCCATTATGTGCATTTTATAGAGGTGCCTGTGGTGGAGAGCTGCAGAAGTGAGCAAGTGGAGGGCAGACTAGGAGACAGGTTAGAGGAACCAGGTGCCGTGATTGCTGGCCTAAGCGTGGCGTGGGCTAGGATGAAGTCAGGGAGGAGCAGGCGGGGCTGCTTGTGGTGAAGAAAGATGCAGGCCCAGCTCTCTTGGCTGTTTTTCCTTGGAAGCATACTGCCTTTGGTCAGCAAGCGGCAATAGTACAAGGGGACAGGTACTTGTGGGTTCCCTGTTCCAAACTTGACATTTGAGTGATCTTTTTTGACCAGGCTGTTCCGGAGCAAGGCAGGCCTCTGCCCTGATGGAGACAGTCACCTGTGCACTGCACAGAACTTATTCATCATTGCTCCAACCATGCAATGCAGAAACTGGAAATTGATGCTCAGTGGGGGTACTTGTGAGAGTTGGATTCTATATTTGCAATGCCCCAGGAAATGCTTCTTGAGAAGTATTGAGAGAGCAAGGGAAGGTCATGGAGTTCCCCATATAGGTTAGAGATATGTATGTGTGTGTGTGTGTGTGTGTGTGTGTGTGTGTGTGTGTGTGTATGTATCCATATATATATCCATATCATATATATCCATAAACTCCAGCCTCTCCTGATGTCTGTGCTTCATGAGAATAGCAGCTGTTTTAAAGCATATCAATCTTCTGATCATATCTGGATAAGCTGTTCAGGCTACACTAGCACAATAGCACAGTCAAAGCCCATAGTCTGGCGTAAACAATAGAAATTAAGTTCTCACAGTTCTGAAAGTCAAGGTCAGTTCTTCTTGAAGATCTCCCGCTTCTTTCCCCCTTGCAGAGGGTCACGGACTCATGGTGTCCTCACCTGGCAGGAAAGAAGGACCTCTGGTGTCCCCTTCCTTTCCTATGGAGATACCAACCCCGTCTTAAGGGCCGCACACTCACGCCCTCGCCCTCATCCCACCAGTGCGGTCACCTTTGGGAGGGTGAAGGTTCAATGTTCATTTGGGGAGGACGTGGGCATCCAGAGGTAACGTTTTTGTTCTAATTTCTTTATTTCCACTTTAAAAAGAAGAACCAAAGAGGAATGAGCACGCCCCTCGGAGTGGAGGCCCGTGGGTTTCTGCATTTGCTCTTGCCAGGGCCCTGTGTTATTTTCCAGCCAAGTCAGAGGTTAACTTACCAGCCTTAGGCTGAGCAGGAGGAGTTTGGTTCTTGGTATGTGGCTGGACCACCTATGGGCTCCCAGTTCTTTCACTTTGCATCTCAAGGGCTGGGATTGCAAATCTGCACCCCGTAGCTGGTGAAACAGTAGCTTTTAAAGAGAGAAACGGAACTGGAGGGGAGGAGACGTGGAAAGGAATAGCAGACAAATCTACAGAAATGTCCTCTTTTGGTCAGTAAACACTTGTGCGGAATATTACCTGGTGGCAGTTTTATAGCTTGTGTGTCTGTGTGTGTACGGTATGTGCATGTGTGCACCCGTGTCTGTGTATGTGAATACACATGAGTGTGCGTGCCCGCGTGCAATAAATGCAACATGCACAGAAATATCTAGCTTAGATGGGGCGTTCTCTCCAGAATGGAAAATTTGGAATCCTATGAGAAGTCAGACAGTAGGTACCTGTATACACACACACACACACACACACACACACACAC
>OU015752.1:21268320-21284497 GCA_907169655.1 Acomys percivali
CACACACACACACACACACACACACACACACACACATACCCTGTCAAAGACAAAAGCACAACAAAAAAACCCAGAAGCATCTTAGATATCAGATTTGGAAATATGTATATCTACAAATGAGATATCTTAGAAATGGGACCCAAATGCAAACCCATGTTTTATATGTGTCATGTGATGTGATCTGGGTCCATATTCTTTAAAAAAGCACCTGTGTTTGGTCACATGCAGTCAGGCGTGGAATTTTCTCCTTGTTGCTTAAACACTCAAACTTTTGGACTTTGGATAATTTTGCATCTCAGGTTTTCAGATTACAGATGTGCAAGCTGTAATAGCACTGGGAACCGTACACCTTGGCGTTAAATCCCTGGCAGCCCGGGCTTGAGTCTGAGTGCATAGGCTGTAGACACAGACACCTCTGTATGTTTATATCTTTACATTTGTTGCAGGAACCACTTATATGTCAGTGTATCTGTACTAAGCCCATTCTGCGTCTTTCTGAAACCCTGAAAATTGACACAAACTTGCACGAGTTACTTACATTTTTGGTCTGTTCCTTATGTATAAAATGACTGCAGCTTTAGAGTTCCTGCTGCTGTAGAAGCAGTGAGAGAGAAGGGAGGGAAAGGGAAGAGAGGAAGGGTGGGAAAGGGGAGGGAAGGAGGGAGGGAGGGATGGAGAGGAAGGAAGGGAGAGAGGGAGAGAGGGAGAGGAGAGAGAGAGAGAGAGAGAGAGAGAGATGGAGAGAGAGAGAGGAGAGTTGGTGTACTGTGGGGAAGATCACCAATCAAGGCTTAAAGGTCAGGACTGGAGTGATGGCTCAGCCAGTCAACACCTTGATGCCCAACCATGAGGATGCCCAACCAGCATCTGTGTAATGCCAGGTTTTGGGTAAATGTCTACCTTGTAATCTCAGCTCACAGGAGGCAGGAATGGGACACCCAGAGTAAACTGCCTAGCTAGACTAGCCTAACA
Organism: Acomys percivali; assembly: GCA_907169655.1. Taxonomy (NCBI): domain Eukaryota; kingdom Metazoa; phylum Chordata; class Mammalia; order Rodentia; family Muridae; genus Acomys; species Acomys percivali. The sequence goes on from OU015752.1 coordinate 21,269,293, forward strand.
GGCAATCTCTGGTTCCACAGAGAGAGCCCACCTCAGTATATAAGATGGAGGGGGAAGAAACATCAAGAGAGACACCTGACACCAACTTCAGGCATCCATATGCATGTGCACACACATGTAAATGCACCCTCACACATGTGCACCCACATACATGTGAACACACAACACACACATAAGGAAAATAAAATAAATACATACTTCCACATATATGTGAACACACAACATACATACATAAGAAAAGATAAAATAAATACATACTTAAAATATAGCTTGGAGATCGCCATTGTGTTCTCTGGCTTTCTTTCTGTCATGGCATTTTCATGAAACCATTTCTTTTTTAGATTCCAAATTATAGCCATTTACAATTTGTCATTGTTCCCTGTTAGCACAACTACAACCACCACTCACAAATGTTAAAAAGAAGTTTGCATTTTAAAAATGGGGGTTGGGGAGATAGCTCTATCAGTAAAGTGTCTGCCAAGCAAGTGTGGGGACCAGTTTGAGCTGCAGCACCCAAGTAAAAGATGGGTGTGGAGGACGTGACCTCAGTGCTAGGAGGGGAGACAAGCCGATTCCTGGAGCTCATTGGCCAACTAGCCTAGCCAACCAGTGAGCTCCAGCTTCATGAGAGGGCCTGCCTAAAAGAAGGTAAGGTCGAGGGACTGAGAGATGACTTGGCAGTTGAGAACACATGCTGCTCTTGGAGAGGACTAGACTGTCCAGCAGCATTCATGTGCATACATACACTCATACACAGATATACACACACAGGCACACACATCCACACGCAGAGAGAGACACACACAACCACAGACACACACACACCCAGACACACCTACAGAGAGAGACACACACCCATACAACACACATGCACACATAGAGACACATACACAGTTATATACACACACACCTATAAACCCACACCCACATGAATACACCCACATAAAGACACCCATACACACACACAGAGTTTGCATTGTTAGTCTTGTTTATGAAATCCCAGATTGAATGCAGCCCAACACCTTGACTGAACCTCAAGGTAAGGCAGGATTCATTGTGCTTTATGAAGATATTGTTATAATAACAATAACAATAAAGAAAAAAGGTGTGTGTGTGTTACATGTAGACTAGTACTTGAGGAGGCCAGAGGCATTGGGTCTACTGGAGCTTGGGTTACAGGAGGTTGTAAATGACCTGCTTTGGGTCTAGAGAACTGAGCTCTGGTCCTCTGGAAGAGCCCTGAGCCACCTCAGAGGCCATCTAGCTCAGTAGTCCTGACTTCTAAGGCAGAATTCTGTTCCCTTTCTCAATCTAATATAAGTCTTTTAAAAAATATGTTAATGCAACATGCTAGTGCACACAAAGGATATGGGGGTGTGACATGTTATTTTCCTGGGAAAAAGCATGAGATCATCATGTGACATTTTGTGTATCTTCTTTGAGATCTCCTTTGTATCACTGTTACTAAGTTTAAATTAGCTTTTCTTTAATGTTTGTCTAAAGTCTAGATAGAACCAGAGTAAAATGTAGGCATATGTGAAGCATTCGTCACCTTGCCCTTCTGTCGTCAACAGTAGTATTGTGTGCAGCTGCACTGTCAGTTTTGTTGTGCTGATGGGGACACAGAGACCAGTTTAAGCGAACGAACAGAGCTTTTACTTGACCAAGAAGCAGATTCCAGGCACAGGCTATCATCTCATTACTCCAGGAAGACTAAAAGTTTAAGGCCAGCCTGGGCTACATAGAGAATTCTGAACAAGCATACAGCGTAGTGAGACACTGATTCAAAAACAAACAAACAAGCAAACAAACAAAACAAAAGCCTCCCCTTATCAAACAAAAAACAGGAGGAGGGGAAGGAGGAGGGGGAGGAGGAGGAGGAGGAGGAGGAGGAGGAGGAGGAGGAGATGATTCTGGGTGCTCCACATCAGGCAGTTTACTGGTTTTGCTGTCTCCCCAGGCTCGGGCTATTTCTGTAACTTTGAGCAACCAGGTAAGCATTGATTGGCTACTCGTTTGCTTCCCGGTCCTGTAGGATACCGTCTGTTATTAGTACGCATGACAGAAACAGTCAAGCACGCTGCACTATCTTAAGACACAGGTTTGTCACTCAGAGGGAAGACATTTGACAATAGAGAAAAATGCAAATCCCCACACAGTGATGCTGTCAAGCGTTGTCACATGGGGCTAGAAACGAATAAAAAGTGAGGGGTCCACTTCTGTGTCAGCATCGAACAGGTTATAGTTATAGCAAGAGAGGGAGGAAGTGACATACAGAAGCAAGCCCATTGGCCACGGTGAGCATTCACCTTATATGGGCATGGCCTGATCTGGAGCAACCAGGAGTAGGAAGAGCTTGGCAGCTGTGATTGGCTGAAATCTGGTTGCTTGGTTACAGGGGTACGCTCTTCGGTAAGGCATTATACTTCATCGATTGTAGGGAGGCTGCTTTAGGACAAGCTGTATTACTCAAGTACACTTTAGGTATCTGCCGAATTTATTTGTTTAGTAATTATAAATTAAACTTCTTTCATGTTGCTGATTTAGTAGATTTAAACTCTGCCCTTAGAGTATATAAAATATTAGGGGGTAGAAGAGAGATAGCAGGGAACACAGGTCTGAGTAAAATGTCTGAAATGAGCAGCAACTCTGAGCCTGTCATTTAACATGACCGGGAGCGTTTTGTCCTTGTACTCTGGTACACATTAGAGCAAAGGAAAAAAGCCTCTCTCTTGTTTATATATTTTTTAATCCCCGTGGACAGGCTTTATTTTACCTGTCAAAGAATTGTTGGTGCCTTTGTTGACTGTTTCAGGTCTGGAAGGAAGAAAAGGCAGCCCCTTTGTTTTCAGAGCAGATGAAAGTGTGTGTGTGTGAGTGTGTGTGTGTTCTCTGCCCATCCATTGTACATATGGCCTGGGGCATTTGGGGGCGGGGGTCATCTTTCTCAAAATTTCCCGCTTTCATTTGCTGACAGAACTCTAGGAAATGTCACTACAGCTCTAACCTCGACACTTTCAGATCACCTTCAAGCATTTCTTGAGGCATTTGATGGCAGAGTTGAACCAGGTATCTTTAAAATATGAAAACGACCCCCAGATCATTATGTATTACATACATGAAGTTGGGGTGAATCAAAACATTAATGAAACATGTTACAAGAAGGTAGCCAAAAAGGTTGGACTTAGAAAACCAGGAGCCTAGAATGAAAAGGCCAAAGCATGGAAGCGGGGCTAAGCCTTCTCTCGGCCAGGGTTCCCCAGGGAGACAATGCCGGATGAGCTTTTGGTGGCTGCTTCCTCCCCTTTGTTCTTTGTCACTTCATTATTAAAAGCAAATTAAGAAAACTGTCACAGTCTTTCAGGACAACCTTGTCTCCCCTCCCACCCTCCCCCCCCCCCCATGCGTTATTGCGGGACATGGGAGCAGAGACGGCGGTTCTCTGTCCTTTTTTAACCTGCTGAGAAGGTGTTCCTTTTAGAGCTTTGACATCTGTTTCCCATGCCAGCTTGTCACTGTAATTAATGCTTGCCTGCACAGTCACTCTTTGTGGTATTCATTGGAACATTCTGTTAGTTCTGCGCTGGGCTTAGCAGATAGAAAGGTGGATGGCTTCTCTTTAGATACGTCTCCTAGTTCACAGGGAATGAAGGGGAAGGCGGACAGGAAGTGGGCAAGACTGCCAGGCTGCCCAGAGCTCAGAGTACAGGAGCGGATCATCCCCAGGGAGCAAGGGACAGACAAAAGAGCCTTGGCTCCAGAGGGCCAGACTCTGTCTTAGGGTTTTGATTTCTGTGAAGAGATACCATGGCCACAGCCAACTCTTACAAAAGAGCATTTAATTGGAACTGGCTTACAGTTCCGAGGTTTTAGTCCATTGTCATCATGGCAGGAAGCATGGAGGCGTGCAGGCAGACATGGTGCTGGAGAAGGAGCTGAGAGTTCTACATCTAGATTAGCTGGGGAGAGAGGTAAGAGAGAGAGAGAGAGAGAGAGAGAGAGAGAGAGAGAGAGAGAGAGAGGGGGGAGGGGGGTGAAATAGGGAGAGAGAGAGAGAGAGGGCGGGGGCTGGGCCTGGCTTGAGCATTTAAAACCTCAAATCCTACCCCCCCCCCCCAGTGACACACTTTCTCCAACAAGGCCACGTCTCCTAATAGTCCCACTCAGTATGTGCCTATGGGGAGCCATTTTATTCAAACCACCATGGACTCAGCTTTTAATCAGAGGGGTGTGAAATTTGCAGGATAAGGAAGCATGTTAAAATGTCAGCAACCTATGCTTTGTAGAGCTAAGATGTGGGCACTTTCTTGGCACGTGGGTAATTGCTCAGAATGTTGACTCTTCTCAGTGGGTATCCAAGGGGGGAAATGTTAGGAAAATGTTAAGGCCTTAGGTCAAGAAGTCAGAGAAACCCTTTTGGTTAGCAAGTTTTAGCGACATCTTTAGAGAGCATTCGAACTCCAGATAGCAAAGGATGCGTGGTTCTTCGGATTATGTTTGCACCTGTGGTTGAGGTGGTGGAAATAATGTGGCTCCTACTTGAGTCCTTGGGCATTGCTGGAAGGTGCTAGAAGCTTCTCTAAAAGCGCATGTAGTGACTTGGATGAAAGCTGCCCACCCTCCCTTGCGAAGCTGGGGGTTACAGGGAGCTGCTGGGTGAGCGAGGGGGAGGGACCGAACTCTGCTGTTCTGGTGGCTGAGGAGGAACTAGAGGCTTCATTTTCTTTCTGGATGCTACAGCACTGCTGGGGTTCCTCGAACTGACGACGCCGATGCAGCAATGCAATGCAGCAACTTCACCACAGCTGCAGCAGCACAGGCTGACGCATGCAAAGAAGGTGCCTGGCACACTTGAGCTTTCTCAGTTTTTAAGAAGGAAAAACTCATTTGTTAAGGTTAGGCACTTTCATTGGGGCAGGGGAGGGATGCCCATTTTCATCACTACTTTTATCTATGAAAATAAGCGTTTATGATGAGACATTGACTATACCCCTGAACCCTTTTGATTTGTCATCCTGAGCATTAATCCTCATGGTAAGATATGGGAATGTAGCTCTGGGAGGGCCAGGTTACTTTTATTACTCAAAACAACAGGATAAGCATTGGTGGTGCCCTTAGTTGCTGTGAGAAGGTTCTGGCTAGGGAAGTGAAGCTTCTTGGTTCTGAAGGACATAGCCTGGTTTCAGCATCCACAAGAGAAACGAACAGGCACACTGTGCTATCTTAAGACTTCACAAGGGGAAGAAAATACAGAATCCTACTCAGAAAAACTGCCAAGAAGTGTCAGGTGGGGCTGCCTATTATTGAAAGCCACATTGGAAGCCACATCTCTATCAACCCCCAGTACAGAGTGAGGGCTGGAGGAAACTGGTTCTATTTCCTGGCTCATCCTGGTTCCTGTGGTGAGCAGGGAGCCCGTGAAAAGCTGTGGGCCTCAGTGGACCACCTTGCTGATCCACTAAGTGCTATTCCATTATCAGAGGTTGTTTGTGCTCATGTCTGCAGACCACACGATCACACAGCTTTGAAAATGAGAAATGTTTCCACTCCGTAGATGAAGCCAAGAAAGGTGAGACCAGGCTTGTCAGAGTGCTTAGAATAATAATCATTTATCACACTACTAACTTGTCAACTCAGAAGTTACCTCTATTAATTTGGACCTCACTGATTCTAAATTTTGGGATTATTTACATAGAGGTTGGGCTAGGTTTACTTTGTGAGATTTATGGAAAAATCTTGTTAGATTGAATAATTCTACAGAATCATTGACGATTATTATTGACAATGACAATTAAAAAGTGTTAAAAGGCCCTTCCTTAGGGGATACCCCATTACTTGAAAATATTGTTGATTAAAGAAAGAAAGAAACAAACATTAACCCCTTCTCCCCCCCCCCCCCAAATAAAAGGGACCCACCCACTCCTTCCTGATCTTTCATAAGATTCTGGAGAGCCTAGATCCTGGTGAATTTTTGTTTCCTTCTTTTGTCATGTGTTAGTTCCAGGCTTTATCGTGGTAAAACCAAGGAACAGATTTTTCTCTGGTAGGCAAGTAGACAGGTATGTAGGCAGGCAGGCATGTAGGAGGGCAGGCATGTAAGCAGGCATGTAGGCAGGCAGGGATGTAGACAGGCATGTAGGCAGGCATGTAAGCAGGCATGTAGGAAGGCAGGCAGACAGGCATGTAGGCAGACAGGCATGTAGGCAGGTAGGCAGAATATAGTGCGTGTAGCTTTCCCAAGATGTGCTCATGAGCTGATCTGTAGTATCTCAAAATGGTAATTCCATGAGAAAACCCTGTGGGATAGTGAATTTAGCCTTTACCCTGGCCTTTCAGAGGCCATCTCATTGTTTTTTCCCCTTGTGATGTTCTTACGCAACACGGTGACATGAGCCACTAGTGGCAGCGGCAGGAGGACTGGGCCTGCCTTAGGGTTCTTCTCTGTTGCAGCTCCAAGAGTTCAGAGACCTTCACACAGGTGATCATGGGATTCAGTACCGGGAAGAATTTTAAGATGAGGCAGAAGGAAGCAGGGGGGCGGTTGTTATGAAGAGATGTTAACAGTGACATCAACATGGGGACTATTAGAAAAGAAGGTGGGGGAGGGGAGTCCTTCAACAACAATGACGGTGACAACAGTGACAACAACAACAACAAAGCCGGGCGTGGTGGCGCACGCCTTTAATCCCAGCACTCGGGAGGCAGAGACAGGTGGATCACTGTGAGTTCGAGGCCAGCCTGGTCTACAAAGCGAGTCCAGGACAGCCAGGGCTACACAGAGAAACCCTGTCTCGAAAAACAAAACAAAAACAAACAAACAAACAAACAAATGTAAAGAGTCCTGTTTAAGTTAAAAGCAATAGCCACATATACAGTTTTGGTAGCTCTTAGGTTAAATCTTATGGTTCTCAGCTATAAGAGGCTGTGACTTCCTTTGAGTGGGGATGAACTACCCCTTCCCAGGGCTCCCCTAAGACCATACAGATGTTTACATTGTGATTCATAACAGTAGCAAGATTACAGTTAGGAAGTAGCAGTGAAAATAATTTTATGCCTGGGGGTGGTCAGCACCACGTGAAGAGCTGTATTAAAGGGTCACAGCAGTAGGAAGGTGGAGAACCACTGCCTTCAAAGGTTCTTAAAGAACCCTCCTTCTGCCTCACCTTTCTCCTTCTTTTTATTAAATGAGGCTACGGAGAATGAAGCTTTGGATGGACCCTGGACAAGATTATAATCTGATAAGGTACAACCATGGGTCATATGGTCACTCAAGGGGGTTAAGACACATCTTTTATTGTAAGTGGTTTTTTGTTTGTTTGTTTTTGTTTTTGTTGTGTATGTGTATGTGTGTGTGTGTGTTGATTTCTAGAAGATTGCAGATTTATGTTTGGGAAAGAATTGGTTGGTCATAAGCATTTAGTTTTTTTTGTTTGTTTCTTTTTTGTTTTTTGGAGACAGGGTTTCTCTGTGTAGCCCTGGCTGTCCTGGACTCACTTTGTAGACCGGGCTGGCCTGGAACTCAGAGAGGTCCGCCTGCCACACTTAGGTCTTAAGCATGATCCACTGTTGCTTTAAAGATCTCATTCGAAACATTTCTATATAAAGGGATGTCATCTCTTTGAAGCATCCTTCACAGCAAGTGTTGTTCATTGCAAAGGGACTTGACTGGACCCTGGGGTGTGGGTCCCTGTCCCTTTCCATTTCTCCTTATTTTTACTGTCTTTCTGTCCTGCCACACTAGTGCTAGCACCAAAGCTATAGGATGCTTATAAAGGCCTTGGTGAGCTGCCTTGGTCGTGTGTCTTGAACACTGCTTGTGCGTCTGTTCTGAATAAAGACTGGTTGGCTTCCAAGAGTTTATCTTGCAAGTGAGTGGCTGTTTTACCATCTACGAGCATGTGCGACTGGCTTTCCATTTCTCTCTAGTCATCAGTTATGGTTTACATGGTTATTGTTTTAAACCATTTTAATATTTTAATCCTCTTGTTCTGATACAATTTCTTCTACATTAAGCGTTGACTTGGCTTTTTGCACTACGGAACGCAACATGGATTGACATTTACAATATTATTTCTTGGGACAATGTAATCTACAAGTGAATATGGCTTGTCAGTTTTTAGTCTAAGAGAACATATGTCTACATTTGAATCTTTAAAAATATTTATTTATTATGTGTACAAGTGTTTGCCTGCATTTATGTATGTATAGCATATGTCTGCCTGGTGCCTTCAGAGGCCAGAGGAAGGAATCAGATGCCCTGGAACCGGAGTTACAGTCTTTTGTGAGCCACCTTGTGGATAGCAGAAACCCAACTCAGGTCCTTTGCAAGACAGCAAGTACTCTTAACTTCTGAGCCACTGTCTAGCCCCATAAACTTGAATAATAAGACTGTGCTAGTCACCTTTCTGTCTCATTGTTACAAAATACTGTAGAAAAGCCAACAAGAAAGAAAGAAAGAAAGAAAGAAAGAAAGAAAGAAAGAAAGAAAGAAAAAGAAAGGCTTATTTTGGTTCATTTAGTCATTTTAGCTTAAGGGTGTCTGGCCTTCTTGCTTTAGGTCTGTGGTGGCATGGCACATATGGGAGTATATCGTGCAGAAGATGCTCATGGTATCCACACAGCACACACTGGGTGGTAAGAGGGGAGAGGAGAGGATGTGAGAGTCAGTAGTCAAATTTCACCTTTGAGTGCACATTCTTGGTGAGCTAGCATCTCTCTCTTAGGTGCCACTTCCAAAAGGTCCATCACTCCCTCCCCCCAACAGTGCCTACAGCACAGGGGTTCTCCAGGGCATTTATTAAAACCAAGGAGTACAATACAGTTAGTAATAAAGGTCTTCATATATAAAACCCCCTTTGGCTGATATTCACTGCACATGCGTCCTTGGATGCTCACTGGCATCACGGTTATAACCTTTGCCACACTGAGCATGATAGCAGGAATTTCATTTATTCCAACGCTGACTGTGGAAATGCTGTTTGGAGAACCCTATCTGTTGAGAGAACTCCTTTCTTAAAGTGATGGAAGTGCGCCCACTAAGAGAGTTCTTTATGGTCTTCATTGTCCAAGTCTGCGTTGAACAGAACCAACTGGAGCATGAAAATATTCTCCTGTGGAAATGTATGCATGAAAGCTCAACTTTAAGAGACTCTGAAATCTTGCAGAATCTGGTCTTAGGCACCTAAAATTATTCATAAGCTTTTTTTCAACTTCCACATATAAGTGATAGGGGCACTGTGGGGAGTTGCTTTCGTGGACAGGCATCATCCTTCCTTCTGGATGCAGCAGAAAGACGCAGCCTTTACCTGGGAACCTTTGTTCTTACGCAGGGAGGTCAGAGGTCAGGCTTGTTCCTCTCAGCATGCCCATGATGTTTCGTTTTTTCTTTTCTTTTTCCCTCCATCTACTTTCTTTAAGTGCTAAGAAACCTCTCCAGGGAGTAACTTTTTGATTCTCTTCTTGGCCAGCCTTCAGAAGGCGTGTCTCTTTGTAATAGGCATTTTCTGTTCTGTTTTCAAATTGTGCCGAACTTCAGGAGGGGTTTGAACCTTACAAAGTACAGCTCTCCATCTGCTCTTGGTACTAACGGCAGCGAGAGTAGAATGGCACTAATTGCTTCTAATCTCTTCGTCACTTCAGTTTTGGTATGAGAACATTGTATGACTTGTGAGCGGGCATTTGTGCCAGAAAAATAACATAAAACCATTGCTCCGAAAGCTAGTGCATTAGGAGTCATCAACAGCACATAATAATGGCAATTAACGGCAATCAGGGTCCAGCCAGCTCTATCTGGCTTTTTAAAAAGGGAGCAAAACACATGTAATTAATTTTGATAATATATATATATATATTCTTTTTTTGGCATGGAGTGAGTCTTTTTACATCTGCCTGTGATTATTTTGCCTTGTAACCACCACCTCAGACCCAGTTCGTTTGTTTTTTTTTGGGGGGGGGGATGAATTACTTATGTAATAAGTTATAGTTTGGAAAACTCCTCTGACAGTCTATGAGCTCTTCTTATGAAACATTCAATACAAGAAAAGAAATTGCAGCAGTAATTCAAAACAGAAATCTGGGTTTCTAACAGAAAGATGGTGGCTCCTGTGTGCCTAAGTTAGTTGACTTTTGTGAGGATGAAAATTTGTACTTTCTAGATTAATGTAGTAATTTAATATGAAACGTAGCCGATATTAAAACCAACCGACTAACCAAAACCCTGCCACTGGGTACACGGAATCTTGTCACAAACAGCCTGGCATGGAGCAGAGCCAGGACATATTTTAAGATGGCTTCATCGAGGAACCTTCCTTTCACGGTTACTCATGTGGCATAAGGAAGTTATAGCAGATTCCAGAAGCAGTACAGACTTCTCATGCATTTAAAAAAAATCACAAATGTGTGAAAAGGTTTAAATATAAGGGAGAAATATAAACGCAGTTTGTCAAAGACTTGAAATAACCCATTTAACACTGATAACCACAAGGGCTTCTTGCAGATTGTGAAGTGGGTTTTTTTTTTTTTTTTAAATTAGAAGCCAGCTATGTTGCAACCCCAAAAGCATATGATATCGCTGTTGCTAGGGTTGTGCACCGCTCTGTGCCAACTAAATAAACAATTAGGATAAACCCACATAAATTGATGGCTTTGATGGTAGAACGCATTGGCCATCTGTTTATTGTTTTTTATTTTTTATTTTTAATCATGTGTTCTCTCACCCCATCTTATCTGTGTATCTGACACTTGGAATCCAGATCTGCTAGAAGGGGATTCGTCAGTCATCTTTGCGGTTCTGCTGTTTGCTTCTTAGCCGAAGTGTGAAAAGCCATGAGACTGTAAATCAATGAGAAGGCAGAACATTTTCATGAAATCACGTTCCGAGCCTTGGGTATAAGCTGTGATCTGTAAAGTGTTATCTATTTTTCAGAGGCAGTCACTTTATTTTTAGTATAGAGATAGTCTTAAGTCTGTAAGGGTTTTTGTTTTTTGTTTTTTGTTTTTTTCTTTTGTGTTGTACGCATATGAAAGTGTAAGATTGGTTGACGTCTTTGGGTGTTGTGTTCTGGGGTTTTATTGAGTGCTCCTAGGCACGTTGACAACTTGTAAGTGGTGGCTGCGCTAGAAACACACACACACACACACACACACACACACACACACACACACACATACACACACGTATGCAATCATGCTCTTAGAATATTAAGATTTGAGAAGTCTCTTTTTTTCTTTTTGAAATTCTTTTTCAGTTCTAGAAACTGAACCTAGGGCCTCACACACACTAGACAAGTTCTCTGCCACTAAGGTATATCTCCAGCCTGGGGACTGTTTTCCTAGGTATTATGGGCATACTGAGGTCACTTTAACTAGCTAACAGGTGTGCGGACGGTGTATAGAGACAATGTACATGCCTGGCTTGAAGTTCTGTGGAGAGAGGTTATTAACACAGGGTGTATAATTAGTTTCACCATCAGTATCATGCGGGCTTCTGCAGATCACCTGAGGAAGCACCAAGGTGGGGCAGTGCTGGGGTTGTACCAGCATGAAGTTGCTGGGGCTGCCCCATGAGCAAGTGGTGCTGCACCCCAAAGTTCTGTGGTGAGTCTGCAACGATGTCCCCTCATAGTGGGGAGGGTGATAGACATCTCTCTAGACCTGCTTTCCTCTCCCACGAAAGTCTGGGTCCTGTAGCTGCTCGGGCCGGGGTGGGGGGGTGTCTACTCTTTACCCGACTTGGGCTGGGTATCAGAGACCCCTCTGCTGTGTCCTCTGTGAGGTAAGTGGTGAGCGAACTCTCCTTCTGTCTTCCAGCGAGAAAGGATGTCTTGACCCAAACATGGCTGTATCGTACCCCAGAAGATAGCAAGAAACAGATGGCAGCGAGTTGAGAGAAAAAAACAGTCACACGTGTGGGCTGTGGCTTGAACGGCCTCCCCAAAAATCAAGTTAAGGTTTATTGCCATTGTGAAGGTATTAAAATAAGGAGTTGGAAGAGGTTGCTGGGACCTGAAAGAGCCACCTTCCTGAAGGAACCAATGGCATTGCTGAGGGGGTGTGCCTCCCTCCCTCCCTCCCTCCCTCCCTTCCCTCTCTCTCTCCCTCCCTCCCTCCTCTGCTTTCACCAAACAGCATAAAGGGGCTGGCTAGACGCCAACTGACTTTTTTTTAGGCCTACTGGCCTCCAGAACCACCAGCTAAATAAAGCTCTGCTCTTCACAAATCACTCAGTCTGAGAGATACAGGAGACTCCCGTCCTGAGACGGCTATTTCCTAAGATCCTCAGTGGCTCCCCAAATCTCTGCACCAAACACATCGGACCACGCTCTCTCTATGCTCTATTTCCCCCATAGATATATTTAGTAAACACAATATATTTAGTTTTATATCATATATAAATTCTGTAAATAATATATCTATGTATAAATATAAAAACCATATATATTATACTAAATATATTATGTACATAGTATATTATGATACACTGAAATATACACTCACGATGCGGTTTAATATAAAAATCAGGCATGATAGAGAGTATTAACAGTTTATAAGACAGAACAGTTGTTACAGTGCGCTGTAGCAAAGTTAAGTGAATGCGGTTCCTCTTGCTTCTGCAGAAATTTCTTGAGGTGCACGAGAACCCACCCATCCTCTTCTCCACTCGGGTTGGATATCTGAGATGCTCTTCCTGTGGCTTCTGTGAAGTCACTGCTAGGTGAACAGTCATCATAGAAAAAGAAAAGTGGTTCCTTTCACTTTGGAGAGAGGACCATGGGTCTCTGACACCTTGGGGTTCTCTGTAAGTTTTGCCATCTGTGTAGTACCCAGAACCTCTTAGAAAGCCTCAGGGCCAGCCCTGCAGCCCTTTGCCCTGTTTCCCCATCACACAGCAGGAGTAATGGCTCATTTGCAAAGACCTCTGGGAAATTCAGTGCTGATATGAGTCCCCTCAAAAATGCAGGGAGGCCTTTAATCCCAGCACTTGGGAGGCAGAGGCAGGTGGATCACTGTGAGTTCGAGGCCAGCCTGGTCTACAAAGTGAGTCCAGGACAGTCAAGGCTACACAGAGAAACCTTGTCTCGAAAAACAAAACAAAAACAAACAAACAAAAGTGCAGCGAAGAGTAGCATCCACGAAACATGTGGTCCCCTGGGTATCGTGGTGATGTGAGAAGCGAGAATGGTATTTCTAGCATGAGAAGCTTCCGGCTGTGCACCCAGCATGGGAAGACCTCTGTGGCCCACCCTGTGCCTTGAATATAGTGATTTAAATGTGAGAGCACCCCCTGCCCCCCTTATAGGCTCTGAGTTGAAGCTTCAATCCCCAGCTGGTGGCACTATTCCAGCAGGTGATTCTCAGACTCTTGAGGAGGGTGACCTAGCTGGGGGGCCTGTCTTTGGGCTGCATCCCCTCCCCACCCCCTTGCCCCTTAGCATCCCTTCATCTCTCGGCTTCCCGCCCATCATGGTATGAGCTGCTTCGCTCTACCCTTGGCAGCTGTGAGTTTATGACAAATGTCCCATGAGAAAGCTGGTGAACATGAAGAGTGTCATGGAGCATGTATGGCAAGGAGTCCTGGAGGACAAGTGGCGTATCTGCATGGCCACTGCCGTTTTTTGGCTTTTCGTGACATTCAGAAGACAGTGATGGGGAGGCAGGGGGGGGGGGGGGGGGGGGTGGGGGGGGTGGGGGGGGTGGGGAGGGTAGGGGTGGGGTCTAGAGGGTGGTGCAAGAGTTTACCTGAGACAGATCAGAGTAGAAAAACACAAGTGTATTGGGCATCTGCAAAGAGAGAAGCGAACTAGCAAGGCAGTGAGGAAAGAGCTGTCTGCTGTGAGATGGGTGGGGCTCTCTGTCTTCCTGGCGACCCACTGTGCAGTTCCCATCATGCAAATGAGGACAGGCTGGGCTGGCTGGTTAGCTGGCTGGCTGGCTGGCTGGCTGGCTGGCTGGCGTTCAGCTCTGGGCAAGAGCTGGGTTGAGGTGGCAGGCAGTTCGAGGGCGACGGCTGGTTTAATTGGCCATGCTGACTCACAGCATCCCTGTGTCCATGGTTTGACTGGCAAGGGCCTACTGTCTTCTTTCATGGTAAAATTCTTACTGATGGTGTTGGGGCGAAAGCCTGGGCCCTGATAATCCTGTAGGGGTTATCCATCTGTTCTCCATACGTAAACTGAGCAGACAACTTGTAATAAAAGGCAGAGAAAGACCAGGTGTGCTGGTACATGCTTCTAATCCCAGCATCGGGAAACAGAAATGGGTGGATTTCTGTGTGTTCAAGCCGGGCCAATATGGTGAGTTCCAGGCTAGCTAAGGCTACATAATGGGACCAGGTCTCAAACAAAACAAAATAAAACAAACCCCACAAACAAATAAAGAGAAGAGAGAAGAGATTTATTTGATGGGAGAAGTGGAACAAATAAGGAGGTTCAGTGACCGTATTTAGGGTCTTCACATGAGTTTAGAGCAGAGGTTATCAACCTGTGGGTCTTGACCCCTTGAGTGTTCGTGCGTGGGTGGGAGTCGTGTTCAATGACCTTGTCACAGGAGTCACCTAAAATCATTGGAAATAAACAGGTATTTACATTACTATTCACAACAATAGCAAAATTACAGTTATAATGTAGCAACAGAAATAATTTTGTGGTGGGGGTGTCTCCACAGCATGAGGTCTCTTGTTTGCCACTGCATATAGGATTCTCTGTCTTTGCCTCCAGTCTCACTATAGACACGTTGGGAACACAACTGTGTAGTGTGGTGTCTGGTTTTACATGAGTCCTGGGGATTTTAACTCAGGTGCTTTGGCTTCTATGGGGAACATTTTACTCTCTGAGCCATCGCTCCAGTCCATCTTTTAACTGGAACTTTTGTGAGTTTCTGCTTTTTTTTTTTTTTTTTTTAGAGACAGGGTTTCTCTGTGTAGCCTTGGTTGTCTTGGACTCGCTTTGTCAGCCAGGCTGGTCTTGAGCTCACCGCGATCCGCCTGCCTCTGCCTCCTGAGTGCTGGCATTAAAGGCGTGCGCCACCATGCTTTTATAAGTTATCAGACTAGAACCTCGTACTCACTGTGTGGCTCAGGGACCAGCACGCCAGCATCTCCTGCAGGCCAGCATCTCCTGCAGGCCAGCATTCTCCTGTAGGCCAGCATCTCCTGCAGGCCAGCATTCTCCTGCAGGCCAGCATCTCCTGCAGGCCAGCATCCTCTGCA
>OU015752.1:21284507-21295341 GCA_907169655.1 Acomys percivali
TCCTGCAGGCCAGCATCTCCTGCAGGCCAGCATCCTCTGCAAGCCAGTATCTCCTGCACACCAGCATCCTCTGCAAGCCTGAGTGAAATGAACAACTTCCAGCTGCAGCTAGACCTTCAGGACCTGAAGGGTGGCATGATCTCAAACATTCTGAAAAAGATCCTACTAAAATGTTACAGCATACTGGACCACCCGGATACCTGCTGCATGTTAGTGTGCATCCAGTCTTCATATCATTAAGTCACTGACTAACAAACAAACAAAAGGAAAACAAATCATCGGTTCAGAATATATGGTGATTGAGTTTGATGCAGAGAAAAGTCAGGTGTGTGACTTTCATCGCCATACCGTCTGCATTCTCCGCATAGCAGGTTGCCGGCTAAGGAAGCCTTGGCTTGAGAGAGCTGTCCCTGCTTTCGCATAAGTGATCTGAAGTCCTCACAGGTGTCTTCAGAGGTTAGAATTCCTGTCTGGATATTTTGGAAGAGGAAACCAGTTTAAACCTGATTTGTACCAAGCCTGAGGAGCCAGCAGTGGAGGAGAACACGGTGATTTACACTCGGAAGAGGTGATCAAAGAAGAGGCAGCCAGCTCAAGCTTGGCTGGGGACATTTCTCAAGTCAGTGGAACAGACTGGGGAAGCTGACATTTGCAGAATGGGATGTAGCTTGGTGGTAGGACACTGGCCTCGAAGCTCAAGGTCCCGTGTTCCAATCTCAAAGTTTCACCAAAGGAGAAAGAAAAATGAAGACAGCTTGTTTCAAGGACTCTTTCCCGCTTCAAGGTTCTTCATTTTGTTTTAATTTTTGGGCCCGTCCTTTCTTTAGGGACAGCTAGCTATCTTTTCTGTCTTCAGTCCCAGTTTTGCACAGTGAAAAGGGAGCGGATACAAAAGAAATATGTGTCGCTTAATAAGGACCAATTATTCTGTTTTAACGGTTGCTTCCGGTACTTAAGTTGGTCCAGGGTGTTGGTTCCTGATTTTGATTTTGGATTGTAGGCACGTGCAAATTGAGAACATAGACTTGTGTGTGTTAGTGTTGAAAGGAGTGTGTTTAAAAGCGCCTGCTGTCCTTTTAGGGGAACCCAGCGAAACAAAACACAAAAAAGGTCTCCCAACAGATGACCTCTTCAATTTAGTATTTAACATTTCAAAGGATTTTTGAAGGACTCCTGTCTTCTCAAAAGGCAGGAAGTTTTTTTTTTTTTTTTTTTTTTTTTAAAGCTGTTGTCATTAGACTTTAGAGCAAAAACCTTGGGCTGTTTTCCTGCCCACGGTTTTTAATCCTAACCTTTGTTTTGAGATTATAGACACAAAAAGACAGCCTCAGGGATAAACTGAGCGTATCTGTTTTTTCTTTCCCCCAAAGAGTTACAATGCAACCTTGTTCTCTGGACTCCTTTACCCACTGATGGATTTTTTTTTTTAAAGATGAAATCTGCACAGTGATGTCTGTCATTTAAAAAAAAAAAAGCTACAGTAATGAGAGAACTCGGCAGTTACAGATCAACTTCGTGTGCTCACAGCCTGTTTCTATAAAATATAAAGAGCCATAAAGCTCACCCAAATTATGTTATACGTGTCATTATTTTAATGTTTAGAGGGTGGGTGGATGTATGGGGTTGGATGGGTTGCTGTAAATTAGCTGTAATGACCTCGTGCAGCCTCAGGCTATCGATGCTTTCCTAAGAGAACTCGCAGGGATGATCGCTCAGTTATTTCTCACCACCCACCCTTCCCCCACTTCCGAAGTCCCCTACAGCCCCTTCCTACTCTGCTAATAAGCCACATGTGGATGCCTTAGTATTTAGAACAAAAGTTCCCAGAACTCTCCGTGGGGGAAAAGAACATAGCTCAGCGGGTGGGTTCCCAAGTATTTGCACGTTTTGCATGTGTTTGGACAGTGGCTGGTTAGTGCTATGCAAATGATGTAGCCATTCTTCAGTATCTGCAGGGGAGTGGTCCAGGAGCCCCTTGGGTACCACAACTAAAGGATGCTCCTATGTGTCTTATCCAAGCACATCTTATTCACAGGTAACCCATGCAGTTCTCTGGTTGTCCTTTAAGTCATCTGCATGTGTCTCGTGTGTTTTCCCGGGCAGCGGACACACTTCAGTAACACGCTTACCGTTATGATCACACAAATACCGGAAAAATACAACTTAAAGGAGGAAAGATTGATTTGGAAGGTTTTGGTCACTGCTGGCTGGGTCTGGATGGTGAGACAGGGCTGCTCACCTGTTGGTTTTTAGGAAACAAAGAGAAAGACAGAGGAGGGACCCACTGAGAACACACCTCAGGTGACCTACTTCCTCCAAGTTGACCCTTTCTCTGAAAGCTACTATTGCCTGCCAAGAATCCATGAGGTTGTGAGCCCGACAAGGAACCATTCTTCTGAAAGATCAGAGCCCTCACGGTCACCTTTCAGTGTCTGGATCTAAGCAGGGGCCTTGGTTACATGTCACATTCACATCATAGTTATACTGCATGCTTTTGGAATGATAACAAGAAAAAGTCTTTATATTCAGTATGGATGTAAGGCTTTTCATGGCTGTTTCCATCTGCAGTTGGTTGATACGGAACCTATGGGTAGAAAGAGCTGCCGGGTGTTGGTGGCACACTCCTTTAATCCCAGGATTTGGGCGGCAGAGGAAAATTAATCTCTGAGCTTGAGGCCAGCCTGGTCTACACAGCAAATTCCAGGACAGCCAGGGCTACACAGAGAAGCCCTGTCTTGAAAAAAAAAATCAAACAAATAAAACCACCAAAACAAACAAACCAAGAAACAAACAGAATAGGAAACTATGGTTTTCTCTTCTAATGTCCGTCAAGGTCATTTAAGCAAGCTCACGTCAGACACAGCTCAGCTGCATCATCTGTCACTGGGGCGATGAGGGGGTACAGTGCCTTTCTCCATTTCTCAGCAGGTAGTCTTCCATACTGCTTTTTAGAAGACATCTGGAGTACAGGTTTGGCATCATTGATTGGGCGCTTGAGGGACCAGGAATGAAGAACACCTTGAGAATAATGGAAGAGCACAGGGATGCGGACATGGCAAAGTAATGGAATGGTGCAGTGATGGCTACACTGGCTTAGAAGGTAGAGGCCAAAGGCCTGGACCACTTGTGCTGCTTCCTAGATGTATTGCCTGGAGAAAGTTGTTTTGTACCTCAGTTTTGTCATCCATGCAGTATACGTGGGTAGGGATAGGTAGATTTAAAAATCATTCCCCCACTCCCGCACCCCAGTTCTCCCAGGGTGTGTTTGTAGTATAATGCTAGCTCAGTACAAACCAAGCAATGGATGAAGCGAACAGTCAACCCATGCAAAGTCGTGGAGTACAGAGTTAGGAGTCGTGTGCTAGGATTTCAGAGCCACTGAACAAAACTATCAGGAATCTAGAAAGAGTAATAACTCTTTTATATGCATTTGACATGTTTGGGGAAAAAGCCTGCTTAGATGTTAGAAAAATGGAGGCATGGGACTGAAAATTTATAGGCTGGAATTAATGTGGGGCTTACGTCTGATAAAATGAGAGATTGTGTAGGTTTCAGAAAATGTTGTCAAAGAGATGGCAGAAAGAGTCTATGGCATTTCTGTTATTTGCTTCTTTCCAAAATTTGAATAACCACCATGTGAAATTTTAGCATCGCAATTCGGACACATAAAGAAAATTGTGAGGTAATAGTTTTGATTAATAACAATTTTTAATTAGGATTTAGAGATCTCTCTTCCCTGCCATGTATCATCCTTTAAAAGAGGGTTTTATTTAAATTTTCAAGAAATGTAGACAGGCTAGCCTTGGAATCACTACACAGCTTAAAATGACCTTTAACTCTGGGCCCCCTTGCTTCTGTTTTCTAAGGTGTGTGCCAGTCACCATGCCAAGTAAATGTAGTGCTGAGAATTGAACCCGGGCTTTCATGTATGCTGGGCAAATACTTGCTGTACACAGGTGTTAACTGTTGTCTCATTGGCTGCATTGTTAGTGGTGCAAATATTAAGTGAATGCATGGTCACAGCATGTAAGACTAAAGGATGGCTTGGGTCTCTTCACGTCCTTTCTGCTTCAATGCAAGTAAATTGTGTGTGTGTGTGTGTGTGTGTGTGTGTGTGTGTGTGTGTGTGTGTGAGAGAGAGAGAGAGAGAGAGAGAGAGAGAGAGAGAGAGAGAGAGAATGTGTTCAGAAGCTCAGAGGTTCTCTAGGAAAGAAGGCACCATCTCAGTACTAAGAGAGAATGAAAACGGTAGATTCGACCACAGAGAACAGAAAGAGATTTGGGCAGTTCATTGAAAAGCTATCACTATGACATGCTTTAGGTTCTTGTGCAGTTGTCCCATGGTTTTTATTTTTAACTAGAAGTCAACATGTATTGTTAGTCCCAAAGATTTGAGGAGAAGGACCACTGACCCAAATCACCATGGTCTAACTAATTAAAGCAAGCAATTAATTAAAACAAGCTTTTTAAAATTTGTGTACATGGGGTGTCCTTTCCTAAAAGAAGGGTTTAAGAGATCAGCGTTGGATGTGAGGAAGGCAAGGAATTTATAGCTCAGGGCTAGGAGGGATTCCAAATGGGAGATTTGTCAGGTAGAATAGGCAGGGCTATAAGCACATAAGCGTAAACGATGTCCTGAAACAATGGCATGAGTGCAAGGTGGTCATAACAAAGTAGTCATGACAACCTTCTAAGATGGTTATTAACTTTTTGAAATAAGGCGTGGTAGCCATTTCCTGGAACAGGGAGTTCAGAACCATTTGTAGTTAGTGTTACAGGTGAGGCACAGTGCCATCCTTGAGAAACAGATGTTTAATCCTAAAAAGGACTGAGCCTGGCTTGTCTTTACTTTAAGGTGGCTTTTAAGCCTAAGATGGAGGCAGGCTGGTTCATCAGTATTATATAGAGAACACAGACAATCCTGGTAAACAAGACAGACACCTCTCTTTAGGATGCTATTCAGGTAGAGGTGTCCAACAAGAGGAAGTAGCCGTGTTGACTCCTTGTTCTCTCTCACCCTACCAAGCCTATTTCATGTCACGATTTAAGTTTTCCCATCTGATTTAATTCTTTTCGAGGCATATGAGCCATCATCTCTGCTGCTCTCTAACACCGAGACAAAGTGAAGAAGAGAATTATTACTGACCAAAGCATCCTTGGGCATTCTTCTTCCTAGGGGAATTAATGTGAAGCAACAACTTGAAAAATAACTTATTTTGACTGGCTTGAACTTGAACTGACGAGAATGGAATGAATTACAAGCAACGAGGGTCTCTTCTGCAGGACCAATCTGTAGTATGCTTCACGAGCTGAGGGCTGTGTGAAGCACGCGTGACAACCGTAGTACCACGTGTCTAGTATAGGTAAACACGTGCTTTCCTGGTTTGAAAAAAAAAATCCACAATGGGAATGCTTGTTCAGATCTGTCTTCCAGCTTCTCCCCACCTCTCAGTTTTAGGAGGGTGTTCCTGATGGGATTTGGGAAACTCGATCTTTGAGATAAAATGGCATTCTCTTGATCCCCATGAGACTCCCGCCTGCTTTCGTGTATATGGAGTGTTCTGTGAATTGACCCTTGCCTTAAAATACGTACTGATCTTTATGGGTTCCTAAGTGTTGGGTTCCCACTTTTTAAAGCTGTTATCAAAGAGAAAACAGGGCCCTTCCCAGATGTTAAACTGTTTCTTATTTCTTATTTCTGTTCATGTTGAGCTGTTGCGAAGAGTTCAATGAAGCTTAATTCAATTACATTTTATTACTTCATTCTGTCCCGACCCTGGAGCATACTTCTCCCTTCATAAAGAGAAACAAAGGCAAGACCGTGGCCAAGGTCAGATGCATGCACTTCCCTTACACTTAGGTGCAATACTTGGCTTTTGTAGTTGATCGAATGCCTCACTGTTGAGTCTCAGCAGCTGTTAGGATTTACTGTGCTTGGGTTGTACTTCAGACTGCTTGTCTGACCTATTTTGCTGCTGATTGTTAAGTGGGTTTCATATTTCATCGACTCCCATGGCTGTGAGAAACCTTGGAGGACGCCTGGTTTCACACACTCATATTAAGAAAACAGTGAGTCCCACAGAAGTTTGGGGACGGGCTTAAAGTCACCGTGCTAAGACACTGTATGTGCAGACAGGGCTAGACCCCAGTTACCTAAATCTTGCTATGTAGGAAACTCTTCATAGTCTTTATGGCTGACTGCATTATTAGTGGAAAAATTTCAAGTAAACTCTATGTTACTATTGGGTATATAAACTTTAGATTCCCCTCCACCCAGCTATTACTTTTTTTTTCTTATTGGGCTCTACTTCTAACACACATAAAAGTATATTGAGTAGCAAATCAAACTCAAAGCAAGCAATTGTTAATCAGTTAGTGACTCATCTTGTTTCCTCTGTATTTCCATGTACTTCTTATCTTTACAATAGTTTTGAAGCGATCTCAGATATCATAATGTTTGCTCCACAAACATTTTACTATGTATCCCCAAGCGTATATTTATACTTAAAAATAGTCATAATATTATTAACTTAATAACCCAAATAAGCTAGCAATAATGTCAGATATCCCATAGTTGCTTTTGGTCTTGGTATAAATATTATATAGTCATTGTACTTTCAGATATGTTTTCTCTTTTGAGGGAAAAACAAGCTCTATTAAGAATGGGTGAGCTGGACGTGGTGGCGCACGCCTTTAATCCCAGCACTTGGGAGGCAGAGGCAGGTGGATTGCTGTGAGTTTGAGGCCAGCCTAGTCTACAGAGCAAGTCCAGGACAGCCAGGGCTATACAGAGAATCTCTGCCTCGAACCCCCCCCCCCCAAAAAAAAAGAATGGTTGGGATTAGTTCATTGGAAAGATGGAGGCTCTGCAGAGGACTTTCAGTATCACTGATAAAGTGAGTCACAACCAAGCTGACAAAGTGGCTCAGTGGATTTGCCATGAAAGCCTTGGTGGCATAAGTTCGACCTCTGGAGCCCACATAAAAGTGTAAGGAAAAGAAGCAACTCCTCAAGGTTGTCCTCTGGTCCCTCCACACCTGCTACAGCATGCACACAGATGCACACAGATTCACCCAGAAGCACACAGAAGCAAACAGATGCACACAGGAGCACAGTTTTTAAAAAAGTTTAAAAAAATATATAGAGCTGGAGAGATACCTCAGCAGTTGAGACCACTTACTGCTCTTGCAGAGGACTGGGTTTGGATCTTAGCATTCACATGGTGGCTCGCCGCCATCTGCATCTGTAATTCAAGCTCTAGGGATTTTGATGTTCTCTTCTAACCTGTGCTAGCACCAGGTACTCATATCAGCTATACATATAGGCAAAATATCCGTACATATAAAATAAAATAAATAGATATAATAGAAAAAAAAACCTAAAAGTTTAAAAAATAAGCCACCACTTTATAATTGCCAAGGAATTGGATAATGACTTAATTTTGGAGTATTTTGGTTCTTTCTACACAAACTGGTAAATCTTTTAAAAATAGTTTATTGGTTTTAATTTGTAGTCCTCCATCCTGCAAGGACTCTGTACTGAGGTGACTAGCAGTGAGTGATTCCAGTCCTCTGCAGAGAGATGGTTGAGGCCTCTGCATCCCAGAGCCACGCTGGACAGCTCTCTTTCTCTGTTTTCTCAGTGGTGCTTTGGTAGGATGAGGAAATGCCACAGTGTCTGGAAGCTAAACAGTGTGGACAGCCTGCCTGATTGACTCATCCATTTTCTGCATTTCTCCTTGCCGTTAGTCCATCAATTCAAAGACCTGTTCTTTGACTCTGTGAGTGTTGAGGGGCCTAAATATGGAAGCCTTAGCAATTTCCCCTTTAAAATATGTGTTCTCAGGTTCACTCATTACAACTGAGTGATAGCCAAAAGCCTACAACTGATAAAGCGCCTTCCCTCCCTTTATCGTGTTCACGTGGAGAATTGCTTTCAGAGTTCAGGGTCAACTGTCCTGTGGAATAGCTGGTCAGGGAGAAGGAACCATTTCCTGCTTCTAATCCACAAGTCCTCAGAAAGGGAGGTGTAAAAATAAGATGGACATAGAGGCCTCTGGAGGGAGGTAAAGAGTAGGAAGCAGAGGCAGGGACCTGTGGGGTATGAAAGAAGAGTGGCCTCAGGCCTTTGGAGGGTCATAAGATGCTGTAGACAGATGCTGGACAAGGATCAAGAGAATTGGTTGTTTAAACACAGATGGGGCAGAAGGAAGTGGAGGAGTCCTTGGAGAGGGGTCTGTTAGGATCCTGCATTTAAAACTTGCTTTGTAAAGACGATGTTCCCTACTTTTTTGTACTAGAAACCTTAAAAGTAAGCCCATTTGCATGTCTGTGAGGCTAGTGGGGGCCCTAGGGCATCAAGAGAAATCAGAGAGAGATGATTTTTGAGCAGGTGTGTGAGCAGCGCTTGGAATGGTTACAGCTCTTCCCATGTGCATATAAGAACATTCCAGGCTGGGGTCAAGCAAGCATTTGCAGGACAAGATCCATAGGAAAAGAGGAGCGCCAGCCAGCCTTAAAAAAAAAAACAAAAAACCATCTTTCAAATCCCTTAGTCCCCCCTTGGGTAGCATTGCTCTAAGCACTGGCTTCCTGCACCAACTATACATTTTTTCTATTGCTATGATATAAAGAAAGAGTTCATTTGGGCTTATGTTTCCAGAGGGTTGGTCCATGGCGGTGGAGTAGAGACAGCAGGCAGCAGGCAGAGCGGCTGGCGAAGCCCCTGAGAACTCTTATCTTGGACTACAACCACTAAGCAGCTAGAAAGCCAACTAGAAATAGAGCAAGTCTTTTAACTCTCAGGCCCGCCTCCCAGTGACGCACTTCCTTCAACAAGGCCACGCCCCCCAGCCCTCCCCAAATAGCTCTACCAACTGACCTAACCCACATTCAAATGTCAAGACTGTTGGGGCACGGCGACGTTTCTCTTTCAAACCACTGCCTTGGGAAACCTAGCAGAAACTTAAGGAAGGGAGTGGCCTCTTGTCCCTGTGCACTTGGATGGACAGTCGTGGCGGTAGAGGTATGTGGAGGGTGGCCTTCTTTCACGTTATTCAGGGCGTGAAGTCAAAAGGAGCAGGCACAAGATATCCGCTGTCCCAGTGACCCACTTCCTCCAGCTGGGTTCTTCTTTCTGAAGCTTCTAGAACCTTTCAGAATAGCGCTACGAAATGGTGACCAACCAAGTATTCAGTACATGGACGTACAGGAGGAGGCACTTTTCATATCAGAGCAAACCACCCTTCATGACAAACCTACCTTCACTAATCTCTTTTTTCCCTCCTTCCCCCAAAGAAGGTCGTGTTAGGGTCAGGAAGGTTGTGTTCCTACCCGTGCTGAGATCCTTTCTGAGGGCACATTCAGCCCAGGTTACTGCGTGCAGTTAGCTCTGCACCCCTCCTGAGACGAGACGCATAGTAGAGGCGTCACTGATTGTTACAGCCATCGCTGCCCTTATTGCAGAGAGAAACTAATACATCCTTAGGAAGGAAACTGTGCTTCGCCCTCTAATTGTCTCAAGGGCACTGACTGTCAAAGCTACCGGAGGCCCTGAATCTATCTACCTGCCTTCCCCCGCTCAGTAATCGGATCGGATCTTACTAATGATTGAACACTGAGCTGGTTGTTAGCAGGCGTCCTGCTGAGTACTTAACGTTCATGCTCATATTTATTCTTCCCATTCCCCCCCCCCCCCCTTTGCCCTGGGGCCATAATGATGGCTTAATGGAGATGTTGGACTTTGCCCAAGGTTTTGCATCGAAGAAGTGCTTTACCTAGGATGTACATCCACGCTCCAAAGCCCGTGTTTTATCTCCCCACATGCTCTTTCCCACTCGTTGTTTCTTCTTCGGTGTGTTGGGAGGAGTTCATGTGTACCTGTGTGTGTGTGTGTGTGTGTGTGTGTGTGTGTGTGTGTGTGTGTGTGCGCGCGCGCACGCGCGCGCGTGTGTGCATGTGTAAAGATCAGAGGTCAACCTCAGAGGTTGTTCCTCAAGCCCTGCCCTCTTGGTTTTTTTTTTTTTGGTTTGTTTTCATTTGCTTCTTTTAGATAGGACCTTTCCTGGGACCTGGATTCACCAGGTAGCTTAGGCAGGCTGTTGCTGCCTCCCCAGAGCTGGGATGCCAAGTGTACTCTTTCTACCACCCTGGTCTTTTTTGTGTGAGTTGGACTCAGGTTCTCATGGATGCACGGCGGCTTTATTGACTAAACCATCTTCCCAAACCCCAGTTTTCTTTTATTCTCTGAGAGAATAAGACTTAACTTTTCAAAGGATGAACATTCAAGGCTATAAGCCCCTTAGTTTTTTGGTCCCTAAAGAATACTAAGGCAGAAAACCTTTATCTGAGATGCTTAGTGTCAGAAGTATGCTGAATTTGAGATGTTTTGGCAGAGTAGGGGAGCTTTTACATTGTGTTCTCTGTGTATCATGAGCTGTCTTGGGGATAAGACACAGGTGTAATGTGAAATT
The DNA here is from genome assembly GCA_907169655.1 of Acomys percivali. NCBI lineage: Eukaryota > Metazoa > Chordata > Mammalia > Rodentia > Muridae > Acomys > Acomys percivali. The sequence continues at coordinate 21,294,979 of OU015752.1, forward strand.
CACATATGTATCCTATATGCATACTCTGGGGGTATTTTACACATTTCTTTTTAAAAAAATATATTTATTTATTATTTATACATGTTCTGCTTCGTGTGTGCCTGCCCGCCAGAAGAGGGCACCAGATCTCATTAGTAGATGGTTGTGAGGCACCATGTGGTTGCTGGGAATTGAACTCAGGGCCTTTGGAAGAACAGACAGTGCTCTTAACCCCTGAGCCATCTCTCCAGCCCACACATTTCTTTTTAATAATTTTATGCATTAAAAATTCCCCTAATTGGGCTGCATAGAAGAAGATGCACCTAGCCCAACTGCAACTTGGTATGTCAAGGCCAGTTGCTATCCATGGGAGGCTTCCTCTTC
>OU015752.1:21295441-21310697 GCA_907169655.1 Acomys percivali
GTAACATGTATTACCTTTGGAGGTAATGCTGGAAGGTTTTCAAAAAGATTTGAAATTTGTAATTGCTTGGATTTTAGGTTTTGGGAGGCTAGGGACCCTCAACCTCAATCTACCAGCTTGCAGGCGTTCTTTAGATCGGTTCACAAGGGCCTAACCTGACTGAACCTGTGGAAGCCTCCAGAGGCCTATTCTCACCTCCCAGGCACTCAGGGTCCACACGTCTCACTTGGGTAGGCCGGCAGCAGATTCTCCACACCTTGCCTTTCTGACATGGCACCTCCATGCTGGCTCGTTGTGAGAGTCCCTCTCCCTACTTCCTCCTGGCCTGGAAGCAGCCTGGAAGGGAACATTGTGAAGGCTGATGCTGCACTCAGACTGCGCAGTCTAATTGGATTGGGAATGCATCCTCTTGCCTGTTCCCCACCAAGCTCCGTGGTTACTTCTTATTCTGACTTGCTGATTTCTGGGCCCTGGGGCTTGGCAAGCGAGAGTGTTGGTTCACACTGCTGCCTTAGTGGCGAGACAGACTTGCTCCCGTTAATGAGAGTTAAACCTCTCAAGCACTGTTCTTGTCCACCCTTCCCCCGTGCCGTCCTTTTAGATAACACTCACACTACATGCCACGCCAGTGCCACGAGGCACAGCTGCTGTACCACTTCTCCCTTGAATCTGTGCAGAGGCATCTTTTTTTCCTGGGCACAGACACCAAGCTGGCTTCTTCCTGTTTGGAGGAAGCATAGCTTTACCAAAACGGACGTTTCACTTTTTTCTGGACTTGGTTCTCCGTGCATGGATATAGGCCACCTGCTCACTGCAGTATTTAGTTTGTTTCCTGTTTTTGTTTTGAAACTGTGTCTTAATATATAGGCCAGGCTGGCCTCGAACTCCTGATCCTCCTCCTGCCCCACCCACCCCAGGTGAGTACCACCACACCTGGCTTTGATGTCTTTTCTTTCTTTTTCCTAATGAATCTAACTATTGTTTGGGAACCTGGGAGCATTAACAAGCAATCCCAGTAGACACTGTTATGATTTGAATTGGATCCGGCCCCAATTTGTAGGTGGCTGTCTTAGACCTCAGTAATTCTGAATAGGATGCTATTGAGACAGAGGGTCATTGCACATATAATGCATTATGACGAGTAGGGTGGTCACTACTATTATAATGGTGTTCTCATAAAAGGGGGAACTTGGATACAGATACAAGAATAGTACCACGTGAAGGCGAGACAATAAAACAGAAACCAGGTGGACATCAGAGACTGCCCATGGCCACCAGAAGCCAGAGGCAAAGGTATAAACATATTCTCCCTCACAACCTACAGAAGGAATTAGCCCTTGATCTTGAATTACAATTTCTGTTGATTAAGTGATCTAGTTTGTGGGTGTTTGTTACAGCATGCCTAGCAAATTTGTACAGATACTTGCAGCAAACAAAACAGAAAAAAACCAAAAAAAACAAAAAACAAAAACCATGAAATTAGCCATGTTTGATGGACTTGCGAAAGGGAGGCTTTGTGAATGGAGCACTTTGTGAATGGAGCCCTAGCCTTTCCTTTCACACGCTGTTTGTGTCTCTATCCAGCAACACCGCAGACCATATGTATGTTGATTTTTAAAAGGAGGCTAATGTTCAAGTGAACTATTGCATGCCGGAACTGGCTGGTGTATGCAGAACAAGGCAACTGGGGAACTTGAGCACATCACAACAAGGTTTAACTGTGAAAGACAGCTACTGAAGAGAGGAGAAAAGAAAGGAAAAAGAAACAGAAAGGGGGGGGGGGCAGGCGTAATACAAGCCCAGGCAGCTGAAACCTGCGACTCATATGTGTGTGCATGCCCCGCGTTGAAGTTACTCTAGTGTAGTCTAAGTTGCTTGAGAGATTGTAGAGATAGTAATTTTAAATTTCCTTCAATCCTTTTTCTTTTACATTTTGTTTATTTGTTGTGTGTACACACACACACACACACACACACACACACACGCGCGCATGTGCCACCTCACTGGAATCCAGGCCAGAGGACAACTCGCAGGAGCTGGTTTCTCCTTCCATCAGGCAGGCAGGTCCTCAGGCTTGGAAGCAATTGCCTTCAGCTGCCAAGCAAGCCTTCTCGGCAGTCCTAGTTTCACACGGGCTAAATTAGAATGCTTCTGAGGATCATTATTGACATGCACAGTGAAGAGCAGATGGGGAGAAGAAATAGAATGTTTGCCTTATTCAGTGTGATAATGGGGCAGGCAGAAGGGTTCAGTCCTGGACCAAGGGAAGACTTATCCTGAAAACAGTTTTATTACTATTTACTGAGCACGGACTAATTGCCCAGCCACTGCTCTAAGCAAGATGGTTTCATGGGAAGAGGCTTTTTCTCCTGGAGCCAGGGAAGAAAGGCAGAGAAGAGAGTGGGCAGGCCTAGGGTCACCAAGCCAGGAGGTAGACCAGTTGGATTCATATTCTGGTAGGTGTATTCCAATGCTAGTGCATTCTCTGTATCTCTTAAGCTACACTGCTTTAGCAAGTTGTTTTGCGGGGAAAAAGCAAGCCTTGCTGAGCAAAATTCTGAAAGTGTGTCAAGGAGATGTGCCCCTCCAAGGCACTTCAGGGGCTCCCTCCCTTTGTTTTGTGTGGTTGAGCCACTTCCAAGGACCCTGAAGCTCTTTGCTGTGCGGCATGGAACCCTTAGTCCTGACTTTGTGCAAGTATTTCTCCAACCTTGATCTCACAGGCTCTGACAAGTATGTCGAGTCACTTTCTATTGAACTTTCACATTGGTGTGGGATAATAGGACGTAACAATACTATAAGCGAATGGATGTTTTAACCAACACACATTCGGATCTTTTGTACTAGGCAGTTGTTTTTGGATTGTTTCAGGGTTTAAGTTGTTATTTATTTGTTGAAGTTATTTTTATAAAACTGTCTTTGTTTCTCCTAGTTTATTTCCTAACCTGGCTATCATACAAATAATTGAGACTCTTTTACATTCGTTTATAAAGCTTTACAACACAATCTTGAGCAGTTTAAGTCTGTACTTAACCCTCTATGTTATACTGACTCCATCTTTGCCAAAATCCCCAAGTTATTTGCTTTTTTAGTGTGTCCACCCCCTCCCCCCGAAAGTGGAATCTTCTTTATCTCTCCTGTACCTTTGTCTGTGGCTAAACCCCCAACCCCACCCCATCCCACCCCACCACTTCCCTGCTGAATCCCCCTACTTCCTCTTCTAATTTCTCCTCTCCTATCTGGCAGGAAGTCCAGCCCTATTCTCTCCCCTGCTCAGCGACTGGCTGTAAGTCGCTTTATTGGCATACCAGGGGACAATTGGGGAGCAGTGTTTGTATAACACCGAGACAGGAGATTCTCGGGACAAGGCTTGCAACCAGATATGGAGGATACAGAAATCAACATTTGAATTACACAATAACCTTATACCAACATTTTTTCGTTTATTTTTTAGACAGACTGTCTCACATAGTCCAAGCCTGGTCCTAAGCTTTTGATCTCCTGCCTCTACGTCCCAAGAGTTGTAGGGATATATAGTTTAAGTTTAAAAATGCATCAGGGCTCTGGAAAAAATCTTTGGGATGCTTGCCTCCAGGGAGCTAGAGATGTGTGAACACAGACTTTGTAGAGCCAGGAATCCCGATCAGACATTATTTGGAAATTAGTCTCTAAGATTCTTTGGAAACAAAAGTGTGCCCCATTTAGCAACCGGGTTCAACTTTCTGTTTCTTTTGTCATCTGTCTCTCTAGCACAGTGCTTCTCAGCCTTCCTAATGTGCGACCCTTTAATACAGTGCTCATGTTGTGGTGACCCCCCAACCATAAAATCATTTCGTTAGCTGCTTCATAACGGTGATTTTGCTACTGTTATGAATCGTAATGTAAATGTCTGATATGCGACCCCCAGAGGGTGAGAACTGCTGTGCTCCTCGTGGCTTCTCATTTGCACTGGGCTGCATCTCATCTCTAGCATGGCCTCCTGTCTGTCTGTCCACCGACGCAGGTAGGTGTCAGTCTCCTAGCTGGCAGAGTGTGATTGCATGGATTACCTGCTTGCTGAGGCAAGGTGTAGGCTGAAGAGCTAGTTGGGTTTGTGTGCTGAGGCATCCACACGTTAGGAATGTTCCGACTTGCCCTTCTGCTCTGCCAGAGAGCCTGCAGCTTCTAGGACCAGAAGAAGGCGGTGGCCTCTTTGCACCTGAACTGTCTGGTTCCTCAAGGGAGCCGGGAAAGCAAGAGGGACGGGAAGCATCTAGCAGCCTTTGTAATTACCTCACCCTCCCCTTTCCATTTTAGATAAACAAAATTGTAGTGATACCTATTCAGTATGCATCTTATAACATCTTTGCCCTTCTACTCAAGGGTGAAAGAAAGCTGACAGAATTATCACCCCCCCAAAAAATCCACACACATAAAAAGTTGGATATGTTTTTTAACTCATGTCTCCACATCCCCTTGTGTGTGTGTGTGTGTGTGTGTGTGTATTAGTGTTTTTCTCTATGTGTTTGTCTCTCTCTATCTATCATCTATTTTCTATTCTATTCTATTCTTTTCTATTCTATTCTATTCTCTATTCGAACACATGCTCATGGGCAACAGAGGTCAACCCTGGGTGTCATTACTTAAATGCCAACCTCTTTTTTTTTTTTTTTTTTTTTTTTGTGGATTCAGGATCTCTTGGGATTCTAATAGGCCAGATGGCCAGGGAATCTGCAGATCTACCTGCCTCTGTCCCACCCCCAACATGCCTACTGGTAGGATTATTAAGTATTCACCATTATGCCCGGTGTTCTTAATTGGAGATTTGGTGACCAAACTTCTCATTCATGGTGTTTCTGGCAACTGCGCTACCGACGGAGGCATCCCTCAGCCTCTGGACTGCTCTCTTTTCACTTGAAGGACAGTGACCAGACATCATCCTCTGAGAAAGTGCTGGTATAAGTGTTTTGTTGTTCTAAGGCAACCAGTCACATTCTTTTTATCTCAAAATGCATCCTATCCTTGAGGAAACAGTTCAGTAGGTAAAAGTGCTTGCTGCCAAGCATAAAAACCCAAGTTTATCCCAGAGACTCACATGGTAGAAGGAGAAAACCGACCCCTCACCATTCATATAATTTGTCCCATGACTTCCACAGGCAGGCTGTGGCGTATGTACACACACACACACACACACACACACACACACACACACACACACACAAATAAGGATGCATATTTATTTACCCTTGTTGAGTAATAAGTGATAATATGTCACTTGACAAAAACCTCCTGCAGACCGTTACTTAAGTAGTAACCTTCTTTGCTGAAACATCAGCAAAACTTTCACCACACCTTTTTCATATCATATGACTCCATAAGCTTAATTAGTTAAGCTGTTAACTGTCTGAGAGACGTTCAAAACAAGCTGTTCTAGTGCACTCCAAAGATGTGATTCATGACGTCATGTGTAGGTTTCATTCTGTGCCAGCACTAGAGACATTCACCATCATGCGCCGCCATCACAAAGCCATCTGAGCATCACTGGAGACATTTCACCATCATGTGACGCCATCACAAAGCCATCTGAGCATCACTGGAGACATTCATCATCATGTGACACTATCTCAAAACTAACGAAGACCTTCTATATTTCCCCCTTCTTCGTATATGTTTTCTATATGTATGTGGGTGTGCACATGTGGAGGCCACTGTCCTCCATATTCCCTTAAGGTAGGGCCTGTCACTCAACCTTGGAGCTAGCTGTGTTTCAGCTAGGCTGACAGTCAGCAAGACCTAATGAGACTCCTGTCTCTGTCCCCCACAGTGCTGAGGTTACAGGTCATGCCAGGCTTTTACGTGGGTATTGGGGATCCAATATCAGGTCTTCAAGATGGCTAAGCCATCTCCTGAGCCCCAAGAACTCTTAAGAATCTTAAAAATGTAAATTACCTGGAGTTCTCAAAAACAAACAAAAACACAAAATTATGAATGAAATTGGATAAAACAGGAAGTATTTGAGTTTTGCCTCTTTTATTTTTTTGTTTAAGTTTGTTTGTTTTGCTTTTTGAGACAGAGGTTTTCTGTGCAGCCCTGGCTATCCTGGAACTCACTCTGTAGAGCAGGCTAGACTCGCACTCACAGAGATCCATCTGTGATTAAAGGCATGTGGCACTGCCACCACTTGAATTTTTAAAAAAAAAATAGTTTATTTTTATTTTATGCACATTGGTTTTTGACTGCGTGTATGTCTGTATGAGGGTGTCAGATCCTCTGGAACAGGAGCTACAGACAGTTGTGAGCTGCCATGCTGGTGCTGGGAATTGAACCTAGGTCCATTGGAAGAATAGCCAGGCCTCTTAACCACTGAATAATCTCTCCAGGCCCTGAGTTCTGCCTCTTTTAAAATGGTTCCTGTAGAATGCTTCCTAGAATGCTTGGAAGCCACATATTGGAGAGATGATCCATCTTTTAAAATCCAGTTGTGTAGCAGTTTGGCCTTTTGGTGGCCAGAGAAGGAGCTTTGTGCTGACCTACAAAGAGAATGAGAAAAGAAACGCTCTCAAGATGGCTTAGTCTGAAGGAAGCATGCGCACTCAACTCCAACCTCTTGCCCCATGTGTGGAAATGAGCAGGGTGGCGGAGGGGTGGGGTGGGGGGTAGAGAAGGTGGTAGGGTTGTCGGAGGCATCTGAGTAAATCTGTCAAAGCATCTCTGTGCATGAACTCATAAATAATTCTTCATAAGATCGTTTAAACAGTGGGAGGGTAGTCTGGAGAGACAAAGATTTGCATGAACTTCATGTGACACAAGGGACAGTGAATAAGAAAAACCCCACGTCTAGTAACAGCTCATATTAGGAATGAGAGAGGTGGTGGGGGTTGGGCAGAAAAACATCCTGGATAGGAATCTTCAGGAAGGAATTCTGGTTCTTTGACCTCTGGGGCCCACTTTTCTGTCTCTGAGCCTTAGAGACATAACTCCTGCCTTCCCTGCTTTGTTTGGTAAATGTTGAAGTGTGGTAGTCAGCCTTCCGAGACCAGCGACTTGTAAAGAGAAAAGGTTAACCTGACCTCATGCTTTTGGAAGTTTCAGTTTGTAGTTGACCGGTCCCATTGCCTTGGGCCTGTTGTGAGGCAGCACATCATGGCCAGAGTCCATGGTGGCTCAGAACCCTTAACTTTGTGGCTTGGAGGGGAAAGAGAAAGAAGCCAGGGTTCTACAGTCCCCTAAGAACACACTCTCAGTGACCTAAAGAGCTCCCACCAAGCCCCTCTTCTCAACAGTTTTCTTTTCTCCCTGGGGCCTCCAGAAAGGGTTGTTGTTGTTGTTTTTTTCCTACAGTGCAAGAATTGAGGTCTCAGTGGGTAAGACCACTTACCATGCAGTCATGAGGACCTGCGTTTGGGTTCTCAGTGTAAGAGTCAAGTGTGGCCACATGTGCCTGTATCTCCAGTTCTCTCTCTCTCTCTCTCCCTCTCTCTCCCTCTCTCTCTCTCTCTCTCTTTTCTCTGTCTCTGTCTCTGTCTTTCTCTCTCTCTGTGTATAGACAGGAGGAATCTGGATCTTCCCAGGCAGTCTAGACAAAAGATGTGAACTTTAGATTCTGTGACATGACCCTGTCACAAGGGAATTGGACAGACTGGTGACAGACCAGGGGATACCCAGTGTCGTCTTCTGGCTTTTCACCCATGTACAAGGCATATGTACCTCATGCAGGCAGCATCCAAGAGCAGGAGAGACAGGAAGTGCTGTTGTGGGGTGGATATACTTTGTGTTTTGTATCCATAGTGATAGGAGCCCAAGGTGATGCTGCCCTGGGGCATCAGGAGAGCAAACCTGTGAAAACCTGTCCTTAAACAGATCTTTTAAGTAAAAAGCACAAAGTCTTGAAAATTGAAACCAGGACAGTTGCTGGCTGTATGCTCTACAGAGTTGGGGTATGTGTGTGTAGCCCCATTGCTGTCTTGTATTCCCGTTGTTTTTGCCAGTATTTATTGGTGGACCTATAGCTTCTGTGATCCTCATAATTTAAAAAATATAAATTACATCTATTTGTGTGTGTGTGCGTGTGTGTGTGTGTGTGTGTGTGTGTGTGTGTACACGTGCACATGTGCTATTGCAAAGAGTAGAGGTCAGAGGTCAGCGTTCAGAAGTCAGTTTCTCCTTCTAGGAGTGACTTCTAGAGATCAAAGGCAGGCTGTCAAGCTTGGTGCCAGGCTTCTCCACCTGATGAGCCATCTCACCAGCCCCTCCATGATTTTTTTTAGTGAGAGGGAGAGAGAAGAGGCCAGGAATATATTTTCCACTACACAAAAATCTGGTTATGTTGTAACAAAATATGTCAAGGATTTGCCTCAACAGAAATGGGAAGTGTGCATTGTTTCCTTATGGAATGGTGAGAGTTACACACTTGCTCATTTTTATTTTCCTAAACACATCAAGGGCAGTATTAGACATGCTCATCTAAGGCGCTCGCAGATGCTGGGATCTCAGCTAGTCTCTGCAAGGCTGGATGAGCGTTAAGAGGCACAGGAAGAGGCTGTGGAGGAAGCCTTGTTCTGCCTCTTGGACCTTGGCAGGAGCAGCGGAGGCTAGCCACTGTTATTTCCATAGCAGAAGCTGTGCATGTGGAGAATGGGGGAGGGTGGGTCTTAAAATTGTCAGCCATGGAAATCAGGTAACTGAATTCCTTCCTCCTCCACCCCCATCAGCCTGTGGTCTAAGTCACAAGCTTGTCCATGAGGGAGAACCTGTTGTTGGCCCCTTGGATCTTAGACAATCTTTGGATGTCTCTAGATGAGAAGTCCTCAACCTTCCTAACACTGCGACCCAGTGTTCCAGTTCCTCATGTTGTGGTGACCTCCAACCATAAAACTATTGTTGTTGCTACCTCATAACTGTAATTTAGATACTGCTATGAATTATAATGCAAATAACTATCTGGTCTGCAGGATGGTCTTAGGCAACCCCTGTGAAGGAGTTTTTTTCACCCCTCCCCCCCGTTGGGAGGGGCCTAGGTTTCTCCAGGTTTTGTAAAAGATTAAATTATGGTGCTTTATTTATTTATTTTCCGAGTTCAAGGTTTTGCTTCTTTTCTTTTCTTTCTTTTTTTTTTTTTTTTAAGCTTAATTAATTTCTTCAGATTACAAGGCTTTATTTTATTTTATTTTATTTTTGCCTACTTGAGTTCACTTTTGGTTCTTCAGTTCTTCAAATACTCAGATGTAGCTGCAGTGTGAGCTAATAAGCAAGAACAATATTTCAAAATGAGACAGATTTTTAAAAGGTGCTTCATGGGTCCAGGAAGATGGCTCAGTCAGTGGCATGCTAGTTGTGCAAGTTTGATCTTCAGCAGTCAAGTTTAGGGGGGAAAAAGCCCAGCACAGTGGAATTCTGAATTTCCACAACTGGTAAGGGGTTCCTTGGGCCTCTCTGACCAGCATCCCTAGCACTACCATTGAATATCAGAGCCCAGTGAGAGACCCTGTGTCAAAAATGAGGTGGATGGCTCCTCTGGCATTATGCCTGACTTCCACAGATATGTACATACACAGGCACATGTGCTGCCACATGCATGTGCATCTACGCGCACACACACACACACTGGAAGAAATAAAAGTGACTCAAAAGTAGTTGGGCTTACAGGGCATATACTGGATTTTGGTGAGCTGGTGTCTTTGAGTAAAGAGAGTTAGGAACTCTTTAGGTTTCATTGTGTGTGGGGGGAAACCTGGCATTTATTTATTGTGTGTGGGCAGGACACAGAGTACTCATGCCATTGTACTGCCTACACGTGCAGTTGAGAAGAAAACTTTCGGGACTCAGTTCTTTCTTTGGCAGGGATTGAACTCATGTCATCAGACTTGCTTGATGGCAAGCTCCTTTACCTGCTGAGCCATCTTGCTGGCTGTGTAAATATATCTTAATAACTTTGAAGAGCATCTTGTAAGCTTGATACAAAAACCCCTGGGAGTATTATCCCAAAAAAGAATGCACAGGTGTTATTAAATACATGCCTTATGTAGAGTGATTTCTAGTAACAAAGCTCAGTGAACAAAACTAAGAGCTTTCACTGCTAATGCTCAACGTTGCCTCAGAAAATAGTTCAATATTTTCCATTCTCTCAGGCTGCATTGACTTGTGAATTGGGGCTTCTCCATTCTAGTTAATATACAAAATGAAATATCTAAATTATTTTGGTATGTAGTCCTATACTGGCTTGAGATTATTTAATATTGAACCAAGTTACTGATTTGCAAGTTTGATTTTTCAAACTAAAAAGCTTATATGGAGAGATGGTCTAACAAATAAGTTAGGTCACGACTCCTGAATTCTGGGATTATAGGTGTGTACCGCCATGTCTAGCTCTCATATATTTTAATTTTTAGATTTTGCAATGGATATTTACCTTATTGAATTTTACATTTTTTTGAGTGAGCTGATTTTCAGTCTCTGGCCTGCCTCCTCCTTTCCTAGAGAAGCCTTGCCTTGGGCCTCCAAGGTGTAAGACAGTAGTAGATGAGCAGTCTGGTGACCCAGTGGAGTTATGGACAGAGTCTAGATGGGGGAGAGAGCAGTCAGTGACAGGGAAAGAAGAAGTGGAGACAGCCTGCCTGGGTTTACCAGATGGGTAAGAATATGGTCACCGGGCACAGAGATGTGGACCAAGACTGTAAAGGGGAGGGGATGGGGTTGGAGAGATGGCTCAGTGGGTAAGAACACTTGCTACTCATGTGCAAGTGCCTCTGTTTGAATCCCCCCATCCTTGTGAAAAGCTGGCACTGGGGCAGCTGTAACTCCAGCAATACAGGCAGTGGAGACAGGAGGAGTCCTGGGGGGTTACTGGAGTTTTCTGGCTACCAGGCCTAGCTCCAGGTTCAGTGAGAGACTCTGTTTCAAAGTCATAAGGTGGAGAGAGAGAGAGAGAGAGAGAGAGAGAGAGAGAGAGAGAGAGAGAGAGCGCACGCAGGAAAAGGTATGGGCCCGTGAGGAGGGTAGAAAACATTCTCTTACGGAGGTTAGAAGAAAGCAGAGGATGCTGGTGAGCTCCGCTAGTGAGCTTAGGATGATAAAGAAGGGTGAGTGGAATAAAAAAAAAAAATTCAGAGAACAGCCTGTGCTACTCCATCAAGAGGTGACACTGAGGAGTCAACGAACCAGGCCGGAATCGTAATAGAACAGCGGGGACAAGCTAAAGAGGAAGAAGTGGACAACAGTATCCAACAAGAAAATCACTTAAGGGGTCTGGAGAGATGACCCAGTGGTTAAGAGCACTAGCTGCTCTTTTAGAGGACCGGGCTTTGATTCCCGTCACCCACATGGCAGCTCACAACTGTCTGTAACTCCCGTTCCAGGTGATCTGACGTCTTCACATGGATATACGTTACGTGCAGTCAAAACACCTATGCACATAAAAATAAAGAAATTATTTTTTTTTAAAAAGAAATCACTTAAGGACTGAAGTTGTGAATGGACTAGACAGTGAGAAGATGGCTATTTATATCAACAGGAAGAGAAATGTGTTCATATGTCATTAGCAATTACCCAACCATGAAAAGGAGTGGGAGAACTCCAGCAATAAGAGCTTCAAGGTTCAAGGAAAGAGTGGATTTACAATTCAAATGACTCCAAGCCTCTGTCTGTCTCTCTGTCTCTCTTTCTTCTTCTTCTTCTTCTTCTTCTTCTTCTTCTTCTTCTTCTTCTTCTTCTTCTTCTTCTTCTTTCCCTCCCTCCCTCCCTCCCTCTCTCCCTCTCTCTCTGTGGGTGTAGACATCATCTCATAAACTGGTGATGCCTCTCACTGCCCCAGCCTCATAGCCTCTGTCTGGTTCCCCTTCCTTCCTCCCACCTCAACACTTGCAGGCATTGTCTTGCTAATACTTCCCTTCCCCCCTCACCCCCTTTCTGCTAGAATTCAAGTTCAATATTTACACCCATCTTCTCAGTCGGGCTACCCTCTCTAGAATGGCTCAGCAGTTTTGCCTCTAACTGCAGTGGAGATGTCACAAAACATTCATTTTAGCTGTACAGTCCAACATTTTTGAGGAAGTCTATACAACTGGATGTCTATCACCAGAGTTCTCTTTTACAGTGTTCCCAACACCCCAGCATTCCTCACTCTTGTCTGCAGCTAGAACACACATCCCTTTAACCCTCTCCTTTATGGGATATCTGGTCTACCTTCAACCCATTGAAGGCTTTCATGTGAGAAGGCACACTAGCGCACAACTGTGTCTTCCTGCGTTTAGAACTGAGGAAGAGATAGCAGGCTAGCCTTGCTTCCTTATAGCAGAGAACACTCCTTCCTTCTTCCCAACAGTAAGCTCCCGGGAAAAGGATATGTGGGTGTGAGCTCTCTCATGAGGCTGGACTGGAAAGTGAGGTGACCTCAGAGGGCAAGTGGCAGACCTGGATAGTACCACCTCAGTGTCACCAGCTGGCCACGCTTATCTTCCTCCACTCACACTTTTTCCTTTATGTGACATTTTTAATACAGAAAAAACAGCATTTAAGATTTCAGAAGTCCCCAGGCCTTCCCCCAAACTGGGCAGAGGGTCTGTCTGTGCCCACATTTGTATTTGTGTCTCGTTTTTTTCACCCACAGAACCATTGATTAGTTAGCTTCCTCCCTATGTCCTCATTCGGCCTCTGAAACACTTGGCCACTCTCTGAACGGGCAAGTGGCAGATTCAAAGGGTTGAAGATTGACTTACCAGCTGGCCAGCTCAGTGAACCCAGTGTTCTGGAATTGACCATAGGAGCCCTGGAGATATCTCCAGCAGTGAGGTTGTCTGGGCTGAGGTTGTCTCAGGACCCATGATGTGGCATCTACCCGGGGTTTCCAAAGCTCAGATGACCTTTGAGTGGATGCAGTTGCTGGGCTGACGCCTGTCTTAGCTCTTGTGCCGCCCCTGTGCTCCCCTTGCTGTGAGTTTGCTCGTACGCTAGACACCACCTTGTGGAGTTTATCCAGCTCAGCCTGGAGCTGCTACACAGTGTCACAGATGCCACCTCGCTTCCGTTATTTTTCCATGCAAGGCTCTTGCTACATGCTTGGTCCATAGGGAATGGCGCTATTAGGAGGTATAGTCTTGCTGGGGTAGACGTGACCTAGGTGGAGGAAATGTGTCACTGTGGGGATGGGCTTTGAGGTTTCCTATACTCAAGCTACACCTAGTGTGGCACACAATTTCCTTTTGCTGCCTGTGGATATAGAACACTCAGGTCCTTCTCCAGCACCGTGTTTGCCTGCATGATGGATGCCCTGTTTCCTACCATAATAACGGACTACACTTCTGAAGCGGCAAGCCAGCTCCAATGAAATGTTTTCCTTTATAAGGTTTGCTGTGGTCATGGTGTCCCTTCTCAGCAATAGACACCTGAAGTAGGACACATCACATAGCCGATGTGTATGCGTCATCTTGTACCCCGAATAGTTGCTCATCTATAATTCCTAAAGAAGGCAAGAGCTGGCCTAAGAGTGAAGCTTTGGGCACATGCGAAGAACTGTTTCCTCTTCCGGTCAGAGGTTATACAACACTGGGCAAAGCATATTTCCGTTCTATCTCTCGAATCATGAAAAGAACCTGATTGGGCCTGCAGAGATCACATGTGACCTCCTATGCAAGTTTTCAGGTGGAATTTGATCAGATGTGGAGAAAAGTTTGATTTTGGCCATTAAAAACGTTACATCTAATAATGAAATTCAGACTTAATTCATTTAAAAATATCAGTGTATTAAGTAAATAAAATTAAATAAAAGCTGCTTTTGGCTTCTATGAGTCTGATGCACTGCCTGCCACCTTAAGGTGGCTGCGTTTTGGTTTCTCAATGTGGCATTTAGTTAATATATTTGTGATAACACTGAAAGAGAAGTGATCAAGTTGATTTGAAGTCTAAATTTCCTTTATTGAATAAGTTAGGCCCATGTAGGGACATAGGTAAATATCTTTTCTTAACTTGATTTGTACCTTTAAATTTGGTGTATGTAATTAGAAAGTATTATTATTATTAAATTTATTTAATTTCATATCATTTTCCAGTACTTTCTGTGTCTTCTCCCTCTCCAATTCATGGCTTCCTTTTTGTTAATTATTATCATTACACATATTTATGTAAATTAATAAACATATAAATACAACCTGCTGAGTCTATTCAGTGCTGCTCGTATGCATATGTTTTTAGGGCTGACCACTTGGGGCTGTATAGCTAATTAGGGAGCTCCTCCCTACCCGGAGAAGACTGGTCATCTTCCTCTCTCATCAGTTGCTAATTGTCTATGACTCTTCATTTAGGGGCGGGGCTTTGTGAAGCTTCCTCCATCCATGTTGGGATGATGCCAGAGGTGTTGTCATGATTGAGGTCCTGTCTAGGCGACAACACAGTGAACATTTCATGAGTGTAGTTTCCTTTTCGTACATAGAAGACTTAGATCCCTCAGTAGATGTCCTGGTCCTCCACTCCCGTAATCTTTCCGTCTTCTCTTCTTAGATGCTCTCAACTGAGGCTGAGCATCCCACAGTCAGTTGTTCTCTGCTTTTGCCTTTTGACCAGATATGGCTTTCTGTAATGGTCTCCAGCTGTTGCAAAGAGAGGTTTCTTTGATGAAGAGGGTTGGGTTTTACATAAGGATAACTGTTTAGAATGCAGTGACAGCTTCCTACGGGTTTAGGGAACTGGCAGAAGTTGGTTCCTTTCTAGGTTCTATGGCCTCACCAGTCATGGGCAGTTGGCTAGGTCTGTAGTACCAGGTTTATATAATCTATAATCATGAGCTAGGTTTGTAGTACCAGGTTTGATTTCTGTCCCATTGAGTGAGCCTTAAGTCCAATTAGATGCTCTTGGTTACCTCCCAATTATAACTGCCATTATAGCATCTTGGGGCTCCTTATCATTCAGGTCATATTTTTTGTTTGTAGGTGTCATTCTGATTTCTTTGATCCTTTGGTAGCTTGCAAGGCACCTTCCAGTACAATGGAAACTAGTCCTTAGGGAGAAGGACTCCGGGTCATATTCAGCTCAGTTCCTCCAAGTCCCATGTCTGAAGTACACAGTGTCTTCATCAACAGGGCCTTACCTTTTAAATTCTGGGAGGCAGCCGAGGGAGACAGCAGTAGCCTACGTTATTTTGAGAGTCCTTTGAACTCTTCTGACCAACAATTTAAAGGGAGATTTCTCAAGCTTGCTACTGGGGTTCTTGTTAGCTATACTATAGATCTTGAGGGGAGCATCACACACACACACACACACACACACACACACACACACACACACACAC
>OU015752.1:21310707-21330473 GCA_907169655.1 Acomys percivali
CACACACACACACACACACACACACACACACACACACACACACACACACACACACACCACACCACACATACCCACATAACATACATATATAATTTTAGGTAACCATAGTTCATATGATTCCCTATGGCTTTTTCAAACATCCTCAGGATTATAAAGTTGTTATCATGGTGCTAGATACACATGATACAACATTCTTATCTTTTCCATTGTAAGGTGACTGGTAAGACGGAGTGCATAGAAAGTTAACACTCATAGTTCTTATCCATTTCCACGACCGCCTACATCCTGTAAAGCTGAAACCCTGTGTCCGGTATGCAATAGCCCCTAGCTCTTCCTCCCTCGGCTCTGGCAACAACCCTTCCACTGCCGTGTCTTGGGATTTGGGCTGGTCCACTCTGTGTTTGTTTTGTGACTGACAAAGCCATTTAGCATGGCACCCTCAAGGTTCATCTGTGCTGTAGCAGATATGGAAAGTGCTCTTCCCTCTAGAGGCTAAATAGTATTCCACTGTATGGATTAGCTACATTTTGTTTAAGCACCAACGGCAACCAGTTTCTTTTCACGTCTTAACTTCAATGAGTAAAGCTACCATGAACATGGCTTGCAAGTATCTCTCTCAGGCCTTGCATTCAGTTCATTTGGGCACACACTCAGAGGTGAGATTGCTGGGTTGTTCTTTAAGCCTGTTTTAATTTTTTTCGTTTTGTTTTTAAGCTGGAGTTTCTCTGTGTAGCCCTGGCTGGCTTGGTACTTGCTCTGTAGACCATGCTGGCCTCAAACTCATGGAGATCTACCTGGTCTGTCTCCTAATCCTCTGCTGCTGGCATTA
Organism: Acomys percivali; assembly: GCA_907169655.1. Lineage (NCBI taxonomy): Eukaryota > Metazoa > Chordata > Mammalia > Rodentia > Muridae > Acomys > Acomys percivali. The sequence continues at coordinate 21,311,537 of OU015752.1, forward strand.
AGGATGTATACCACCACCGCCCAGCTTCTTTTTTATTTTTTGAGGTATTGCCATACTGTTCTCCACAGCAACTATACAATTAGTCAATCTTGCCAACCATACATAAAGGCTCAATATCTGTACACCACTGAAGTGACCTCCCTCCCTCCCTCCCTCCCTCCCTCCCTCCCTCCCTCCCTCCCTCTCTCTTTCCCTCCATTCCTTCCTCTCTCCCTCCCCCTATTCCTTCTTTATAATTGCCTTCCTGAAAGTTAAAAAGTGTAACCATATAAGACTTTTGACCTGTATTTCTATGAACATTAGTGATGTTGAGAATTTTTCATGTGTTTATCTTATGTTTTTGTGAGCCTAGCCGTTAATGGCAAACCCATCCATCTCTCTAGCCCTTATATGTGCTTATTCATATTTGCTATCTGTATGTCTTCTTCGAAACATTTGACTTAGGTTTTTTGGTGTGTGTGTCTGTCTGTGTGTGTGTGTGTGTGTTGTTGTTGTTGTTGTTGTTGTTGTTATTGCTTTGAGTCTTAGCAATTCTCTCTGTATTGGGGGTATCAGTCCCTTATTAGATTTATGGTTTGTAGTTTTCCTCCCATTCCATAGAAGGCATTTTTCTTTTGATTAGTGTCTCTTTTAATATAAAAGTTAAAAAATTAAATCAAGCCCAGTTCATCTTAGTTTTTTCCTTTTATTTTTGATACCATATATTTGATATATTCAACTTTTTTTTTCAAGACAGGGTTTCTCTGTGTAGTCAGGGTTGTCCTGGAACTCACTCTGTAGATCAAACTGCCTGACACTGCCTCTTGAGTGCTGGGACTAAAGATGTGTGCCACCATCACCCGGTTTACATTCATTAAAAAAAAAAAAAAGTTGAGATATCTGACTGGAGAAGGCTTCAACTCAAATCTTTCCGAGGGTTTAATAGGCCTTTACTAGTCACCTAATTAGAGCAGTGTGCTATAGTGATTAGAACAAGATGCCCTTTACCCTCCAGCGCTCACACTTTGTTCTTAATTTCACTCAATGGCGACAAATCTAGCAATTTTAAATGATAACTTTAGTCAAAATTCTTACAACTTGCCATCTAAACAAGTCTGAGACCAATGGCACAATCAAATTAAAGCCACAAAACAGATCTAACTGGTATTCCTGATTTCATACATAAAACTAGATATGCACATTTTTTCCTTAAGCCTGATTTAAAACTTTTAGTATCAAATGGACTTGCTTAGCCATTTTTTATGTGTGTGTGTAGGTATGGGTATGGAAGTGTGTTTATCTGTTTTTGTGTATGTCTGTATATGTATGTACACATGTGTATGGATTTGTGTGTGTGTGTGTGTGAGTGTGTGTGAGTGTGTGTGTGAGTGTGGGTTCGGAGTGCATGCATAGCATGTACATGTTGGTGGAGGCCAGGGGTTGACTTTAAGCATTGTTCCTCAGGAGCCATCCATCTTTGCTTTTTTGAGATAGTGTCTCTCATCGGCCTAGAGATCTCTGGTTATGGTAGACTGTGTGGCCAGTGAGCCACAGGGAACCTCTGCTCTCCAGTCCTCCGGTGCTAGATTTACAAGTGTGTGCCCTCAAGCCTGGCTTCTTCTTACATGGGGTTGTGGTTGTGTAACTCAGGACCTCATATTGTGATGGAACTGTTTCCCCAGCAATTAAGTTTTAACTGTGAATTTCCCGTGTTGAGTATTGGAGTTCCCAATGGTTGGCTGACTTGGTGGGATAGTTCATTACTAAGATATGATATTGTCTCAGGAGAGCTAGGAGGTTAGAGACTGGCTAGGAGGAGGGACCCAGGGGTCACAAATGACCAAAGCAGACTTTTCTGTAGCCCAGATGGACAGACGTGCTAAAGTAGACTTTCACAGTGCCTGTACTCATGTGTTCTCTTGGGATGACCTTTCTACATTGTTAGCTGATGTAGGTGAGTCAATTAATGGGGGTGTGGGGGTTGGGGCAGCGGCTACCATACCTGATTCTTGCATCACCTGGGTTCTGAGAGCCCAACATCTATATTTACTGGCTGGTTCTTAAGTGTCTGGCTTCTTGGCCACTGGCCATTCTATTGTCCTGCAAGGTCTGTTGTCAGAAGTAATATAGGCCAGCTATAACTCTCCTCTTCATATAGATCTATATATCTCTCTGTATATAATATTATATATATATATATAACTGATTCAACTTACTCATTGTTTCACAATGTGAACCTGAACAACACCCCCCCCTTTTTTTTACAAGTTACATGTAATTCAAACTTACTTTCCACAAATTCTCAACCAACCCCCACATTATATTCCTCCCTCTAAGCTCCTGCTACATACAAATTCTAAAATTCTAACTGAATTTTCACTTTGAGCCCTTCTGTGGCTGCCCGGCCGCCTACCAGGAGTAGAATATAAAACCTTGGTCAGCAAGTCCCTGCATGATCCTCCTTTCCTCATGACCTCACAGCCCAAGGCTTTCTTGCTCAGTCTAACCGTGCTGGCCTTCTTGCATTTCCTCCAACAGAAACCAAGGCTCTTTTCCACCTCAGGGCCTTTGCACAGGCTCTTCCCATGGCCGCACACACCATCGCCTTCAGTGTTCGAGGTGTTCTTTATGCTGTAGGCCCCCAGCTCCTGGCACGCCCCTCAGAGGTTACACTTCTGCAAAATGTGGCACAAAATTTGGCTTTCACTTGGCTTTTGGTATTTCTCTTTTGCTAGATCATTCACTGCATGGGACCATATTTGGTATTTTGCCTACTTAATTCATCTGCTCAGTGAATGAACATCATAGTGGACACTGGATCACCATCACTGTTAAGTCATAATTCTTACAAGAATGTGTCTAACCACTTCGTGAGAGATACCAGTAATTTGAGATAGATAACTCACATTCATAAAAACAGTTTAAAAAATCACCTCAATGGTGCTTCACCAGTAGTGAAGTTTTTATGTTTCTTGGCATTTTAGCAAAGGGTACCTTTCGAGAGTTTATCTTGACTTTAAAAAGGTCCTGAACATTAGCTAATAGGTTTATAGGTAGCACTCAATATTGCTTGATGTAGTTAGGGGTTTTATATGTGACTTGTGACTTTTTATCCCCGCCCCCTTGGCATCTACAGAGAGGCTATTTTGGCTGTGCATTACCGAGATACACACTGGAGATGGATGGCAGGCCCTTCTTCTAGATCTCAGTGCTTTTCTGACTCCTGTAAGTCTTGCCAGGGCGTCCTGAATCTTAACCCTTTAGAGCCCTTCGACTGCTGAGCACACGTCCTCATGAAGGCTTCCTATTGCTGGCTCTGCATCTTGTCACCCATCAGCGTGGAATACCACCTTTAAAATGATTGGGAACGTCTCGTTGTCACAGATGCATTAAAAAAAAAAAAAAAAAAAAGACAGATCACCTTGAGAGGCAATCAGGTTTATTCTCATTGTCTATAGCTCAAAACGCGTTTTTGGCAACCCAAATGGGGAGGTGAGCGTGGAGGGTAAGAATGGGAGTGGCGGCGCGTGGCGGGGCTGGCGGCCAGGCTGGGCGCCTTTAACTCGGCGTGACCTCGCGTCTGGCCCGCACCCCCTCCTTCGGGCGCACCGTTGTCCTGCAGCGATTGGTGCTTGGACCATAAACAGCTGTACAGGGCCCGGCGGTGTGGAGGCCCCGGGCCCGCCAGCTCAGCCAGGCCACTGGGGAGTGACTTCCACTCAGGATCACGGAGGGCGCAGGCCGTTGGCGGGCGGTGTGGGCCTGGAATCCCCGCGCGTTCGCGGCGCCCGGTGGCTCCGGCGGGGAGCAGGTGGGCCGTGCCGGGCGCAGCAGATCGGCACGTTCCCACGAAAGCTAGCCCTCGGAGCAAGGGGGAGGGACCATTGGAAAGACGTGGAACGATCCGAGCGGTGTCATCGGCAGGGCCCAGGCCCCGCGCCGCAGCTGCCTCCGCCGCCGCCGCCGCCGCCGCCGCCGCCGCTGGGGCTTTGCTGCCAGGATCCGCGCTGAGCCTCCGCGCAGCCCGGAGATTAGCATGACACTGGGTGGCCGTCCCGCTTCCTGCGGTGCCAAGGATCAGCGCGCTAGTCCCCAAGCCGCGATGGCCCCGCGCGGGGGGCCGATCGCCGGGTTCCGCAGCCGCCGCGGCCCGTGAGTAGGAGTATGCCTGCGGCGGGGGACCCACGCGTGTCGGCACGCGCCCCCACCCTCCCGCGCTCCCGCCAGCCTCGGAAGGAGGAAGCCTGAGGCGGCGCCGCGGTCGTCAGCACCCAACGGGGCTCTTCCTGCGTTGTCGCAGCGTCGGTCCCGGTACTCCCGCGCGCCCCCCGTTCGAGCCTCTGGAATGAAGACTGCCTCCCGAGGACTGCGGGAGAGGCAGAGGCAGCCAGCGCCGGGGAATGCGGGCCTCGCGGCTGGGAGGTCCGGGGGGACGCGACTAGGACGCTGTCATCCCCACGCCTCGAGCTGAAGCCTCCTAGTGAGGTTGGGGCTGCCGCCGCCTGGTCAATCTGCCAAGGCGTGCGATCCCGGGTCAGCCCCCAGAGGCCTCGGCTTCCTCATTTGTTTGGGTCTTTTGTGCGGTGGCGCACAGTTGGCTAAGCACTCCTGCGCTGAATCGGGCCATTGTCTGCGCTCCCATTGCTTCCACGCTGCAAGTCTCGGCGCCCCCACCCCGGCCGCCCCCTCCCGGCCGCCGAGTCTCCCAACGTGCCTTCCCCCGCAGGATTCTGGAATCTGGGAGCCGGGCGGATTGCAAATGAAGTGGAATGCATTGTGGAACGAGTGTAGAATCGGAGCCTTCGCCGTGGGGGTGTGGGGGGGCGTGGGGAGGGCTGGACCTGCCGCTGGCGGTGTAGACACCGACGAGAAGAGGGGCTGGGGAAAAAAAAATGTGCGCAGAGTCCTCCCGGGTCGTGGACGCGGTAGACGGATGAAGCAGCGCGCTGCGCCCTGGCGCTGAGGCCCCACTAACGGGGCACCAGGGTCGCCCTTCCCCACCATGAAGAAGACCCGGAGCACAACCTTGCGGCGAGCCTGGCCTAGCTCGGATTTCTCGGACCGGGCCTCGGACCGAATGAGATCCCGCAGCGAGAAGGATTACCGCCTGCACAAGCGCTTCCCCGCGGCCTTCGCGCCCCAGGCTTCTCGGGGCTACATGACATCAGGTTGGTAACCAGGGTTCAGCCGCGGGCAGTGTTCAGTGCGCCGCGGCCAGTTGGGGGCTTGGGGTAAAGGACCTGCAGTGATGGATATGCTGAGTTATGGGGAAAGCAGGGAAAAATTAGCTCCTATCCACCATTTTGTACTTCTGCAAGATCCACCGCAGGCCCTCTCAATATGGGGTTGGAGAGCTATTAGTTAGGTAAAATCGGGGAGGGGGATTGAGCCGAGCATCTGGTCTGCAGGGAGATGGGATGACTGCAGCCTTCCTGAGCTTTGTGAAAGGCGAGCCTGCCTCCAGGGTTGCCCGCAGTACCAGGTTCGCCTGTGCCTGCCTGCATTATGGCTAGTTATCTTAGAGGATATTTAAACCGACAACCCCCCTCCCCAACTCCACCCCGCCTTAAAAAAAAAAAAAAAAAAGGAACCTGTTCCCTGCACCTTTCTGAATGATTGCGAGGCAGGGGAAAGCTCTGCCTGTGTCTGAGGCTGGTTCGGTTTGTTCGCAAGAGCTATGCTGGAGCTCATTGAACGCTGGGGCGGGTTGATGGGGCGGCGGGAGGGGGGGTCGGGGGATGGTTCGTGGTGTGTTTGCATATGGAATGCTCACCCGATTGTGCGTGGGCTTAGCATAGGTTGCATCAGTGCTGTGGATGGAATGGAGGCTGGATCGTGTTTTGCATGCCGGATGGGAAGGACAAACACCATGGTTCCTGGAAGCGCAGGCTTCAAAATAGGTTTTCTCTGAAAATGCGGTGACTGTTCTGAGCCTCCTAGAACGAGCAGGTTCTCTTTGAATCCCATTCACTGGCCTTGCTTCGTGCCTTGAGATACTGTACCCGAGATGCTGATGGGGGAAAATTCTGCGAACCTTGCATTTTTGTGTTCCTTACTTGTTACCGCTTGGATGTGAAGATGTGGAAGGCATCAAAATTGTTTTCCTTCTGGAAAGAATTAATTTGCTTCTAAATGAAATGTAATAGAAACATGGAGACTTTATTCTAAAACCCAGTCCCTATACCAGATCACCCTAAACCCTATCTTAACTGAGGAGATTGTTTTGAGCTTGTGGTTGGTATTTAGAGCGGTTGGTACTTACTTTCTCCTTAAACAGCAAACCCTTTTAAATTAAGGTCAGCATCTCACACTTAAAAAATGTCCTGTGACCATGTCTTCATTCCCAGGAAAGCCTCAATAAAAGTCACTATCCCTTTTATTGCAAAAACTGGGCAACATAAGGATGTTGCACGCTATTTTGGCAGTCACACTCCCTGGATTTTCTCTCTCAGGAAAAACCAGATTTGGAAAGAAAGTAATAACCACAGTTTATGCTTAAGTAATTTAAGTGGCTGTGGTTGCTCTCTTCTTCAGGCTCATGGCAGAAAATATACACCTCAACACAGCTCTACCCCTGAAACATCACGTACACAAACCTTTTGTACACACTGAGTGTTCAGCTAATCCTAGGCTTCCTCCACTTAGGCTTGGGGTGCTTTCATTGTGTCTTTGGCAAGCCCTCTCTTTCCTGCCTCCCTGCCCCCTCCCGCCCATTAGAATTGACACTAAATGCAGACCTGCTGGAGGGCAGGTGGCTATCAGTTCTCCAACAAGCCTGCAAGACTCTTCAGTAATGTCAGGCACATTCCCAAGGAGTCTATTTTTATCTGTCTCATCATTGCTTCCTTGTGATCACATTTTTCAGACTTTGCAAAAGAGCTCTGTGGTCGCCAGGGCTGTTAGGCATTTTTGAGGGCAAGGGGCGGGGGAAGAGGCTTCCAAATTTGCATAATTCTCTCACTGCATCCCATGTGTGACCTGCAAGCCGGTCAGGTGGTCTTCCTGGGAGCACCTGCTTCAAGTTGGTGGTGGTCTTCTGGCCAGATTCAATATTAGGTTACTGCTGAGAACAGAGTAGCCCAAGTAGAGAGCTGTGTCATTCCCTGGGCATTTGCTGGAGTGTTCCTGAAGACCAGTGTCTCGCTAGATTCTTATGAGGATACAGGATTGGGCAGAACCTGGCTTGTTATTTATTCTTTAGTGCACAGCACTACATAGTACATGGTTTTCCATAGTACATGGAATGGAAAAGAGGTCTAGGATTCATTGAAAGGAATAGTTAAGTGCCTACAAGGAGCATTGAGAGGGCCGTGGACTCTTTCTCCTATGTAACCTTTGGGGCCAGGGGTGGCTTGGGGGGGGGACAAGTATCTTATCATTTCCTAACCCCGGATTTGGCTCCTTTTTAGCGTGTGGGAGGGGGCAGATGCTGATGCTGTAAGAGGCCCATGGAGATCACTTGGAAGAAGCTCCTCCTACAAGATGTGCTAGGATTCCCCCTGTATTGAGTTGGTTGTCCTGGGTGCAAGCTGAGCCTTTGTTTCTCTGTTTCCTACAGTAGAGTAAGAAATGAGGTCTCTGACAGTTGTTTGTTTGTACAGCTATAGGCTTCGCTCTCTCCTGTTACCATATTCCATTCTGGTCAAGGAGAGGTGGGTTTTTTTCTTTTTGTTTGTTTGTTTGTTTGTTATGTTTTGTTTTTTTGTAGGTAAATTATTTAGATCCAGAGGACAAGGTAAATCTCTTCAAAGAACACACCAAGTCATCTACAGTAGCTTCAGATGTGAGACGTTTCCGGAAATTTCCCCCCAGAAAATGTGACGATTAAGAGAAAAAGAAAACTTTTGGGAAACGAGAAAAATCCCAGGACTGTTTTAGGAATACACGCTGTCAGCTGTCCTGGCTTTACTGCAGATGTTTAGCACACAGTGGGAGCTTCAAGTAGAGCTGTAGACATTTATAGTAAGTTATTACTAAATTAATGAGACAGCCCCATTTCTAACCTGTAATAAGTAATTACCAGTGTGGAATGTGATTTATAGCAGTGGGCTTGACCTTTGGCCTTGGCTTTTTTTTTTTTTCCTGCTCCCTTCAGGAGAAAAATTTAGGCTTACAAGGTCAGAGCAGGCACACATAAGGCTGACCAGGTCTTGCAAGAAGACAGCTGGGTAGGAAACTTGACGTTTCGGTTGTGAAGATGATGCTCTCTTTCTATGGCTCTTTTCAGCTCTCAAATCTAAAGTAATCCTAAGACTCCCTGGCCTCCTAGCAACCAGAGAGTTCACAGGCCTGGAGAGGACTACCCTGTTCCTCTCTTGCATATTCATTTCCCAACAGTGGCTTCTGGGCAGAAGAGGGGAGGGGGTGGGTGTCTTGCCTTTTGTTCAAACCAAGATGAATATAAAATGTGCTCAGCATCACTAGAAGAAAGGAGGTTGTATTGAATGGATTCAGGACCATTCTGGCTCATTTTTCTAACCCTAGATTGAAATAGTGATGTGGAGTCTAAATAGACAGTGGAGTCAAGCTCCCCAGGAAGTAGAAATTCAGTGCGGTAGCCAGAGGCGAGCGTGGTCAGACACGATAGATACTGGGCCACTGCGAAGATTGGAGGGCTTTCAGCTTTGTGTGTGTGTATGTGTGTGTGTGTGTGAAGCCTTTAGAACCTTCTCTGTTCCTGTGCGAACATCCTTTGAACCATTCATCCCTGTGACGCTGTGGCCTCTCATTTCTTTTGCCCTCCCCTTGGGCTGTACTGAGGGTGGCCCACTCTTCATGGTCCCTGTATAATGCTGCCAGAATTTTGGTAGGGAGTCTGACACCAATCAAGATTGAAAGTTAACTTTTCTAGTCTTGGGGAAGGGGGGGTCTACTGAGCATGCCCAGAAAGGACTTCGCATGTAAATGAGAAAGCAAAGTGGTGGCAAGTTTTAGGTCAAGTTTTGCATTTTTAAAGCCAATGCCGATAAGGAAGAAAGCCAATAATAATAATAATAATAATAAAATACTATGACCCCAAGGGATTTGAAAAGAAAGATAAAATGAAGGCCCTAAACTGACATCCTAAAAAAAGAAATGTAGATTAGTTTTGTCTGATGATGATTTAATGGATTTAATCAGTGGGGAGACATGGCTGGCACACCACTTGATTAGTAGCTTTCATTTTACAGAATCTAGTTCTGGACACTTGAGTGTGAGCCAGTTCCGCATTCTCTCTTATTGTGAGACACCTGAGAGTGGAAGAATGACACTCAGGTCTAATCATGGCCTGCCTGAGCCAGCTGTGTCCCCTGCAAGTCAGGCGCCCTCCCTCCATCTGTAATGAGTCCTCTGGCTTCACACCTCCATTATAAAGGTCTTACAATGGTCAAGCTCCCGTCTTCTGAACTTAGTGTCTGATCGTTAGGAGAGCCCTTTGCCCTTCTCCACACACACGGAGTCACGTATGTGGGAGTGGGGCTCATGTTGGAATTCGGCTTCCTGCCATCCTTAGGTGTTATGGTAAATATGTGCTTCATTGCGGCAGCAAGTTTTAATAAATAGCATCTTGTTTCTGACCTTTCCCTCTTGGGCTCCTCTCTTCCAACCGTTTTGATTGGCAGCTACCCATGTTGACTGCTATCATCAGGTGAGTGGAAGTGAGGAATGGAAGACTAGGAGGTGAAAATGACTTAATTCATTACTTCTCCAGAGAACACCAGCATGTTTACAAAGGTTACATCTCTTGGTATTTCAATATCTTTTACAGTTTGGGGGACATTTTTAAAATTTTTTTAAAAAAGAGAGTACACTGTATAAAACCTTAGAATGTTTAAAACTCCTGGGCATTTGAAGGCATTGGATTCCTTGCACCCCAAGAGATTTGGAGTGGATTGGACAACGGTGCATTCTGTGGTGCAAGGTTGTTTATGCTGAATGCATGGCCTGAAAGCAAAGTCTGGTTAGGTCCTTGCTATTGGGATAATACACAGACTTTGGAGTTTAGTACAGCCTTCATTACTCAGTCATAAAACTGCATGATGTCTTGGCTGTAAAGGTTTCTTGTGTTAGGCAGAATAGAGTCTGGTCCAGTCTAAATTCTCTCTGGCCACACTCATACAAGGATGAAATGACATGGGCAATTTTCCTTAAAGGGTGTAATAAACTTTTCCCTAAGTAGCACATTCCCCAAACTATTTTTGTGCGATGTTGGAATGTGTAACCGGCTGGCCAGAAAATCCTATTATTTCCCTACTTAAGTCTATTTAAATTTGTTTCTTTGCACTCTATCGTGGTTCATTAGACCTTCTGTTCTTCTTGATTACCATCCAAAGGTTTCCAGGCTAATCCATTCTTCTTGGGACCCCGGAAAGCTTTTAGTTTTGTTATCTTTCACCTGGCCCAAAGCAAAATGGGAGAAGTTGCTTCTCTTTTTAATGCATCTCACGCACGTGGGCGGAGTCCTGTGGACTGTGGGCTCTAAGAAGTCTTCACGGTGTGACTCTGTCCACTGTTCCTCACATCTTTCTAACCTCCTCATTGCCCTGTGCCCCAGATTCTACCTGGGAACCCTTTATGCTCCCTCACTGCTTTGAGCCATTGTGTATGTCTCTGACTGTCTATCGCACTGTGTAGACCGTGCCTCACCCGACCCGACCCCTTCAGGTCTGAGAGAATTCGATTTCCCTTTCCAGAGTCAGCGCATCTTGCTGGACCCCTTCATTTGACATCAGATCTATAACTCAGATTGACTTGAATTTCAAATCCTCCTGCCTCGGCCTCTAGTATAGCTGAAGGTCAAGGTGAACCCTAGTGTGCTCAACTGCCCTCTTCTTTTGCCTCCCCACCCCCCAATCCTTCCTGTGATGGTCACTTTATGCTTGTGTCACAGCAGTGCTGCGTTGCGCCTCCAGCTCACCTATTCCCGTCCTTTACTGGACAGGCAGCTGGTCACTGACAACACCTGTTTCATTTACATCTCTGTTGTGCCAGCATCCTTGAGCTTGGCACGTATCAGGACTCAGATGTCTCTTAGATTAATGACTAAAACATGACTTTCCTTAAGAGGATGAACAGAAGGATGGCTGGATATGAGTCATCTTTTTATAACTGGGGAAGTTACTGTAACTTAGAATTCTATAGCCTACATATTATTATATCAAATATATTTATTATGTACTATACAACCTTAAGATTATACCTTTGAGTCATCTCCTTCTATGATTGGTGGTGGTGGGGAAACAAAACAAATCCTAGCTGTTCATGAGTGAGCCTTTGAGAGTCGGGGAATGTGAGTATACAGCCAGGAGCCAGGTAGAGCAGTAAAGTTTAGATTGGTATAGGCTGCACAGGGTTCAGAAAAGAGGAAGATGTCAATTAGCACCTGGAGGCGGGGCTTACTGGGATCTTCAGTAGCTAGGATTGAAAGTGATGGAGAAAGAGGAGGATTGGGGAAGGGTGGGGAAACACCGTGAGGCAGGCACAAAGCTTTGTGGAGTTTATTATGTTGTAACTGTGGGATAACCATGCAAGGAAGGAGCCCAAAATTTGGGTGAATCCTGAGTTTAATGAGGCAAGTAATAGATCTGTAACTTTTGGAGGGAGCTAGTGAAAGAAACATTTGAGGAAGGGGTGCCTCTGTGGCAGCCTGTAGCGTAGATGGGTACTTCGGAGATCTGCAAGGAGGGGAGCCATGCAGCGATCCTGCAGTAGACGATGAAAGGTCACCCTGGAGCCTCACTTCACTACATCAGCGCACTACACTGTATCCATTTTCCATCTTAACCATATACCACTTCTCTTAGGCTGTTTCATCTGGGTCTGGGGAGTTTCTCTGGCACGCTGTCCTAGTGACTGTCAGGCCTGAATAACATCATGCACATGTCCTCCTGAGGTGTCTCACGCCCCCTGTGTTTTTCAGCGCTCCACTACAGTTGCCCACACTCAGAAGTGAGTGAACGAGCAGGCTAGCCTCACTGCAGAACACCTCACTTGAAAAAGAACTGGTCCAGCCACATCAGACCTATAACTTCCTTCCTTCAAAGGGGGCACCAGTCCCTTCCCCAAGGCGACATCCTCACGGCTAGTCATCTCTTTAAAGGCCCACCACTCTCATGCTGCTGCGATGGGGAACGGGCCTCACCTGCACTTTCCAGGCTTTTCTTTCAACTTGACTCATTTTTCAGTTAAGTGAATTAGTTAGAGAATTCCTGTGAAATTACGGGTTTCACTTGATAGTTGCATTTTCCTAATCTTCGCTAAAACGAGTCAGCGACTCTTTTTGCTAAAATATTTGACCAAGTAACCAGCTGAAAAGAACTCCTAGGCCTGACTGGAACGGTGCACTCCAAACTGGAACTAGTATAGGCCAGAGCAGAGGGGTTGGAAGGAAGACGCAACACAGGCCTTGGCTGACAGAGAAATGGGTTACTCTTGGAACTAGTTGGCTTTAAGAAAGAAAATAAAATACAAGACACTCTTACATCTTGCTGGTGAGAATGTAAACTAGGGTAAGGCACTATGGAAAGGAGCATGGAGGTTCCTCAAAAAAAAAAAAAAAAATCAAGCAGTGGAGCCCCAGATCCAGCCACAGCACTGCTGGGAACAAACCTAGGAGACTCAAATTAGCATACCATGGAGATGCCTCTCCTGTATCTCACTGTGGCACTGTGCACAATAGTCACGTTATGGGATCAGCCTAGCTGTCCCTCAACATGACCAGTAAAGAAGATGTGCTATGTACACTCAGGGTGGAATTGGAGATCACCTCCACAACTGAGAGAAGCAAGTCCAGAAAGGCACATATCATGTTTTTGGTCAAGATATGTGCCTAGGTTTTACACGCACGCGCGCGCACACACACACACATACACACACACACACAAACACACACGCACGCGCGCGCGCACACACACACACACGGCATGAAAATAAAAGGATTATTTGGGAAGGAGAACTAGCAAGAGAGGTCACAGAAGAGAGTAATGGATGAATATGCTTTGATTAAAAACGTGTCTCACACACACACACAAACCTACTACTTTGTATAACAAATATATGGTAGTTAAAAAAAAAAAAGATGAATCAAGATGTTGTTTCTGAAGAATATAATGAACGGCCAGGAAGCCGAGGAAAGTGGAGCAGATGATGGATTCTATTTTGGACTAGCAGACGAGGTCTCAGAGCCAGGAGGTCCTATAGGCACGCTTGTGACTAGGAAAGGTCAGAGGGCTGGAGGTGATGCGTGCAGAGTAGCAGTTGAGAACACCAGGGTCGCCCCGCTTGCTTTGTGCTTTACGGTCCGCTCTTTAGATGGCTGAAGTTATTTTTATTTCCAGCAGATGGAAGGTCAACTGGATTTCTCCGATTGAGTTCTCCTTGGGTTTTCAAAACCCTGGAGAACCGTCGTGAGGATTGCTTGGAGGTTACTTCCGGGTCTTAAGAACAAAGTGTGATGTGAGATTCTCAGCTGTTTTTCTTTTCCTTTTTTTTTGGGGGGGGTGTTATTGCTATTTACATTGATTCGGCAGCTATTTTGTTTTGTCAGCAGCAGGGACGCACTTTGGGTATCTGTGTGCAGGTTTGGAAAGAATGAGAGCTACGCAAGCAACTGCACGAAAGACGAGACCAGCTCTGTAAATAATGAATGTTTGAAGCATCTGTCATATACCTATTCAGCGGAGAAATTATGGCTGAGGCAACTCACACTCACAGTTCAAATCCCCATTTATCTTTCTACTTTAATCCGTGATGACTCCTCCAGGCCAAGTTTTTCTTCTCTTTTTGAAGATGAAAGAGAGATCTTTGGCAGATGCCTGTAGGCATTTGGGTAGAGGACGGATGCCCGGCCTTAGCATTCTGTTGGCTATAGTTTCCCAGGGAGGGACTGTCTGGCAATTAACGTCTACCTTACCCTTGCTGGTCATTCCTGTCTGGTCTCTTCCCCTAGGAGAGCCAACAGTGTCTGCACTGCTTACCTTTTGCCTTGAACTGATCTCATCAATAGTTGGAATGATGTTCTTCATGGTGAGCGAGGCGCTCCTGTCACGTTTGTCTCCCCACATCTGAGCGTCACTCTTAGCCCTGTAGTAATACCCAACTGTTATGTGTTAGACAGGGCCCCCACCAATATTCACTTAAGCTCCAGCCTCTGGTACCTGTGGACATGACCGCATTTGGAAATAAGATGTGGATGTAATCTAGTTGAGGTGCTGCTTAACGGAGTAGGATGGGCTCTGCATCCAGTATGTAAAACGAAGACAAGAGTTCCAGTGGGAGGTGGACAGCGTGGGACCACAGGAGCCCATGTGGGAGTATCCGGGAGCCAAGGAAGACTGGTGACTGCTACCCACCATCAGAAGCTAGAAAGAGGCCTGGGGGGCTGGGGTTGCTATGCTAGTCCCCCTGGAGGGGACTAGGGATTAGATTTACAGATGTCTGTAATCCAACTTCAGGACTTAGTGTCTTCTTCTCTTGTTCTGTGCTTAGAGTTTGTGTTGCTTGTTACAGGGGCTTTGGGTCATGGATCATTCCATTATTGGGTCACTGGTGGGAGGCAGAGTCTGACTTCTCTATGGAGAGCCTCGGTTTCTGTGTGATTACACTCTTGATGACCCTACATGGAGACAGGGCTTGGCGGCCTATTTTCCTTCCTTCCTTCCTTCCTTCCTTCCTTCCTTCCTTCCTTCCTTCCTTCCTTCCTTCCTCCTTTTCTTTTCTTTTCTTTCTTTTCCAGTTGCATATGCCTTTGCCCTTCCTGAATTTGAATCTTGCTCTGCTGGCAGGGATCATGAGATGCAGTCTCTAGGGATGAGGGTGGGCTTGCTTGCAGGAGGTAGAAATCCCAATGTAGTGGAGGCAGTTGGTAGGTTATGTCCCTGTGGCTATCTCGGTACTGGCAGCTGATCTTTTGTGACTGTCTGTGATTGCTGCTGAGGACCCTCTCCTTCATAAGTGTCTCTGTCTTCAAGGTTCCAAGCCTGCCTTTCCCACCAGGGCTGATCAGCTGTGAGTCACCTAATAAACTTGATCAGCTTGCTCTTCCAAGAGGCTGTGAGCAGTGTGATTTAGCCCTGAGAGGCAGGCCCTGAGAGACAGGCTTCACCATCGGCCTTTTCTACCTCTCTCTGAGTAAGTGGAAATGTTAGCTGTCTCCCTAAGACCCAAGTTTCCTACCTTGAAAAGTGGAGATCGTGATGGTCCCTGCTCATAGGCATTGGGTGAATTATGTGAATTCATATGCACAGAGTACTTAGAACTAAGCTGGATACCTTAAAGGTGTGAAAAAGCTGTTGTTCATCATCAGAGTTTCTTTTTTTTTATCTCCTAGTTTTATTTTTATTTTTTTAATTAATTTATTCTTGTTACATCTCAATGGTTATCCCATCCCTTGTATCCTCCCATTCTTCCCTCCCTCCCAGTTTCCCCTTATTCCCCTCCCCTATGACTGTTCCTGAGGAGGATTACCTAAAGAGTCAGTGCTGACTTGTATTGCTGGTAACTGAGGATCCTAACCAATTAGAGGTGCAGCAATAGCATCAGTAGTTGTCACTTTAAATTTTAAGTATTGATCTAAAAAATAATAATTATATAGAAACTGTGTAACACATACTGCTTTGGTTTTCTACTTTGCAACAATGCTGCTTTCATGTTTGAAAGTTTCCAGTCTTTCTTATCTTTATTTTATGATGACGGCCCTTCCTTCTGCTTCACCGTTGCCTTCCTCTTGGGGTTTTGGATGTCCTAGACCAGTTGGTCTCAACCTGTGGGTCGCGACCCCTTTGGGGACCAAATGACCCTTTCACAAGGGTCGCCTATCAGATATCCTGCACATCAGATCTTTACATTACATTTCATAACAGTAGCAAAATTGCAGTTATGAAGTGACAACAAAAATGATTTTATGGTTGGGGGAGTCACCACAGCATGAGGAGCTGTATTAAAGTGTAGTAGCATTAGGAAGGTGAGAACGTCTGTTCTAGAGGATGCCTGATTGTTTTTGAAATGCTGGTTTGTGTTCCCATAGTCCCCTCGCACATCTATGAGAGCTTGAACATTGGTCATCGTTTTCCTGTGTGACCACTCCATCAGGGGCTAGAAATTTAGTATTTAATAGTTTGCCTGCATAACTACGAGGATACACAGTCTTGTTCAGGTTCCTGGTGGTCACAGTGTGAACTTGGGGTTCCCACCCTCTCTCTCTAACCCAAGGCTTGTAGTTAGCACCCGGGAGCGATGTGAAGACCCTGCTGAGTAATTTGTGGGTGTTGGCTGCAGTCACAGAGCCAAAAGAACAAACAGGGAAAACGGAGCCACCCCGATGGCCGCCAGGCAGAACAGGTAGCGCCATGGTTGTAGGATTAAAATATAGTATCTTTTGGCAATGTTGTAGAACAAACTCACTTTCTTGACCCCATCAAGTGTCTAAAAGGACAACACATCCATTCAGAGTAGATGCTCACGCATGTCACTGTAACAGAAGTTTCCGGTGACCCGGTGAGCTCATTTGAATTTTCATTTCAGTTGGTTTTCAAATACTTGAAACAAGTACTTGGACATGTTTTTCTCCTGTTTATCAACACGCTCCTTATAATGTAGACAAAAAGGCATATGTTGATAAACTTAAGAAAAAAAAAAAAGAAAAGGCTTTTAAAAGTCTGCCAGAGAGAATGACTGATCAAAGCCCAAGTAGAAGCATGACGTTAGAATTTGGGTGGATTTTCCCACATCTGTGGGCACGGCATTTTCCCACAGCAGCAGAACATTGTGTATTAAGGCTCCAAAATCAGCAAAGCCGGGTATGTTGCTCAGTGATTAGAGCACTTGGTGCATAAGTATGAGAACCAAATTTGGATCTGAAGAACCCACATAAACCCCAGATGGGCATGGTGGCCCAGCAGGTGAGCCCTGAGCTAGCTGGCTTGTGAGACCAGCTGTGTCAGCAACCTCTAGGTTTGATTTAGAGACCCCGCCTCAATGAATACTATGGAAAAGCAGCCGAGGGAGCCTCTTGTGGTCAGCATCGGGCCTCCACATGCATATGCACATACGTACATTCACATATGCACATAAAATGTGTGTACAGACATGTGCAAAAGAGAAAGGAGAGAAAAGGAAACAAAGCAGTTACATAGGATGTCCTGGAACCCACTTGCTGGCTGCATAATACTGGCAACTCATATGTTCAGATTATTTTTTATTTCCCTGATCTAGAAAATGAGAGTAAGGTGGTATCTAAGGAAGTTTCTATGTGGATTAGGTGAGCAGATGCATGGGGAAGGAGGGGGGGTGAGAAAACACAAGAGAGAAAGAGAGAGAGAGAGAGAGCTCAAGGGGCGCTAGCAAGCTGGCGGAGTACCTGGTGCAGGGTAACGTCAGCTGTTGTAGTATCCTTTGGCACATTGCTCTGCCGACCTGGCCGTTCCTCAGGGCTTCACAACTGAGGGTATAGAAGGGGGATGCCAGCAGCCAACTTGCCCACGGTCAGACCAAGTTCAGAGTCTATTCAAGTCAGATTCTTAGCCTCTTACTCCGTATCCATCGGACATCAACTATTCCATTGCCTATTGATTTTGAGATGTGATCTAAGGAAGCCCGCGGAGTTACTCATGTATCTAAGTAGGGCTCCTTCTTCACGGATTTCCAACTTAGGAAAAATGATGAAGAATTGTTATAAAGCCAACATTCTTGTGAAACATGAAGCTAAGAGAACTTGACTTCACTTTAAAACCATCTAATCAGTTGCGGTTTAACCTGAGATGCTTATTTTGACTTTTCAGTTGAAGGAAAAGGGGGGGGGGGGGGGGGGGGGGGAGAGCTCTTTGGAGGAGCACACTCTGTGTGCAACAAAATTGGGCCTCACCAAAACTCACCCTAAAAAAAAGGGAACAAAGATAACATTTTTTAAGGCCAACTTGGAGGGAAAGCCCAGAGGGATGTCGTCTCCTTTAAGCAAAGTGCGTTTTCTCACCTTTGATGGGTCTTAAAAAGTAGGTATGGTCCTGTAGCCTCTGGGGGCTGTGTGAGAAACAGAACAGGACGTGTGTGGCACAGTTTGGTTATTGACGAATCTCTGCATCTTCCTCAGGGATATGTCTTTGTAGCCTGATCTGGAGCTCTGGGATGAGAGGTGAGCTAGAGAGGACAGAGGGCTGGCCACCCTGTTTAGCTTTCAAAGCTGCAACCTCATGGGAACCCTGCCCAGCTAGGGTTTGAGAGCTCAGGGCTTAGAGACCTACTTAGTTGCATCCACGTGAGTCATTCCTGGCCGTTTTCAGTACATCATCTGGTCAGGTCTCCTGTGTTCCCTTCAAAGCCGGGGTGCAGGGGCGGGCAGTGTAAAGAAAGTAGTTTGCTTTCTGAGGTCCTGGCTCTGTCTCTCTGTCTGTCTCTGCCTGCCTGCCTGCCTGTCTGTCTGTCTGTCTGTCTTCTCTCTCTCTCTCTCTCTCTCTCTCTCTCTCTCTCTCTCTCTCTCTCTCTCTCTCTCTCTCTCTCTCTGTGTACAGGCAAGGCCTAGACTTTGTCAGTAAAGGTTTAGTTTCTGTAGAATACAGACTACATTCTGTGTGTCAATACCCACTTTCTTGGTGTGTGTGTGTGTGTGTGTGTGTGTGTGTGTGTGTGTGTGTGTGTGACACTTACTTATGGGGAGAGTGACACAGAACCTGCACTTGGGATGCTATGTTATTTTCTTTCTCTTTGTGTGATCAAATCCCCAACAAGAAGCAACTTAAGGGAAGCAGAGCTGTTTTTGGCTCACAGTTCTAAGGATACAGCCCTTCGTGGTGATGGCAGGCAAGGCATGGCAGGGACATCAAGCCTTCGAGAACCAGACGAAACCACAAGGCCTGCTTCTGGGGACCTACTTCCTTCAGCGAGAACTCACCAACCAAGGCCTCATGTGGGGACCAAGTATTGAAACACATGAACCTGCAGGGGACATTTCCATCCAGACTATGACAGATGCTGCTGCTAAGTAGCG
>OU015752.1:21332563-21367063 GCA_907169655.1 Acomys percivali
TCTCTCTGTCTCTCTCTCTCTGTCTCTCTCTCTCTGTCTCTCTCTCTGTTTCTCTCTGTCTCTCTCTCTCTCTGTCTCTCTGTCTCTCTCTGTCTCTCTCTGTCTCTCTCTGTCTCTCTGTCTCTCTCTGTCTCTCTCTCTCTCTCTCTCTCTCTCTCTGTCTCTCTCTCTGTTTTGAGACAAGGTTTCTCTGTGTAGCCCTGGCTCTCCTGGAACTCACTCCATAGGCCAGGGATTAAAGGAGTGTGCCACCACGCCCGGCTACACTTAAATTCTCTATAAACAAAAAGTATTGGAGAAATATAATACAAAGTTGATAGCTCTTAACGAAAAACATAATGTGATTTATGCTTTTGTCCTGAAATTTTAAGCTTTAAATCAAGGGATCAGTGTGTAAAAGGTCAGGTTCACTTGTCTTCCATTTGTCAAGATTAGAATTTAAAATTATTTTCATGTTTCTTCTTTGAACTTTGTGTTACCGTCCTATGTCTATTGCTTTGCTGGGGCAACTCTGATTAGTAAAGTGCATCTTTAAAAAAAAAAAAAAAAAGGGTGGAGCTACCGATTTACAAGATTCGAGCCTCAACTGGGCTAAAGTGGGATGGAAATGTTAAACACTATGCAGGACACCCAGTGTACAAAGTAGAAGACTTTGGTAAATAATATTTTTATGTATACTTCATGCATTTATTCAATGCATTTTCATCATATCCATCCACCACTTCCTACTTCCAACTCCCCCTATGATCAGGAAGACTTTGCACGGTGCCTGTGCCCTGCTCTTTTGGGAAAATAGTTTATTCCTAAAGTGAAAATACATTTAACTCTGGAAACATTTCTTTAAAAATGATTTATTTTTATTTTATGTGCATTGATGTTTTGTCTGCATGTATGTTTGTGTGTGGGTGTCGGGTCCCCCTGGAGCTGAATCTACAGTCAGGCGTGAGCTGCCATGTGGTACCAGGAACTGAACCTGGGTCCCCCAGAAGAGCCATCTCTCTAGCCCCCCCTGTAAACCCATTTTAAAGTATATTTTAAACAGTACTTTCCCGTTTTCTTCCTTGTGGTCTCTAGCAACTGCCAGTCAGTCTTCGTGAACTTGAGTAACTGGCTACCATGTGGAATCACATAGTGTTTACTTGTGACTGGCATATTTCACTTTACATCATACCCTGAAAGCTCAACCATGCTGCACCTCCTCAGATGTTTTTGTTTTTGTTTTGTTTTGTTTTGTTTTCGGGATAAATAATCTTCCCTTGGGTGTGTACATCACATTCATCTTCCAGTGAATGTTTTGACTCAGCTACTTTTATTAAGAAAGTATTACATTGAGACTTTGCTTCTAGCTCTTTTGAATAACTTAGAACTGTTGGCTCTCAGGAAGCTTCTGGCCTCGTTCTTCGTGAAGTATCACCAACCTTTCCGCAGCTGTAGCACCATTTTACATCCCAGCCAGCAGCGTCCAGTTCACCGTTCTAGACTTCAACAGCACAGCGCTTCATGGTCTCTGTGCTTCTGATGGTGCTGCCAAAGAGTGTGAGGTCATCTCACCTATGTCAAAAACACATATTTGCCCAGGTGGGGGGGGGGGGGGGGGGGGTTGGATCTCAGTGTAAGGTTAAGCTGTTGCCCTGAAAAATATGAGAACCCCAGAACTCACACAAGGAAGGACAAGGTTAGAATAAGTGTCTGTAATTCTAGGGTTCCTGTGGGGAGACGGGAGGCAGAGAAAGAAGTCCCCAGAAGCTAGCCTGCTATGCTGCATGTTGAACGACAAGAACCCGTGTTTCAAACAAGTTGGAAGGCAAGGAATGATACCCAAGATTGACCTCTGATTTCACGCATGCACCTCACACTCACCCCACACACACTTAAAAAAAAAAAAAAAAAAAGAATAGGTATCAATCGTTTCACAATCTTCTTTCTTCATACTAAGACTCCAGTTGTCCAGTAATGACCACAGTGGAATGTGGCGCTAAAAGAAGGGGCCTCCTTTTTTTTTTTTTTTTTTTTTTTTTTAAATTTGATCATTATTGTCTTAATATTTTTCTAAATGAAAGGTGTATTTAAATATGGGCATGATCTTAGTTAGGACTTTGTTGCTGTGAAGAGACTCCTTGACCAAGGCAACTCTTATAAAGGACAACATTTAATCGAGGCTGCCTTACAGCTTCAGAGGTCTAGTTTGTTATCATCGTGGCGGGAAGCATGGCGGCACACAGGCAGCCATGGTGCTGGAGGAGGAGCTGAGAGCTCTGCATCTTGATCCACAGGCAGCAGAAATAAACAAACGGAGATGACAGGAAACCTATAGTCTGAGACAGCGGCAAATCGGAGGCTCCCAGACCCCAAAATGACCCAGTGTGCCACACTAGGTGTAGCTTGAGCATAGGAAACCTCAGAGCCTGCCTCCGCAGTGACACACTTCCTCCCACAAGGCCACACCCACAGCAACAAGGATACATCCCCTAACAGTGCCACTCCCTATTGGCCGGGCATTCAGACATATAGGCCCTACCTCTTCAAACCACCACGGGCATAATTAACTTCTAAGTATTTAACTTTGATCCCCTTTTGCTGTGCACGGCGTGGGATGGTGCTGTAACATGTGAGGAAAAGATATGAAGCCCTTCAGCCCTTGCCTTCGAGTTGCCTGAAATATATACTTAAGAGCATAGAGTATACTGGAGGTGACCTGAAGAAAGCAAAATTGCTGCACTCTGCAAAGTCCGAGAGCCTCCCCCAGGGGGCTTCAGGAGGTGTGGGCCTGACATCCTCAGGCTCCTTTAGGCAGCACTGAGTTGTCACTGTCCTCGTCTCCTCGCTCCACGCAGCAGGAAATAGCTGTGGCAGGAACATTCTGTGTAGACTGCAGTTCCTAGACACCATCTGGGGAGCAGCGTCGGCTGCGTTCCTTCGGCACAGTTATCCAGGGAGCTTGTTAAGCAGCCACACATCTTGGCCTCGTTCTTGAAGTGTTTGTAGGTTTGGGATGAGGCCCAGAACTTTATGTTGTTAAACACTCTTTAGGTAATGTCGGGTCTGGGAGCTGCTGATTTGCCATTGTCTCAGACTATGGGCTTCTCGGGGGTCGTCCTTTGTTTATTTCTCTCCATGACCAGTAAGTCAGTATCAATGGCTGCAGGGGAGGACCTTGGCTCGTGTGTTCCTCCAGAGGGTTAAGATCTTGTATTTAGATTCTGGAACTTGACAGCTCCCCAGAGACTCACAGGAAACAATTGCGGGGGCTGTGGAGGAGAGTGAAGAGTTAGAAGTGTGTGTGTGTGTGTGTGTGTGTGTGTTGGGACGGGGGTGGGGGGGCGCGGAGCAGCGGCACACAGCAGAACTTGAGGAGACCAGGAAGGACTCTGGGAGGGGCGCAGAGAGCCCCCCAGGATGGCACCAAATATTCGCTGGACTTGTCCCTGCAAGGGAGGGGCTGTAGAGGTTGGGGGAAGAGAGATTAGAGGCAGAAGTGGGGGGTGGGTCTCGAAGTGCAGTTCGAGTCCGTTGGAAGCTAGCTAGGTGTGGTGAGAGATGAAAGATACAAGGAGAGGCCAGAATTGAAAGAACCTTATAGTTTAAGCTGGGAGCTGTCATTTTGTCCTGAGTATAAACTGTCACCCAAGAATTTTTAAGTAGGGGTGTTGTCACCCTGGGATTTGCGTTACAGAAAGGTAACCCTGGTTCAGGTGGATATAGGACAAATAGCCAAGAGGAAGAAACTGACAGGAGAGGATGAGTGTTGTTACTCTACGAGAGGTACCGGGCAGTCCACGCCCAGTGTGTCTGAGTGTCTGAAGCAGAAGACGCCTGTCTGATGGGAGAAGTGGAAGAGCAGGTGGGGAAGGCGTGAAAATTGCTTTGACAACAGTGGTCAGCTCTCTCTCTCTCTCTCTCTCTCTCTCTCTCTCTCTCTCTCTGTCTCTGTCTCTGTCTCTCTCTCTCAATTTTGGCTGGCCTCCAACTTGTATGAGCTAGGAATTTTTATAAACAGTCTTCTATAATCTGAGTGCAAAGGTGGGAAAAGCAGACACTTGATCTGGAGTGAAGCTAGAGCAAGTGGAGGTTGCCTTTTCCTTGAGCACATGGCTGGCTGGCCGATGGAGCCGTTGGGACACTAACTTTGGAGGTTTGTTCTTGGTAGGTTAAACATAGTCAAGGTGTGGCACGTGAGGAGGTGACCCATAGCTTCTGCCTCACCTTCTGGGTGTTTCTGAGCGTGTTATTGTAAATACCCAGAAAGGGGAATCTAACTTACATCTACAGAAGGGGAAAATTCTCCAACCGAGTCACCCCCAAATTCACTTCTAAAGTTGCCTGAAGGATAATTTGAGAGCTGGGTACAGTGGCGCACACCTGGAATCCCAGTACTAAGGGAGGCAGAGGCAGCCGGATCTCTGTGAGTTCGAGGCCAGCCTGGTCTATAAAGTGAGTTGAGGACAGCCAGGACTACACAGAGAAACCCTGACTCGGAAAAAGAAAAAAGAAACACCACCACCACCACCAACAACAAAAGAATAATTTGAGGGCTAGAGAGATGGTTCAGCCGTTAAGAACACTGGCTTTTCTTCTAGAGGACCCAGGTTCAATTCCTAGCACAACTGTCTGTAACTTCTGACATCTTCATACAGATATATGTTATATATAATGTACATAAAATAAAAATAAATTATTAAAAAAACAGTTTGAATCAGATTCTGTCATCATTAAGGGTTATTTCCTTAGGACAGTCAGGGCTCCTTGGTTGCTGTAGTCAAGAAGAATTGATCATTGAATCAAGCCTTTGCCAGGCATGACTTGCTGTGTATATAAAATGTTCTACTGAGTGTATGATCCATCTAACTTGGACTGAACCACACTAATAGATAATTGGGAGGAAGACCTGTCTAAGGAAGCGAAAGATGTAAATGTTGTGGAATATTTAATGAAAGGAAGGTATTCCTTTTATGTCCTTAGGCTGGGTAACAGATGGATAAATTATTTATAATTAGCATATCAATTCTTGCCATGGCAGAAGTACCCAAGTATTTGAAAACAGGTTTTTAAAAAAATCTTCAATAATAGATATAGTGCTGTGAAATCTTATTTACACAACTTAATTGCACTAACCAAAGGAAGAGTAACTGTTAACCTGGCCCACATCCATAATCCTGAACTCAAAATTGCTAGGTAGCGTATGAAAACCGCAGCTTTGTTATATGGAGGAATCAGGTAGTTCTCCTGAAAGACAAGTCAGATATTTTTGGACCCTACCATCTGTGTGAGAACAGATGCGCTTCTGAAATTTAAGAGGAAAGGACACCTTTGTAAATATCCAAGACAAACAGGCAAAATAGTCAAGGCAAATTACAAAGTAAAAATTAAAGTTGAAGATAAACTTCTCAAGACAGGGCTAGGGATGTGGATGTTTTTGTAGAAAGCTTGTCCAGCGTTCACAAAGCCCTGGCTCTGGTCCCCGGCACCGTATAAGACCTGGTATGGTTGCACATACCTGTATTCCCAGTACTGATGAGATGGAGGCAGGAGGATCAAGAGTTCAATTCAAAGTCATCCTCTGCAATGTGCTGAGATTGAAGGCCAGTCTGGCTACATGAGACCATGTCTCAAAAACAAACAACAAACAAACAAACAAACAAACAAAATCACTAAGATAAAATAATATAATTAAATAATTAAGGAAAAAAGTCATCACAAACACTCTAAATGGTAAATATGTTATTTGATAATGATGCCTTGCACGTATTGAGGGCCAATTAGGCAACATTCAGATTTCCTCATTTGCTACAACAACCCAAAGCTTTGAGTTGGTGGTACCTTTCTGTCCATTTGCAGATAAGGAATTTCTGGTCCAACATTTTATGTAGCTGCTGCGCAGCAGAGCTGGGATTTGAGTTGAGACCAATTAAGTTTTCTTACCATAAACTGTTGGCACTTCATCCTCTGATTTAGAAGTGGGTGGAGTTTTTAAATAGATCGATAAGAGATGTAGAGGTTGGGAACTGGGCCGTGAGCGAAAGATCAGCTGACTGTGGATACCGACGAGGAAAAAGCTGGCATCCCAGAGGCAGCAGTGAGCCACGAGAACCTTAACGGTACGTTCTGAGGAGTATTACTCATAGCTAGAGTTATTTTTTCAGCCCCTTAGTTACGGATTCTCTGCACATGCGCAGACCTTTTCTGTTGGTTTCCTGCTGGCAGAGTCCACTCTGAGTTGTGGCTCAGGGCTGGGAATGCGAGAGAAGCCTGCCTGAGTTGGGGTACACACAGGCGCTGCATGTAGCCAGCTCTGTATAGCCTGACTCAGGCGTGGTTCCTCTGCGTCTCGTGTGTAAAATATACCTACTTTCTGAGAATGCTCTGGTGACCAAATGCCTTCCTGAACGTAGAACCCTGGACTGTTAGCTATGCGCCATTCATGCTTACTTGTGGTCAGAAATTACTGTTATTGATAAGCTGAAAATCTAAGGCTGGCAATGGAGGTTTGGGGTTTCTGAAAAGGGACCATTTGTTTCTGAGAAAGCCCCCTCCTCTCCCCCACCCCTCTTCAGGGTTAGAAGGACTTAACTGGCTGTAATTAGGGGGGCCCCTGACCTATAGGAGGCTTCTGCAAGATACTTTAAAATAGATACGCTTCGCAGGGTAGACATGGTATTTCTTCAGTGCATGTGTTACTGGTCTGGAAGTATCAATTAAGACTAATTGTCACGAGATTCCCTACTAATGCTTTTTGATAGGAGGTAGGAGTGTGCATGTGCTTTGGTGAGCCACCCTAATTACCATGTTTTTTGCCCTTTCTGAGATGGACCACGGCATTAGATCAGTGAGGAGCTGACATCAGTTGGCTCTCCTGTTTAGGAGAGACTCTTTTTTCTGTTTGCAGACAGGTGAGCAGAGCTCAGCAGGGCCTGCAGTTCCCAGAGAGCTGTCTAAAGGTGAACAGGGCTTGCTGACACTGTGACAGGACCAGCATAGCATCCAGAATGTTCTGCAGAGAGAACCTAAGTGATGATCCATTGCCAGGTCCTCAGGAGCCCATAGGGTAGTGTGACAGCTGATTGGCTTTGTGGCAGCATTCTTCTGATAGATTGGTTTTCAGTTCTGGTCATCCGGAGCCTGGAGTGCATGCGTGTCTGTCACCATGGTTAGGGTGTCATGGGTGCTAGGATAGCCATGCCTGGTATTGTCCTCCAGTTCATCTCTGTACTCTCAGTTTAACCAAGAAACTGGTGTAGCATTGATAGCTGCCACTATGCACAGAAAATTAAACGGTTGGGATTAAAACCAAACAAAACCGGCACAGGCATAAAAAAGGCCACTTCAGGGTCTCTAGGAGATTGTCTGTTTCAGATGCCTGACAAATTTCTAGTCCGATTCCAAAAAGACAATGAGAAAATGGCCGCTGTGAGCCTCAAGGTCCAAGAACGGACTGGAGCCTTCATTTATGAATGCGTGATCGGGAAGGAGGCCTGGGATCCATGTGAACCCCTGGTGAGGCCGATTTTTGATTCTGTGTCCTGTCAACGGGGACATAGGCCAGTGACTTAGTTGGTGGCTGATCCTGTCACTCAGTGTGACTCCCTGGGCCTGTTCTCCTCCTGAGAAAGGAGATTTTCTTTGTAAAGTGGCTTGTCTTTTGGAAAATGATCCTAAAAAGATACTAACTACTGCTGCTGGTCATAGAAACCAAGAGACAGTGAAGAAATCTGACAGCCATAGTTGTTATCCGGAGCAGAAAATGCTTTGATAATGTGTGAGATACAGCATGTTGTGATGGTTCTGGGATCATCAGGAAACCCATGGCCTTCCCACATGCCCTCCAGTGAATATAGCAACTTGAGGTCATGAATTTCATATTCACAGACTTTAAAGATCTAAAGGGGTAACTTCAAAATTTTAGTCACGGGGCAATTCCACCGGATATTGCCACAATCAATAGCATGGAAGTTGCTTGGAGTCTTGGGGCCTCTGCACGGCCAATGGCTCATCTCCTTTGTGCTGCATACGGGATGAGGGATACAGAGATACAGACAGTCCAAAGCTCCTGTGAAGTAAGTTCAGAGCGGTCACAAAGTCAGGTATACTGTACTCTTTCTTGATTTGGAGGTCTTTCGTTGAATAATCAACAGATTTAGATAAATGTTTTGGGAATTCAAGGAAAAGTGTGGTTATCTGTCTTAAGGACTTGGAAGGAAGACACATTCTCTCTTCATACTACATGATGTGTAGTGTGTTGGGTGGTTGCCATAGCTGGGTATTTTAGGAACATAATTTATATCAATAACCAATTAATTGTTGGACATAACTCAAGTAGTTTTAAGGGAAAGGAGAAAGTGATTGAAATTTTGGCATAGATCCTGCCAGGTTCCTTTGAGTCTTCTATAAATATTAAAATTGAATGAGCAAAGAGGGCCCTGCTAAGAATTCCTCTTGTTCCCCCGCTGCCACCCTCACACAGCACCAAAAGAGGTCAAGGCCAAAATACAGAGAAAAACTAATTATGATCCAGGATCAATAAGATCCATCCATCTACAGACAACAACACGACTCCTTCACACAAGGCTCAAAGAGCATCGTGGAAGAGGGGGTGGAAAGACTGTAACAGATGGAGGACCAAGAATGCCGTGAGTCTGAATCTCCTCCATGACACCTCAGCCATGTGGCCTACTTCGGACAACACACTAGACACATGTCAACAAGGGAGAAGGGAGGCATCCCATGGGGCCCCACCGCTACACACAGAGCTGTAGGCAACTAAAGGATGCCGAGAGCTGAAGAAGCTGTCTTTCCTCTAACGAAGGAGTCCCCTAATTGGTTTTTCAATACCAAATGGTCAATCCCAAAACCACGTGCATGCAAGCAAGGATGAAAGGGCTCAGCATGTGTATTGACAGGAGTAGAAATAACAGAGAGGAGGAGGCCAGGGCTTTGAGAGGGAGGTGCAGGGAGCAAAAAAAGTGGAGGGAGGAAAAGGACTGGAGGGAAATGATGCATTTATATTGAAAACAGCGAAAGAACAAGGCAGCGTTCTGTGGGAAGGGTGGCAGAATTGAGGGCCGCTCAGTCCCCTGTGTTTCTGAGGTCCAGCAGTTGGCATTTAGGCTCAGGGCTCTGTGACTGTTTTTGCACAGCTAGACAACATTACAAGTGATTGTCCAAGCCATATAACTTTTGTTTTTAAGATGGAAACGCGTTCCCAGTGCCAAGTAGAAAAGCTTACTGTAGGGGGCTGTGCCTGTGGCTGAGCCAGTTAGATTCCTCAGTGCACTGACATGAGGACTTGAGTTTGGGTCTCAGAACCTATGTAAGAAAAGGCAAATGTGGGTGCTTTTGTACTCCCAGCACTGAGGAGATGTAGGCTATTCCTGGGGTTCCCTGAACATCCAGTACTGGGCCAATAGGGGACCCTGCTTCTAAAAAAAAAAAAAAAAAAAGAGAGAGACATAGCACTTAAGTAATGGTATTGAATATATGCAATTCTATTTTTCCTATCTTGTGGGAAAGCCATTGTTTAAATATTTATTTATTTATTTATTTATTTATTTATTTATTTATTTATTTATTTATTTTTAAATACGGATCTAGATTTACAATGCTTTCCCCCCTTCTTGCCTGATATCCTAGCATCTTATGTATCTTCTTTAGATGTCTTCAAGTCAACGAGACCTAGCATAAACCATACAGGTTGAAGAAGAAATTTCTTCTGGGGGTGAATACAACTGGTTTTGCTAGTATCTGAACAGCCCTTGACACAGGAATTCATTTAGAAATTACAGTGTACCATGTTGCAGTTGTCATAACTTTCCAGCTTACTAACTAACTTTTCCTATTAATTTCTCAAAGCATCTTTGCTTCTGTATCTCACCACAGTGTATGACAGAAAGGCCAACTCTCCAGTCGGTTGGTTGGTTTGATGCTGTCTAGTGCCTATGTGCAAGCACTTCTGTAGAGGGCAGGCGTCTAGGGGCAGTGAAAGACAGAGGTCCTCTGTTCCTGGCCATTGTGCAGATAGTGGGGAAAGATCTAGAAAGGGATTACTGGAAGGTCAGGCTGCTCGGGGCAAGGAGAAGCTGAGTTGTATAGGGAGGATAGGTCAGGAGGTGCCTTTAGGTAGACATATAGTTGCTGTACTTGGGGCCAAGATATGCATGTTACTCAAAGGGCAGTAAACAAGAAAGCACAGAAGGTTTTAAATCTAGGGAGTGATGTCATTGTAGAAGTCATGCCAAAGTTAGAGAGGGCAGCATGGAGAAGTGAGGGCTCTTCCTGGAGTCTGGGCATGAGACAGTGGTGGCCCAGTAGAGGTGACACCAGTGGAGAGCACAGTGGACCACAGGACCAACATGTTCTTTAGAAGCCCAACTGGTTGGAGAGTGACAAATACAGCAGAGGGGCAGAAGGGAGGAGTCAGCAGCAATACCCAGGTTTCTGGCTAAGAGATGCGCCATTTACCGAGAAGCAGATTCTCTGAATAGAGAGAGTAGTTGAGGGATGGGGCAGACCATGGTGGGTTCCACTGGGGGATGAGAGTTTGAAGTACTCCAGCAGGTACACAGGTTGAGCTGTCTGTGAGGTGTTTGGTTTCCCTTGATGTGCTAATCTGAAAATCAGCTCGCACATACCGATACTGTTACTTATGACTTTTAATCCCTATAAAGATTTGTTGGGATTCACTCAAGGGCTCCTGTCAATCTTGAATAATTAGCTACCGTTTTGAGCCTGCTGAGGAGTGGTATGGCTGCCCCTCCTGAAGCAGCTTACATTTGGCTTGACTGGGGAAGCCAGGCTCCCTCCTACAGGAGCCGTGTCTCCCAGCTCCTTGTCAGCAAGTGGAAGGTGTGGGTGGATCTGCAGCTTTGGGCCTCAAGAAATGTCCTACACGAGGCCTCCTCATCTCCGCAATATTTATAGCTTCTTGCAAAGTAGTACTTCAGAATATCTCATATTCACAAAACACTTACTTCTAAAGCCCGTGCTTTCCCACCGTGTCTTAGGTTATACATAGGAGGAGAGGAAGAGACAGAGTTCTAGTCTGAACTGCAGCAGGAAGTATAGAAATAGAATAAATAAATGATTTATTAGTTACTGTTTGTGTTAACCTACTGTTTACATTTTTCATGTGCATTCAATTGAAAGGAATTCTCGTTAAACTTCTGGATAATTTCCAAAGCAGATTATCAGGTTCACACCCAGCGTTTATTTGAGTTTGTGGCCGGATACAAACAGTATGTTAATACCTATCCCTAAAGTGTTTTCAATGATACTGATTAAATTTGGTAGTGCAGTCAAGCAGAGGGCATAACTGGGAGTGGCTTTTCTTCATCACGTCTAAGTCTTGTAGAAACTGAAGAGGTTGTATAAAAATTCATACTGAACAAACAAACAAAAACTTCAGGGAAGTTATATGTATAATAATTGCATCTAATTCAGATGTTATTGATAATTTCTGTTCTGAGTGTGGTAATTAAAGTTACAGTATTTTAGGGTTGGAAGAACATTTGTGAATTACTCATACTTTACTCCAATGTCCTTTCTCCAAAAGGATTTTAAGATGTCTTAGGGAGAGATGCGTAAGTATTATATAATTCAAAAATTAAATAAGTGAAAAAAAGGAAAGGAGAAAATAAAGGTTGGAAAGAGCTGAAAGTGGATGCTTAATAAGTATGGTAATTTTAATTAGGAGCCAGACTTGGTGGGATTGTAATTGTAGCACAGGCAAGGTAGACACAGTAGGCTTAAGGGTAGCCTGAGCTACACTGTTCGGCTGAGTTGTAAAGCATTTGTTTAGAATGCAGGAGGATTTAGGTTAAACTCTCAGGCCTAAAACAGAAACAAACAAAAAAGTGTGCTGGGGGAGGGGCACTATCAGAAAGTCAACTGAAAGATTAAAGTATAAATATTATGTTTAATTGTATATAAATTAATTTTCTCTCCTGACTATCTGACTTCACTATCTTCTAAATCAGGACAAATGGACTCATTCAATCCTCTTGATCTATGCATATAACCTTTAAAAAATTTAGCCTATATTTTAATATATATTATCTTGTATCGTTTATATACTTTTTGTTCTGGTGTCTTGCACTGACTTACCCAATAATACAGCAGCTAGTGCCAGAATTAATTAAAACAAACCACTGCTCACTAAAGGGTGGTTTCTCACCCCTTTGGCCTCAGAATACCTTTAAAGAATAGCTTTTATTTTTCAGAACCACTTTGGCAACACTTTTTAACCTATTCTGAAATATAATACACATATGCTTGTGAACAGTTGGCATGTTGTGTGCCAGAAGTCATAAATGAGTTACTTAGGAGTCATAAAGAGGTTTCTTCTTGGTAACCCCTGTCAGTGACATCATGATTGTTCACCACACCAAAGCTAGGCTCACACACCTTCCAGTGAAAACCTGCCATCCCGTTGACCCTGAAGAAGAGAAGGTGATAAAACCAAATACCGGCTCATTATTTAGGGTTGCCTTTCCCTTAAGCCTACCCTGTAGTGCCTGGGAACAAATTCCATACAAATTGCAAGGCCAAATGTCTCTGTTCTCGAAAAGGTGGAAAAACACTAAGATGAGGGGGCAAGTGATGATCAGAGGCATTGGGGGAGGGGAGATGGGTGATTTAGTATTGTGAAAACATTAAACCAAATGTTGAATTCTATTTAGCCCAGTGTCTATTGCAACCCTGTCCCCTAGGACTTGGAATAAAGCCTTCACATCTTTGGAGTCGCCTTCACCTATAAACATAAATACTTAATGCCTGATGCCTGTTGAGAAATCTCTGTACTCCATTTTAAAATTGGATTGTTTGGCTTGTTGCTGTTTACTTTCTTGAGTTCTTTATATATTTTGGATATTAGCCCTTTGTCAGATGTAGGGTTGGTGAAAATATTTTCCCAGCCTGTAGACCGTTGTTTTGTCCTTTTAACAGTGCCCTTTGCCTTACAGAAGCTTTTCAGTTTCATGAGGTCCCATTTATTAATCTTAGAACCTGAGCTGTTGGTGTTCTGTTCAGGAAGTTGTCTCTCGTGCCAATGAGTTCAGGGCTCTTCTCCACTTTCTCCTCTAATAGACTTAGTGTATCTGGTGTGTTATGTTGAAGTCTGATCCATTTGGACATGAATTTTATGCGGGGTGATAAATAAACATCTTTTTGCATTTTTCTACATGTAGACATCTAGTTAGATCAGCACAATTTGTTGAATATGCTATCTTTTTTTCATTGTACGGGTTTGGCTCCTTTGTCAAAAATCAAGTGTCCATAGATGTGTTGGTTTATTTTTGGCTGAGTTTGGCTTGAAGTCAGGGATGGAGATAGCTTCAGAAGTTCTTTTATTGTAAATTGTTTTAGCTATTCTGGTTTTTTGTCCCATGTGAAGTTTTGTATTGTTCTTTCTTGATCTGTAAAGAATTGTCTTGGTATTTTGATGGTGATTGCATTGAATTTGAAAATTGCTGTTGATAAGATGGCCAGTTTTACTGTGTTAATCCTACTGATCCATGAGCATGGGAGATCTTTCCATCTTCTGTATCTTCTTTAATTTCTTTCTTTAGAGACTTGAAGTTCTTGTCATGGATCTTTCATTTGTTTGGTTAGAGTTACTCTAAGATGCATTACATAATTACTGAGTGTCTTTGAAAATGTGTGGTTGAAGATGAGACTTGATACCTATGACCATATAGTGGGGGAGGAGGTCCCCCTCGGTCACAGACCTAGGGGAGGGGCATAGGGTGGGAACGGGAGGCTATAAGTAATGGGATAACAATTGAGTTGTAATCTGAATAAATTAATAAAATTAAAATTAAATAAAAAAGAAAATGTGTGGTTGTAATTGCTGGTGGGTACAGACTGTGGGGAAGCTCAGCATGCAGGGCGGATGGGCCTGGGTTCCAGTTCAGGCCTGTCTCTTCTTGTAGCCCTGTGGCTTGGCCGTATTTACTTTTTAGCTTCTAGGCTGCTCAGTTTCCTCATTTACAAAAAGACATCGTGGAGAAGAGGTGTTATGTTAATCTAGTGTGCTGGCAGCACCAGGAAGGAGCGCTCACTTAGCCATTTACAATCACTTCCTGAAATCATGTTTCCACAATCCATCCCTGCTTCTTTGACTTTGCCGTTTGGAGGACCTTTCCTGCCTTAGTAACTCTCCCACAGTGCTGCTTCAGCAGAGGAAATAATATAATTGCTCTGTTTGTTCATTAGTGAGTGCCAATGGGGGGGAGGAGCACTTTTGTCCTATAAGCTTACTAGCAATTTGAAAAATATTTTGTTTCACCATTCCATAAATCCAATTACCTACTGTGTGCATGTGTGTGCCTTATGCCACACTTGTCAGACCTAGAATTAGAGGGCTTATAGCCATTTTCGCCTCTGGCCCACTCAGTTATTTATATATTTCATCCTAGGCATCAAAAGCAGGTCCATACCCACTGCTCTTTCTGAATGGGCAAACCTATTCATCCTACTGCTTAAAACTGTAAGGTGACCCAAGGTGACCCCAGGTGCCACACAATGACCAAGTATCATCTTCTAGTTCAGTTGTCCTGAATTGACCCCCTAATGAGAACAGTCTGGGAGCCTGTCTTCCCTTTGGTGATGTTTACCATTGTCAACTTGACAGCGTAGAATTGCCCAGGGGACAAGCTTCTGGGCGTGCCTGGGATGGATTATCTGGATTAAGTTAACTGTGGTTTGAAGACCTAGATAAATGTGGTGGCCCTGTCCATGGCTGAGCCTCTGGACCTAACGGAAAGGAGAAAGTGTGTTGAGCACCACATTCACTGCTTTTTGATCTACTTTAGTTTATCTTTCCATGTACCGACTCATTTTACCATGTAAGATGGCATGATTGAATTAAGGATTCCATGAGCTGGTGGAATCTTCAGTAATACATGTTCACTCCTTCATAATAGTAATGAGTACTGTGCTGCCTTATCTACTACGTCTGAGCAGATACTCACCATGCATGGTCCTTGGTTGGTCCTTGGTTGGTGCATCAGTCTCTGCAGCACCCGTCTCCTCCGTCTGGATTTGTTGGCTCCATTAGTGTCCTCATGGAGCTCCTGTCCCCTCCAGGTCCTTCTGTGTCCCAACTCTTCCATGAGACTCCTTGCACTCCACCTCCTAATCTTATTTTTAAGATCGCATGTGTTAAAAGGGTCTGTCCCCAACCCATTACAAAATAAGGTCCTCAGGGGTATTTAGTGCATCAAAAGTATTTAAAAGCATCAGGGATTGATAAGTGATTAGTCTTCATGCCTAATTTGTAGACAGCGGAGGGATCTTTGATTTGGGTTCAATCAATGTAATTTTAATGTTAACAGCCCAGAGATCAGCAGCCAACAGTTAAATAAACTTTGACACTGGGCGCAGACATGTCAACAGAGGCACAATCCAATTTACTATTGATTGATCAACCAGTTAATTTCCTTTCAGTTCAGACATTTGCAAAACAGTTATTTGATACACACACATGCACAGAGTGTCTTGTTTTGACAGTCCTAAGGAGAAAAACAAAATGAGAGTGGTGGTGGTGGTAAGAAAGCTTCTTGGCACATTGAAGAACACTTGTCACCCTTTCTGTTGACCAGATCTCTGATATCAGATCTGTGTCCCTTCTGGAGCTGAAGGATCAGGCCAGACAACGATGACCCTCCAGGAGCTCAGACTGTGGGATTCATGCAGCTCCTCCGGCCCTCAGCCTCTCCATTCAGCTGTGTTCTCCGTTCCCTTAAAACCAAGGCATTCCAGGTTGCATGGTTGAATGGACTTTTCAGGCACTCTCAAAAGAGACTAGGGAATGCCATGTGCTGATAGAACCTTGAGTAATGCATGTTCATTCATTCATAACAGCAATTTGTATTCATTGCCTGCTGTTTGTACAGTTTGGAACAATTACAGTGTCCACATGACCCAGCAGTGAGGACCTCCGTAGGCGGAGCAAGGCCAGGGCCAGTTCATAGGGAACAGATAAGTTTACAAAGATTTTGCCTGTCATGTGATTTTTTTTTTCTTTAACCAAAAAAGGTCATTGTATAGTTTGAAATAAGGAGTCTTTTTCCCCCATAAGGAAAAAAAAAAAAAAATCCTGTGCTCTGTATTGCTGGGAAAACATCACTTACAGCTCCCAAGCGTGCTGGGGCCTCGAACTCCAGCTAGAGCAGTAGTGTTTAACTGAGGTTCTCAACCTATGGGTTGTGACCCTTTGTGGGGGGTGGGGGGGGGGGGGGTCAGATGACCCTTTCACAGGGGTCGCCTAAGACCATCGGAAAACACGGATATCTACATTATGATTCATTACTGCAAAATGACAGTTACAAAGTAGTGACGAAAATAACCTTTTGGCTGGGTGGGGGGAAGTCACCACAGCATGAGGTGGCAGTGTTAGGAAGATTGAGAACCACTCTTTTAGGATGCAGTCAGCTCTTAGACTGGCAGAAACCACGAGATGCCAAATTCACTAAAATTCATTAATCCAGATGAAAACAGAGACAGGAGAACACTGATCTTACACCTGTAAAGCTATTTAATCATCCAACCATTACTACTGTAGAAGATTATATCAAAATGACTGTTTACAAATTTGACAGTACAGGGACAGTGAGAGACACTTTCTAAGAGACACTTTCTAAGATAAGTAAGTGGAGAAGCAGTTAAGGAAGACATCCCCACGTCAGCCATGCGTGCACCCATGGGCGAGTGCTTCTGCAACCCAACCCCACCCCAACACGGACTACACTGTAGAGCACTTTACTATTACAGAATCAAAGTTGTCTCAATTCTTTGAGAAACCCATGCGTTGCTACATAAAACGCAGACATGTACGTGTTAAGAAAAATGTAAATGAATGTTCGAAGCAGATACAGGAAGCAGAGAGAAGTGAATCCTTCTAGGAAGCCGGGAGTATGTGACAGAACTGTTGCCAGTACTAAATCCAGGCATAATTATAATTATAAAATTATTTACTAGCTCATCCTTATTGCTGACCTAGCATGTTGACTAGGCTGTGCATACTGAAAACTGAGCTGTATAAATATGTCCGTGTCCTGGAACACATGCCTTTCTTTGAGGATGGCTTTGTAACTGAAAATGTCCCATCTTTTGCTGGTAGCTAAGTCCTCTGAACTAGTGAATTGCGTATTCCAATATTACTTCAAGAATATATCATCACTCATCAGATATTTATTGAGTACACATTTAAAACATACAGGTGAAGATGTCCTTTGGGTTTAAATTCTTTATTTGCATCTGGGCACCTCAAGATGCCAAGTAATAAAGAATATTTGGAGGAATATATTTATTCAGCAAATTATGGAACTTCCCTATCGTAGGCCTATCTTTTATTCATTTAACAAATATTTATCTAACATCTACCACGTCCAGGCCTGTGCTGGGTACTACGTCAACAAAAAGAGATCGCTACAGTTACAGAACGCTGTATGATATATTTCCATTAGTTTAGCATTTGGGTTTGCGTGCATAAATACACTACATGTTGTCTGTACATCACATTTTGCAAATTCAGACTATTTAAAAAGTATGCAAAAGATCAACATCAATTTCACAAGCATGTTTGACTGAGCGCCATTGCCTTTACCTCAAAGTTTTCACTTCCTAATATGAAAAAAAGTCATTAAAATATTTCAGCAGTTGTCTCGGAGTGATGGCTAGGCCGGCGTCTTATAGGGACACTTTGGAATGCTTTTACGCTTGTGTATTTTCTCCAAAAAGTGGACACATATGAGAATCCTGGCTGCAGAGTTTGGGTGATGGAGATAGAAGTGGCACGGATAGGCATTATTCTAGCAAGAACCAACGCGCAACAAACCCTTGTTACAATTACTTATCCTCAAGGAACCAGGCACAGAAATGGGCTGACTAATTACTGATTGTCGCTGGGTCATTTGGTTGGCTCTGTAGCAACAAGTCATTTTGTTCTTTATATCTTCTGCATCATTTTCAGGTTCCCCCCATCTAGGAGCAGAACTTATGCTGTGCTTCCGGAAGTGGTGTCTGCGCATGACAATCTTAGCCTTTCTCCAGAGGAACAAGTCTGGGGGAATCACACGTGTCCATTTAGTGTGCAAAGTTGTTTTTTTACACTCCCGAAACCAAAGCACGCCATTCTAGTGGAGACAAAGGACACTTGTAACTTGGGCTCTGACTAAGATGTCACTCGTCCCCTTTCAGAATGCGCTTTTATCCTCAGCATGTTTCGGGAGGGACATGCCATTTTCTTCTTCCTTGGCAGAAATTACAGCCGTCCTATCCCTCTGGAGAATAGATTTACCTCTTAAAAAAAAAACCAACTCCAGTCATGAAATGCTCAATGTTCTAAATCCGAACAAAACAGTTTCTGAATGTAGCTGCACAGCTCGCACAAGGACTGCAGCATTCTAAACAGTTGATTTAAAACATTTTCAATGTAAATAGGTGCGCGGGGTTGGCGAATTTGGAGAGAACCAAGTACTTTTTCCAAGGTATGGTCAGTCTTTTGTTTTTTGTGGGTTTTTGTTTGTTTGTTTTGTTTTGTTTCTCTCTGTGTACCCTTGGCTGTCCTAGACTCACTTTGTAGACCAGGCTGGCCTCGAACTCACAGCGGTCTGCCTACCTCTGCCTCTGGAGTGTTGGGATTAAAGGCGTGCACTACCACACCCAGCTGGTATGGTCAGTCTTGTTCTAAAACAATCGAATACTCGATATCGGTGGGACCGGAGACAACACGTGTGTTTAATAGTTTGAGTGAGCCCTTTAGTCTTTGGCATTTGTGTCAGTCACTTCCTTCATTACTCTGACTCAATGCCTGACAAAGTCATCGTAATGGGGCCGAAGCTTATTTTGGTCCACGGTTTAAGAATTCAACACCCGCCATGGTGGGAAGGTGGGGTGGGGTGGTTCAGGGCGGTGGGAACTTAGAGCTGCTATGTTTTATATCTTGGTAGGTCAAGAGACAGAGAAGGGACCCAGAAGAAATAAGATCCACTGTACAACCCTCAATGTTGGTCTTTAGTACTTTGAGTCCATCAGTTAGGCCCTTATCCCAAAGGTACCAAACCTTCCAAAACAGCTCCTCCCACTGGGGACTAAGTGTTCAAACTGTGGTGTGTGAGGGCCGGGGCTCACCTTCAAAGTCATGGCAGCATGGTAAAATGCTTGTTAAAATCCTGGGGATTCTCATGAGGCTGACTTGATCTCAGATTCTCAACTCAGCCTGTTATTTATTGTGCCATTTATTTAAATGACACGATCTTTCTTAACTTCAGTTTTCTCGCTTGTCAATGGCCACTGTCATAACTTCTCCAGTGAAGAGCAGATGTGATTTTGTGTGCAAAAAGTGCCAGCTCTTAAGAAGACTCTAGGAATGAGTAGCCCCTTAAGTATCGGTGTCAGCATTTACTGGCTTATTAGGTAGGTAGTTGGGAGTGGGTTTTCCTTTGTATCTCGTAAAACACTCGTTCCCAGATTTGCTCTGTACGGGCTCCTTGGCTATAGGTAGAGTTCTGCTCCTCCCTGCTCAGTATGCCTTGATTTTTCTGTCCCTCCCTTGCTCTATCTGCAGAGAGCCTAGCAGGTATCTTGTAAGGATAAAAAGCAAAAGCTGACTCATGGTTCAGCTTTCAGTGAACGCCGTCCACCCTTCCTCCCCACTGCTGCCATTCGTCCTCCACTCTTTTTCTAACTTGACTTTCTGGACTTCCTAGCTTGAAAGGTCTAGTCCACTTCCTCCTTCTAGCATCTTCCCTGTCACTTTTGTGTTTTCACAGTCTCCAAACAGAGCATAATGGTTCCAACCCGTGTCTTCGGCACAGTTTTGCATAAGCTAATATACTTGCAGTTGACCTATGGTAGCATAATGCGTCGGCTTTGGACTCGTCTCTGTGCTGTCTTAGCTGTTACAACAAGGTTCCGTTTTGAACACTCATATTCAAGCACTCAGGGGAGAGGTGTTTGGCAGGTATACGGAGCCTTTACTTCTTTTCTAAAAAGAAAAGCTAATAAATTATTCTGAAGTTACACATCGATTATTTGTCCTTAGATTAGAAACAGTTTTCTCTCTTTCCCTTCCTGCTTTGCTACTTGAAACAGGGTGTCACTATATGGCCTGGGGTGGCTTTCTGACCACATGCCACCTCTCCCCTCTGAGCGTTTATGTAGGCATGTGCCACCATGCCCGGCCCATACATAGTCTTTCAAAATTGGCAGGTTGAGTATTTTCCAATTTAGCTTTATGATACTGTTATTTCAGCACAGTTTGGGGAATAATAACCAGCCAGGGAGGGATCCCAGTGCTCTTGGGCTGTTGGATTAGTGACGCTTTAGCCTCTGGACAAGCTATTAACTTATTAATGCTTTATGCTTAAGATTGATATAATGATAGCTGGCTCACACAGCTGCTGGGACTAGTGAGAGGAGAAGTGAAGTGGTAACCCCTGGTACCCAGACCGTGCGCGGTAACCACATTGCATCTTTTCTTTGTCCCTGATAAAGCCAGTGCTGAAACAGTAGTGCTAATTCTTGGAGATCACGAAAACAGTATTAGGTGCTGCATGCAAACTAAAGTTCTACGCAGCAGTGTCATCATGGAGTTGTAGAAAAAAACTAAGTGTTTTCATGGAGACACTAACGTTGCTGGTATGCAAGTTAGAATGAGACAATATTCACCCTGAAGACTCGAAGACCAGGTGAAATAAGAGAAGAAAGAAATTCAAAGTGCAGCCAGGCGATGGTGCACATCTTTAATCCCAGCACTTGGAAGGCAGAGGCAGGCAGATCTCTGTGAGTTCAAGGCCAGTCTGGTCTACAAAGTGAGTTCTGAGACAGCCAGGGCTACACAGAGAAACCCTGTCGATTTGGGGGGGGGGCGGTCGGGGAATAAAGCAGAACAACAACAACAAAAAAAAAAAAAAAAAGGAAAAAGAAGAGAAATACAAAGTAGGAGAAAAGGAGGACACAGAAATGAGCTCAAGAGAGCTAGAAATCTGGTTTAGTGGTAGACTGCTTGCCTAGCATGCATGAGGCCCAGAGTCGGTCCCAGCACTACCCAAAATAAAATGTACACACAAACAGATTTTATATTTTATTTGATTTTGAGACAGGTCTCTCTGTATATCCCTGGCTGTCCCAGAACTCGATCAGTAGACCAGGCTGGCCTCAAACTCACAGAGATCCACTTGCTTCTGCCTCCCAAATGCTGGCATTGAAGGCGTGCGCCACCACATCCATAAGCAGAGTTTTAATCAATCACACCACTGATCTTTAGACAGAAATTCAGAAGCATTTTCCTTCTATTCTTGTGTTTTATCTTTGGTTAAAATGAAACTAGTATGACAGAAGGTCGTGAGCCATGTATGCGCTGGAATTGAACATAGGTGATCTGCAAGAGCAATAAGTTCTTCTTTTTTTAAAAAAATAATTTATTTAATTTTATTCTATTTGCATTGGTATGAAGGTGTCAGAATCCCTGGAACTGGAGTTACAGATAGTCAGGAGCTGCCATGTGGGTGCTGGGAATTGAACCTGGGTCCTTTGGAAGAGCAGACAGTGCTCTTAACCACTGAGCCACCTCTCCAGCCCCTGCAATACGTTCTTCTAACCACTGTACTGTTTTCTTTAGTCCCTGGAACCACTTCTGTTTGAAGAATTTACTTAGGAAATGATACTTTCTGTGAAATGGGTTGGGGGACATGGAGTGCTAGGTATCTAACCGCATATTTTAATCTTGTATCTTTGCATTATAGCTGTGTACTTACAACCACCCTTTCCCATCACAGGAGACCTTGGAGAGAAGGACCTATGTACCTTCTCTGGGAGAGAAGGGCCTATCTATTGTTTGTGTTGTACCTCAGAGGCAACCCCAGGCTCTCACTAATCATAGTATGAATAATAGTTAAATGAATTGAGGTTTTTTTTTTTGGTCTGGGCCACATGCATTTTTTTGAACTATGCATTTTTCATTATGTCATTTTGCATACAAGAAAACCCATGCACTTGGGATTTAAAAGTTGGTCATAGTAACACAGCTGGTACGCACAGGGGGCCAGGAGTTCTCAGTGAGTCCTCACCGTTGGACAACTGACACTTGCTCTCCTCTTGCACAAGGAAGATTCTAGCATCTCCTTAAGAGGTGATTGGATGTGGTTCCAGTTTTCACAGAATCCCGAGTTCCACATTCCCCCTTTCCAGTTCTGCTTGGCATCCCCAAATGAAGCTGGAATAGCCACTCCGGAGTATAAATGCTGTCTTCTGCCTGGTTGGAAGGTGCCTGTGTTCAAGCAATGATTCTTAACTTGTGGGTCCCTACCGCTTCAGCAACCGCCTACCTCCAAAAACATTTACATCGGAGCAGGGCATGGTGTCACATGCCTTTAATCCCAGCACTCGGGAGGCAGAGGCAGGTGGATCTCTGTGAGTTCAGGCCAGCCTGGTCTGCAAAGCGAGTCAAGGATGGCCAGGGCTACACAGAGAAACCCTGTCTCAAACAACCAGTGTGCGCTCTGTGTGTGTGTACATATACATATATACACACATATGTGATTCATAGTATCAAAATTACAGTCATGAAATAACAATAACTTTATGCTTGGGGGTCACAACACATGAGGAACTATGTTAAAGCCTCACAGCCTTAGGAAGGTTGAGAACCACTGTGGTAGAGACATGGGGCTTTGCCTGCCAGAGATTTTTACGATTTTTTTGGGGGGGGGGGATGGGTGCTAATGCAGATAGCTTAGTAGATAAGAGCATTTGTTCTGCTATTGTAAAGACTTGAACCCATGTTGCCAACGCCGACCTCAAAAGCTTCACACGCCCGTACCTCCAGCACTGAGAGTGGAGCAGATGGATTCACACGCCCGCACCTCCAGCGCTGAGAGTGGAGCAGATAGATTCACACGCCCATACCTCCAGCGCTGAGAGGGGAGCAGATGAAGGCAGAGATCTTGCTGGACAGTCTAGCTGAAACAGTGAGCCTGTGCTTCGATGAGAGACGCTGTCTCAAGGCCATAAGACAAAGGAAGATAGAGGAAGACACCAGATGCCTTGCTTTGGCCTCCTCTTGTGAGGACATGGCTACCTGCACCTGCACACTCACATGCAACACACATAAACACACACACACACACACACACACACACACAGTGATCCAGTTCTCACACTTTACTTTTAAAGAAGCCTACATTCTAGAGGCTTGTTCAGAGTCTATCCTGCATTTAGTGTCTTATTTCTTGTAACACAAGTGACAGCATCAATCTAGCGAGCGTCAGGATATACAGCTCACCAAGATTTGCTGTTGACTTGTGGCCATATTGGTGGGCTCTGTCTCTTGGTCTGTCTAATGTCTTGAGAACAGTTGCAGACTTCGTTAACAACCCACCCATGGGTCAGTGGTACATTTCCCAAGAGAAGGACATTGTTTGACGTACTGACACCATGACAAACCAAAGTCAGAAAGTGAGCATTGTTCTAATACTATTGTGCACTATGAAATGCAAATTTAAATTTTTTCTCTTATCCCAATATCCTCTAGTTAAAAGAAACACTAAGCTCTGAGGATGCCATGTTGTATCCCGCTGCATGTTGATACTCTTTCAGCAACAAATTTCCTTTTCCCTTTAGTCTTTTGTTACTCTGACCTTTTGGACATAACACACCAGTCATTTCATAGAATGCCCTCTCAGTTTGAAGTTGTGTGATTACTTCATAAGTGGGCTTAGAGTAAACATTTTAAAATTTAAGATTGCAGCCAAGACTGGGCCACGTTGTTTTTGATGCAAAGCCGGGGAAGGCTTAGGAAGCTTTGTTTCCTCAGTGGTACCTAACTTTGATCATTTGGTGATGATGCTGTTGGCCCTGTTTTCTCCATGTACCTTTCCCTTTGTATAAAACAGCATCTGTGGTTGTTTTGAGACTGGAAAACGGCTTGTTCTCTGACATCACCTTAGGCTTTGGCTATGCAGCCATCGGTAATTCTCATTTGAATCATGCTCATTGCAATGCTGGCTACTACAGTGCGGTGGTTTGTGTTTTGTTTTTTGTTTTTTGGAGACAAGAGTTTCTCTGTGTAGCCCTTGCTGTCCTGGACTCCCATTGTAGACCAGGCTGACCTCAAACTCACATTGATCCACCTGCTTCTGCCTCCCGAGTGCTGGGATTAAAGGCGTGCACCACCACGCCTGGCCAGTGTGCTGTTTTAATCGCATAGTCTCATCTAAAGTTGGGAATTGGAGTCAGTTCACTTTTTAATGTGCTGTCCATTTCAGCACAACCCATGGGCTCTTGTTCATTTTTACATCACAGTGGAGTTACGGGTTCTTTTTATTTCAGTACGCTGAGTCGTTTGAGGGAATTCTGTTTATTTTCAGTCTCTTCACAGTTCAGCCATAGAAACCCTCCTTGGTCTGGTCCTGCCAGAGTTTCTGGAGTTTTGTTGCTGTTGTTTGTTTGTTTGTTTTTGTTTTTGCTTTGCCTTGGCTTTTGGTGTGTAATGTCCCAGGTTCACTTACACTTTTCCTACTTCTGACCATATATGTGAATCTGTTATTTATCAGAAAGCATCTGGTTTTCTTTTTTCTTTTCTTCCCCTTCCACCCATCCTTCCTTCCTTTCTTTCTTTTTTTGAGACAGGGTTTCTCTGTGTATCCTTGGCTGTCATGGGCTCATTTTGTGGATCAGGCTGGCCTCGAACTCACAGAGATTCCCCTGCCTCAGCCTCCCTGAATACTGGGATGATATATATAGGCGTGAGCCACTGCGCCTGGCTGAACATCTGGTTTCTTTTAGTAGAGCCTATTTAGGACCCTCGATGGTGAGTC
Source organism: Acomys percivali (assembly GCA_907169655.1). NCBI lineage: Eukaryota > Metazoa > Chordata > Mammalia > Rodentia > Muridae > Acomys > Acomys percivali. The sequence goes on from OU015752.1 coordinate 21,357,373, forward strand.
TCGATGGTGAGTGCTGTATGTTCACCCTGACTGCGGTCCTTTTACTTGAAAGGTTTTTAGTGGACAGAACTGCCAACAACAGATGTGAACATAGGCACTATGATGCTAGGATACAGAGAGAAATCTGCAGTCTATGGGCCTCTCCTCCCCAATCTGTGTTTGTATCTTCCTTATACCACAAGGTGTTTACTAATTTTCTCAGCTTCACCATACACACAAAATCATCTTAAGAAGCACTACACCCACACCACCATCCGTGGTGGGAGGCTCCACTTGGATTATTTAAAGTTCTCTTCACCTCTCACCCATCTGTTTTTCCAAAATTATTTGACGGGCTCATCTGTTCTCATCTTCCCTTTTATTTTCTTCTCCTTTTAAAAATCCCTCGTACTGTCATTCTAGTGGGAGTTGGGAGGTTCTGTCTGCACTCCACCGTGTTTAAAGGAGAGCCCATCCTACGTGTTCCTTCTGTTAGATTCATGAATTCGAAGCGCTGAAGGAAGTAAACAGCTTTCGCCTCTGCGATCCAAGATGGCTCCACCAGTCATCTCTGCCTCAATCTCCCAGCCTGCCTCCCCTCCCATACTCCTTTGCGGGCAAAGTAGGTCCTTGACCTGTGACTATCTCAGTGGGTGGGGCTTCTTTCATTGTTGTTTGGATGCTGAGCTGAACCTTCTCAGGGTGTGGGCAGGACCGCAGAGGGTACAGCCACCACCCTGTCTGATTGGATATTTAGTTTCTACAAATACGGCCATTGTAGATTATTTCACTCTGGGGCGGCGGGGGTTGGGGGTGGGGGGGGGGGGGGGGAACAAAATCTAAGCCGCTGTTCCCAGCCTGGTTTTCCTACCCTGCTTTTCTCATTTGATTCAAATTAGTGCAGACTTCTCATTAGCTACAACACTTGTGCCTTCTAAACTTCGACTCTTGTTTTCCTCTGCGTATTCACCCTGCCCATAGTTAATCGTGGTAGTGACAGGCTCAGGTACCTTCACATTTAAGATGTTAACCTTCAAAGACGCCTTCGGGACCGCTCCCCAGGGACAAAGGTTTGGCTAAGGACACAGAGGGAATTTTCAGAAAGACGATTCCAGGAGAGGCGCCATCCTTCTTGAAGCACTTTGGAATGCTGGGTTTATTTCCCTATGCTTTGGTAAACAAAAGCTGGCGTTTTCTTTCCATGGTTTTTCAGCTACAGGGCTGCAGTCGTGGTAGAGTTTGGTGGTCAAATGGAAACCATGTGGCAGGTTGCCAGCATGGTGGTTTTTGCCAGAACCTCTCTAAGCATTTGGCATATTGGCAGGTTTCTTTTTCTTTTTCTTTCGTTATTCCTTTTCTTTCTTTCTTTTTCCTTTTCTCCCCCCCCCTTTTTTTTTTACTGGATTCTCTCTGTGCTTGCTTATTTACTTATTTATTTATTTACTCTGCTTGCACTGTGGAATTCTGGGTAAAGCTGCTTTAAATCAGAATCATGTTAAATAACAACATTTAAAAGAACATTTCGACCACGAACAATGCGAATATTGCAACATAAATTATCTATGCCAAATTGGCTTACAGATTTCAAAACAGGAAGACGTCGTTAGCGATGTTCATGGTTTGGTTTTGCTTTGCTGCAGATTAGGTTTAGCGACAAATTCCATCTGGCTCCAGCTACATGCAGTCTCTCCATTGATTGGTTGTATTGGGACGTCATGGGAGTGTCCTTCAGATAGCTTTTCCCAGCATTTTTTAAAGCTCCATTGAAGAAAAGAAGGATGGGGGGGGGGGTGGAAGGGGGGAGAAAAGAGAAGAGAAGAAAGGACCCTGCGTTGTTTCAATTTGCGTCCAACATGCAAAACATAGTTCTAAAATTTTAATTAGCTAAGTGAGTGGTGAAAAGAAAAAGTAATATAACAAGCCTCGGTGAGCAGCTGGGATGTGTTGCCATGACGACAGGTTCAGCAGGCTGCCAGCGAGCTTGTCAATGGGTGATATTGGGAGAGGGCTTTGAAACAGTGCCTGCTAGCCACAATGTGATTGGTCACGCCTCTGTTGTCTTTGTGTGAACCGGTGGATGCTGGGTAAGACCTAGAGTGAATGCTCAGCTTGTCTCAAGGCTGCAATGAGGTAATGCTTCTGAATCTTTGGGGATTATGAGCTCCTGCCTCCAAAAAGACTGCAGTCCAGAGCGCTTTCATTTCTCTTAGCGTTAATTACTGACTGCCACACGTGAGGAAGTTTTGCAGCTGCCTTTATCCGTCCTTTTATATGTGCGTGCGTGTATTATAGATAACACGTGTGGACGTGGCCTATAGAATCCCAAGCGTATTCTTAAAAAAAAAAAAAAAAAGAGCTAACCCTCCATGTTATTCACTCTGCATAGAGTCAACATTGCACTTGATTTCTGGCAGCGGTGACAGTATCTCTTGGTGGATAAATGATGTGTTAAGGTGCATGTGTGTTGGGTAAGCGAACCTATTCCTATCTGAAGATGATTTTGGCATTGATTACTTTTTAAAGGCCTTTATGCGATTAGTTTTTATGATAGCCATGAGGGGGCTGCAGAGAGTGTCAGCTTTGCTTCACCAGGGGGCTTAGCTCCTTTTTGATGCTTTGAGATGGGCCAGTTTATATCCTGATGCCTATTTTCCAGGGTCTTCCATTAACCGAGCAGACTATCAGACTGCCTCGGAATGATCTACTGAATACAATGCTTTGACCGTCGTTTCAACTCGAATCTAAAGAGGGAAGCGGTGTTTCCAGATGACAAAGAGAGAGGGCTGTGCTTGGGTGGTTTGGGAAACAAATCCATGGGGATGCTGGTGACAGAGGCACAGGAGCCAAACCCCTAAGCCCTGATCCTGGATCTCTGTGACATGATGACTCGGATCCTCTCCAGGGTTTGTTCAGGTAGTTCGGAGAATGTTCTGTCACATTTACTGATAGTAAACTCGTCCCCTGTGATGGTCAGGACAGCATCTGCATTGGTGGTGTCCCTAGCTGGGGGCCGGGTGGGGTGCTGCATTGGATGAGCGGGCTCATCCTCTCTTAAGCGGGAAGTGTGTAAGCTGTCTTTGGGACTGAGCTGTCATATTGGCACCTTCTATTTACCTTGCAAACTGTTGATAAAAAGACATGAGTCTTTAAACATATAAACAGAATAAAACCACCTCAGGGACAAGGAATGGATTCCTCTGTGGCTGCAGAGCATGAGGTACTCTGTCGGTTGCCCACCTTTATCTGAGGTCAGGCCACAGGCGTGTTGTGGAAGCTAGTTGGTTATCCAGCCAGACCAATCACCTCAGGGAAATCAAAGCCATATGGAGTCAGTAGAAGGTTTTGCTGGCCATCGCACTTCCTCTATTCTTTTAAAGACTTTAAAGCCTGGCTGGTTTTTACTCTGTTTATATGTCTTAGAAAATATAGACCTTAGCAAAGAGAAGGAAAGGGAATGTTGTATCTCTTTTTTTTTTTTTAATGATTAATTCAAAATACCAGGCTAGAGTATACTCGTGGGTTGTGGCTTTTTCTAATGTGTTGATTCTCTGTAGTGGTATAGATATTGGAACTCAACAGGCAGGTCTTAGACCGGGAGTGGAGAGGCCCTTGAGCCTGACAGGCTGGAGTCCTTTGTCTAAAACAAAGCAGAATGCAGTGACCTTGCGAAGAAAAATCCACCTGTTGGCAAGACTGGCATGTCTTCATTATAAACATCGTAATGTTCTGTACCCTACCTTTCCCTGGGGGAGAGGACAGTTGCAGCTCCAAATCTCAGACATGCCTTGCTAATTTAAACAATTTTTAGTCTTATTAATAATTCAGGGTTTACACAAGACCGGATCCTATGTAAAACACTCCAGTAAGTAAAGGCTGGACTTTCTTTTTTAAACGTCTGTCACTCTGTAGGCTACTCAGTTCCCTTTTATTTTAAGCTTGAGAAGTTATATGTATTAATCATTATAGGCAGGCGTGCCCTATTTTGTACTACAGGCTAACTTGTTTTCCTTAATCAAGTAACAGAATTCAAATATTTGACATTTGTGTGATTGGTGGATCCCATCTGACTTAGCAAAATCTTCCTTATACAGTCCACCCAGCACATTTAATATATGCAAAGTTAATATACTGAAGATGGAGTGAAATAAAAGGTAAGGAAAGACTGTGTTGCTTATACTGCATTTGGCAATGTTTTTCAAACTATTTTTGAAAACCCTCTTCAAGAGGACTGGTTGCAAGTTCCAACTAGTGTGAACCGTCATGTCTTATGACAGGTTCCACAATAAGTGACTTGTGGCTGCTATGAAGCCCAGTGCCTGAAGATTAGTCGTAAATGTGGCTTTGTCGTGTTTCTCTTTCATCACCAGTATCGTCATGTGCACGCAGGAGCTTAGCAGAGGGCTTTTGCTCAGCAATAATGTGTGGTCATTAATGCTTCTGCTCCCTAAGCTCTCCCCAGACATGATCCTTCAGGGCTGCCTAGAGAAAGAAAGAAGAAAAAAAAGTTTTGAGTGGTTCGAGACATTAAAGAATGCTTTCCTTGAAAAATCCCCCATTAGAACCAAGGCTCAGCACCCACCCCACCCCCTGTTTACAAAAGGGTTTAGTTGTAATAGTCAGTGCTTTGTGGAAAATGCAAATGTTAAAAAAAAAGCGAATTAAAGAATAAAAATGGGAAATCTGGAAGGCAGGATGCCAAGAGGATGCTTTGGGGGTCAGACAAAAATATTAATTCTGCAGTTTTTGCATGTAGCTCTTGGCCATTTGTTGTTTTTAGATTGATATTTCCACAATACCTTTTCTCTCCCCCCCCCCAACCCTCCCCCCCCCCCAGTCAGCACCTCAGGTGTCGGGTAGGGACTTAGGGGCAGAATGTCCACCTGGGTCATTGTCCACCTGGGTCATTATTGTACAGTGAGTTCCTTTACATGACAGTGGGAGGCAATAGAGAATGGCTGTCACTCCTACTGAGAAAACCATGGTAGTCATTATGTGGACTTTTTTATGACATCAAAAGGTCATGTTTGTGAACATCATTCATACAATGTGTTTTTGATTGATTGTGTGTTGTTTTTATAATGCAGTCCAAACTTGCACTTCTCCTGTATCAGCCTTTCAAGTGCTCAGATTACAGTCCTGTGGTGCCATGCATGGGACAAAATAGTTTCTAAGTGACACCAATTATCATCATGTATATCTGTGTTGCTATATTATTTCTGATATGATGTAAACAAACTTATATTATGCCAATCCAGAGTCTTTTAATCATTGAAATAGGAACTAGTCTGAGAGACCTGTTTTCTTTGTGAAGGAAGGATATTGTTGTTGTTGTTGTTGTTGTTGAACAAATGGCACTGAAAAACACACTAGAAAGAGAACTTGCTATAGAGAGTAGATTTTGCAAGTGGCTGCATTTCTTTAAATGGGCGGCTAATGAATATTCAGCCGTTGTGTTTGGAGGGAATCCATCTTCAGAACTCTGTGACCTAGAATCTCCTTTAATATGGTACGCTGTACACATTTCTGTGGTTTTCATATGTCAAATGCTTTTTTAAAATTTAGAACTGCTTTTATTTATATCACTATGATGAGGCTGTGCTAATTCATAATGCTGTAACTGTGGCCTCACAGGTCCTGTCTTTGTCAATTATAGCTGTTTGTTCTGTGCTTTTCTGGGTTAGAAGTTTGTCCCTTTTAGGTCCACAGCGCTGTATCTTTCTCTTCCTTTTGTCCTCAAAGCCCTGAGGCCAGCATTAATTGTCAATCAGATTGCTGTGTGTGTGTGTGTGTGTATGTATATATGTAGATACATATATACATACATATATTAGGTGTTTTTAAAAGGGGTGTTTTATTTGAAAAACTTTGGGAAAGCTGTTTCTGACCTCAGAAACAGGAAAGGAAATGTTTTGTGGCGTCTTAGGTGTGTTGTCTGTTAAATTTTCTTATGACCAAATAGCATTGCCTTTTATCCATTCCTTCTTTTGGCTAACCTAAACATCTCTAGTCTTGAAACTGGAAATTTTGAAAAGAGGAAAATAGTAGATTGATTAGTAATGAATCTCCTCCTCTTTGTCTCTTGGCCACTCAATGTACTTGCACACTGAGCATGCTCTCAGTGACAGGGGCTGGACATGGGTTTGGAATCCTGGGAAGAACACCATTGGAGTACTGCTAGATGTGCCGCTTACTTGCTCAGAGGCATAGAATAAGTAACTATGTACTTGAAATCAGAGTTACATTTTCATCACAGGGTGATATTAAGTTAGATGACCTCCATACAGTGCCTGGCATGAGGTAGCTGCTCAGGAAATGTCTCGGTTTCAGCCTTTATGAGATATCTTGATGGCTGAGTTAGGAGTAAAATTATCTCTTCTTTCAACCCCGGATGGTTGCTCAGGAAGAATATCTTTCTGATATGGTTAGGGCATTTTGTTACCTGTTCTCATGTAGTACCATGTTTTTATCAGGTCAAAAATAAGGTTGCAAGCCAGGCAGTGGTGGTGCACGCCTTTGATCCCAGCACTCGGGAGGCAGAGGCAGGTAGATCTCTCTGAATTTGAGGCTGGCCTGGTCTATAGAGCCAGTTCCAGGACAGCCAGGACTACACAGAGACCGTATCTTGAAAAACTAAAATTCTACTACTACTACTAGTACTACTACTCATTTTGAAAAACTAAAATTATACTGGTGTTGATGATGATGATGATGATAAAGAAGAAGAAGAAAGCTGAGTATGGTGAGATACAGTTGTAATCATAGCACGGGAGGTTGATTAAGTTGGAAGCCAGACTAGGCTACACAGTGATACCCTTCTAAGAAGAAATCAAATAAAAGGATGCAGTTGGTATCTTTATATTTAGAGCACTAAGGTTTTGCCAGTACACAGCCCCCCAACTATAAGAACCAAGCGTTGGAAGGAGAGCTAGTTCTAGCCATTAAACCTGGGGTCCATGGCAGAGACTAGTAAATACCTTTTCGGAAGGCCAGATGCTAAGCTCAAGGGCAGTGACTTGGCCAACAGTGAAGGAGAAGGAGTTAACACTCAGACAGTTATGAGGTTGCTCTACTGACTCCGTCGAGTATGGGGAAGGAGGTGGTGGGTGAAGACGTGGCAGGAACCCTGCGTTTGCAGGTCCTGTAATCACCTTTGTGGTCCTACCGCAGGCCAAAGGCTCACACCAGAGGACATGGGAGGGAACACGATTTATGGCAAAGAGAGATTTGATCTAGGACGTGTTGAGTCTGAGGCCCTGGGGTAGCAGAGCGAGATGGCGATGAGAGCAAAAGGAAGGTCTGGCATCAGAGGAGAGTTTCAGGGCCAGAGGAGGGGCCTCGGTACCCATCGGTTCTCTGATGCTTTAGACCAATGGCTGGGAGGGTGGGTAAGACGCGCAACTCAGTAAACAAGCAGGGCTAGTCTTGGTCTCTTGTGAACACTCGTTTCTAGAAGCAGAACAAGGAAGCAGTTGCAGGAGGAGGAAACTCAGATCTCTAAGTGGGGAGTGCTGGCTGCTCTTCCAGAGGACCAGGGTTCAATTCCCAGCAACCACATGGCAGCTCATAACTGTCTGTAACCCCAGGTTGAGAGGATCCGGCATCCCCACACAAACATGCATGCAGGCAAAACACCAATGCACATGAAATAAAAAGCAGGGAATTGAAAAGATATATAAAGGAACCAAATCTATGCAGACGGCTAGCTTAAAAAGAGGAGGACGTTAAACTTTGAAAACAAAACCCTGGAATTAAAAATAGTTGTCACTAGGGTGGCAAGATTGCTCAGTGAGTAAAGACATTGGCTGCCAAGCCTGGTAGCATGAGCTGGACCCCCGAGACCACCACGGAGTAGGAGAAGCATCTGACTCCCAAAAATTGTCCTTTGCTATCCACTTGCATGCTGTGGCTGCACGTGCCTGCACATGTGCACGTGCGTACGCGGGCACACACACACACACACACACACACACACACACACACACACACACGCAGAAATAAACTAATTGATTATAACAAAGATAAAGCATAGTTATTCCTTCATATCCTCTACAACTTACTTAAATAAGTTTGTCATTAGAGGAGCTGACCTAGGACACAGAAAATCTACCTTAACCTCTCAAGCATTTTTGAGAGCTGGCTACAGGCTAATTAGTCTTCGTGAGATTGGATTTGAGAACTTTTTCCCACTGCTGTAACTCTGTCAGCATTGCAGTGATATTGCTGCCTTTCATTAGACGGTTGGCTAACTGTGACAAAGTAATAGAGTTGGACAGGGTATCCGAATTGCCTAGAATTTATCCATATTATGGCCTGAATGTCATATAAGGTTGTTCCAAGTAGCAAAGGGCATATGTAAAGCCCCTTGGGTGATGCTTGGTTTACATTGACCCTCAATTAAGGACAGTTGTTAGCAGGGCGGAGAAACGTAGAGATAGCAGAGGTCCTGGGTAGGCATGAGAAGGGAGAATAAATGGTTAAAGATGGCGAGGGATCAGGAGTGTATTTGGGAACCACAAGGAAACAGGAAGAAAAGGAGAGGAGGCACTAGAGCATTTACTGTCAACCCAGGGGTTGGTGTTCACACCTGACAGTTGTATGTTTGGTTAATGACACTCAAGGCATACCCAACTTAACAGTGCTGTGTGACACTCAAGAGACATCTCACTTAAAGTTCTGTATGAGACTCAACACGAACCTAACCTCACAGTGCTGTGTGACACTCAGGGTGTATCTAGGTAATATTGTAAGAAATAGTAGCGCTAGGAGAAAAAAAAAAATGGTTAGACTCGTATAGTAGATTAAACGTGTCATTTTTGGGATAAGGAAAAAATACAGAGGCTAGAAAGATGGCTCAGCCAGTAAAAGTGCTCATTGCTTGAGCATGAGGACTGGGTTCACATCCCCAATACCTGCAGACAAAACTGGGTGCAGCATGACTGTAGTTCCAGCACTGGGAAAGTGGGGGCGGGATGATACCTCGGGGTTGCTGGCCAGCTAGTCTAGCCCATTAGTCTAGGTGTGGATTCAGTAAGAGATCATGTCTCAAAAACAAGCTGGTGAGTGACTGAGGAAGACACCCAGTGTTGACCTCTGGTCTCTACATTCATGCATACACATGTGTGCACATCCACTGACATACATGCACGTGTGCACTCATCACGTACCTGTACTACCCACACATACACATAAGTGAAAGAAAATATATGGAAATATTAATCTTATAAGCTTATAAATGTTAACTTTGAAAGGTAAATAATGAAAATCTTTTCTTTTTTCTTTTTTCTTTTGAGTCATGGCCTCACTATGTAGCTCTGCCTAGCCTGGAACTCTATTGAGATCAGGGTGGCCTCAAACTCAACCTGCCTCTGACTCCCAAATAGGCACTAAAGCCTTGCCTTTTGAACCTGTTGAAAGGTTCTCCCACCGCTTTTTTAAGTAGAAGACAGAAAAAGAAATATAAAATAAGAATTATACTTGAAAAATAAAGTAATACACACTTAACAAATTGAAAAGCAAATGTTAATAATGCCTTTTGTTATTGGAAAGGTACCAGGGGATATAACAATGATTTCAAAAGTCTGGACATCACAGAGAAGCTGGTATATGGGTTCATGATATGTTATCACTGTAAAGACCAAAAACCTACACAGTCCCCTCACAGCATCAGAAATCTAGTCCAAGGACCGACCCCCAGATTGTATAGATCAATGTA
>OU015752.1:21367463-21382864 GCA_907169655.1 Acomys percivali
CTTTCTTTCTTTCTTTCTTTCTTTCTTTCTTTCTTTCTTTCTTTCTTGTTGCTGTTGGAGCATAGGCTGGTGGAGATGGGGATTGTAGGGGGATAAAGGGCAAATAGTATAGCATAAGAAAGTGGAATTTTCCCATGGATAATGATGAAGTACACGTGACTAAAATATCTATATAAGTGAGAGTGTTTTTGACTCTAGTGTAGAGAAATGGGATAGTGTCCCACTAAGGACTATGTCTTTCTTCATCATCATTTGTTCTGAAAAGTCTTCTATGAGGTGTGGGGCCTTAAAGGGGGGGGCAGTTCTGCTATTCCTGTGACATCTGACTCTCTGATTACAAAGTAAAAATGTGGCAGGCATGCTCATGTGGAGGAGGAGGCAGAGGCACGGGTCATTGTCATCTCCCAGTCAATGAATGTGCCACCTGGAATGGCATTAAAAACTTGGTGTGACTGAGACTTAGCAAAGAAAGGGCTCAAAAGGAAAAACTAGGGGAAAAAAGTGTCTAATATGACTGCTATCCGCATCTGTGGCTGAGCTTTACGAATTTACAATTATAACAGTTCAATATTCACACATATGTACTATGAAAATTTAGTATGCTTGGTGCTCGTTCTGAATGTGTATTAACCCTGGTCTTGAACTATGTAGGGTCTGCAGCTCTTCGACGTTAAATTGATGTATCTGTGGTTGGGGAACTATTGGCTGGTGACTATAGTTCTGATCAAGCCATGGCTGCAGATCAGTGGCCATTCAGCTTGCAGAATCAAGTGTCATGTTGCTCTTAGCCCAATGAAAGTGCTTCCTATTCTCTTGTCAGTTCCTGAATTCCACCAGTGTGTGTCAGGTGTGTGTGTTGGGCAGGGGCGAGGTATATGTGGTGTATGTGTGAAGTGTGTGTGTGTGTGTGTGTGTGTGTGTGGTGTGAGGGGCATGTGTGCATGACCAACTTTCTCCTGAGTTTGCATTAGAAATGAGTTTCTGCCCACATTGCAATCCCACAGGCTTCAGTAAATGGCATTAAGTATGATACTTCAGACAAAGCCTTCGTTCACCGAATGCCTACCAGTGATACACACAGTTTTTGTGCAAGATCTCTTAGCACCACTGGGTGAACAGCAATACGATGATTTCCCAGTTGGACTGAGTGCCTTCAGGAGCCCCAACCGTCTTAACAGACCAACTCCATTTTATTTAACGGAGAAAACCCTGGGCCCCACATCCTGACTCAGGTTTCATCACCACCCCTCACCAAACTTTAAGAGTGCTAAATATTAGCCGGGCGTGATGGTGCATGGCTTTAATCACAGTACTCGGGAGACAGAGGCAGATGGATCACTGTGAGTTTGAGGCCAGCCTGGTCTACAAAGCGAGTTGAGGACAGCCAAGGCTACACAGAGAAACGCTGTCTTGAAAAAACAAAAAATAAAAACAAAACAAAGCAAAAAAGAAAAAGGTGCTAAATATTCATGGCAGAGGCATGCTGAGGGAGAAGTGATCATCACATTGATACAAGAGAAGTAGTTGTCAGACTGGAGAGATATCTAGGTGGTTAGGAGTGCTCATCGGTCTCCCAGAGGAGCCAGGGTCAGTCCCCAGCACCTAGCTTCCCATCAGGCAGCTTACAACCACCTGTGACTTTAGTTCAGGATACCTGACATCCTCTTGTGCCCTCATTTTAGGCACCTGTGTGTATGTGGCACTCATAAACTCATGCAGCTTCACATACATAGACAAAAATAAAGAAATAATCTTTTGAGAAAAAGTGTTTGTGGGACCCTTGCTGATAGCCGTAGTTGGCTGCCTTCCCTGCCTCACTCTCTCCCACTCTGTGGTGCCTGTAAATGGAAGCAAAGTTTCCCCATCAGCTGGATGAGGAAAGTGCATCTACACAAATCTTTCTGCACATCTGCTTGTACCACCTGTGTGACATCCCCACTTCACTCTCTAACCCAGCAGATTTCCAGACATAACTTTGGCCGCTTCATCCTTCTATCTACACAAGGCTTTTGGGCCACAGGCATTTCCCTGCCTGGTTATAAAAATGTCTTAACATAGGTGATGCGGACATGGCCTTTGTGAGCTCTTTTTAGATCCCTGTTGGGTCATATGCACTAACGGGAAGGCTATCAAATGTGAGACTTGTGATTTACGCACACACGTGTCACCGCTGAGCTGTAAGCTTTGAGGGTTAAGGTTGGGGGTGCGAGCTTTTGAGTTGGACTAAAGAGGTGTAGCTCATAGGATGAGCATATTTGAATGGTCTGCAGGTTATAGTAGGGGAACCTTGAGACAGAAAAGGAGGAAGAAGTGAAAATTCTCAAGGGGAAAGTCCGGACACCCATCTGTTTCTTCTCCAAGCTGTAATGGCCTCAGCCAGGAGTAAGGTAGGAGTCTTTGAAAGCAGCCATCGCTCTTCTCTGTGCCCCATAGATGAACGAGGCTTGCTTAAAATGGGAAGCGATGGGCTCCATAATTACAGCTGGTGCTAATGATCCAGTGCCTGGTTGCCTGATTTCTCCCAGTCTATCGAGCGCTGATGACAAAGCTCATTAGTGCTTGTGCCAGGATGGACATAGGGAAAGGGCGGGTGGCATACTGTCCATCACTTTAGCCTCCTCATTAGTTATTCCAAAGAACATACTCTGCCGAAAAAGGCAGCAAAGCAGGCAACAGTTTAGTGAGCTGGGACTGTCCCCCAGCATCCCTGAGGTGGGAAAGAAGCATCTGGTCTGCGGGGAACAGGTGAGCTGCAATGCAATCTTTTAAAAATTGACACAAGACTTAAACAAAAATAAATAAATTTCAGCCATGCCGGCCCTAACTTAGCCAGAGTCAGCCTTCATTGAACAAAGGCCAAGATGGATGGACACACGATCCCAATGGTAACAGCCATCTGAAACAATGCAAACTCCCCCACAGATTCTGTTTCCAAGAGAGGTGGGGCGAGCTCCCTGTGCCCTGTCCCTGTGACTGAGTGCAGCTGTCAGCCTGGACAGAATGTGTGCAGTGACTGCTCCAGGACTCTGAAAAGTGGGTGGGAGCAAGCACACGGGGTGGTGTCAGGATGGAGAATCCAAATTTGAAACACAACCAAGCTAGCATATGGTTTGTGTGTCCTGTTCTTCTATGAGGTGCAGACTAGAAGGTAGAAAACCCAGAGGGCACACTGGTGTGGACAGAGTGATCTCCAAGAAGGTCCTTCAGGCCCTCACCTGAACATCAGGAAAGGAGGAGATTGCCTTTGAACAGAGTGGAGGGTGAGGGTGGGGCTCAAACTGTGTCGTGTGTGTGTGTGTGTGTGTGTGTGTGTGTGTGTGTGTGTGTGCGCGCGCGCGCGTGCGTGCGTGTGTGTGTGTGTGTGTGTGTGCGTGCGTGTGCTCAGTCTCATTGGAAGTCAGTCCTGATGCAGGCACCTAAGGCAGTGGAGGATGGTGTCTTACTTTCCTTTCTGTTGCTATGATAAAAGACCTTGGCCAACAGCAATTTAGGGAGGGAGGGGCTTATTTGCCTTCGCATTATGTCATTGAAGGGGAGTCGCAGAGGCAGTAGTTGAGATCAGCTGTCATAGCACATTCTTAAGCATGAGGACACAGAAACAAACACTCATTTGCTTGTTCTCAACTAGCTTCTCCCTCTCTTAGACAGTTCAAGACCCAGCCCATAAAATGGTGGCTCTCACAGTGGGCTGGGTCCTTCAACGTCATTGAACAATCAAGACCACCCTGCACAGACATGCCCACAGGCCAACCTGATCTAGATAATTCCTCATTCAGAGTCTCCTTTTTAGGTGAATCTAGGATTGTGCCTGAGTTGACATTAAAATCAATGAACACAGAAGAGAAACGTTCTTGTGCCCGACAAAAGCGTCTGTGGTTCTCTTTCCTCTCCTCACTTGGCCCTAGACTGGGATGCAGTTATTGGAAGTCCATGGCTGGCCTCTCCTGCTCTGTGCACATTTGGATCAGAGTCTACTCAAAGCAGCTAGGGCAGAGTAACTGTAAGCAGTTAGTCTACTCTGAGAGCTGAAGCTTGAGCTAGACCCACTGCACAGACCTTGCACTGGGATGGTAGAGTCCTAGTTGACAGACATCCCGCCCCCTCCCCCAACAACAGCATCATAATGGCCCTCAGCCCTGGACTGACATTCTAGTTACACCAGAGAAAGCTGGCTTTGAGTTCTCACCCTAAACCTAGCCATGTCGAGCACCTCCTTCTAAAAATATGGTAAGAATTCAATACTACCCTTCGGATTTAAATACTCAGAAACTTATCATAGTCATTACTCAAAACTGCTCAGCATCTGAGGAAGTCAAGGTGATCTCAGTACACACGGGAAAGGACAGTGAACAGTCACAAGCATGGCGGTGCCACAGATACTGGGGTTTTCAGATTAGGACTCAACTAATAGAGAATATATTTCTGAACAAAGTGAGTATTATATAATAATTAGATTTAGAACTGTGTGGACAACCTCAATGGTAGTTAGTGGAAGAGCTTGTGGATATGAAAATAGATAGAAATTATCCAGTTTTACCCAAAGAGATGAAAAACATTGAAAAAAATAAATGGAGCATCATAGATAACATAAAGGTGCCCACCATTTTGGACAGAACAGTGTAACTTGAAGGAATAAAGGACAAAAAAAAAAAATTTGATAAAAGACATCAACTTTAAGATTCAAGAAGCTGAACAAATTCAAACATGAGAAACTCAAGAAAATCTGGACAAAACCTTGACAAACCACTTAAAACCCAGCTTCTTAAACTGGGACTTAATTCTTCATTGAAGAAGAAAAAAAGAGCACATCTGTCTCATTAGCATGCAAATTTGTTTTAATCTTCATAATGGAAAATGTACACAAAAATTGCTTCAAAATAAATTTCTTTAAAATTTTTTCATTTTTAAAAATTCAACACATACAGATGTTTTGCCTGCACGTACGTCACTGCTCTGTGCCCACCGAGGTCAGAAGAGGGCCTCAGATGCCCTGGAACTGCAGTTATAGACGCTTGTGATTGTGAACAGCTGCATAGGTGCTGGGAATCAAGTCTTGGTCTGGTGGAAGAACAGCCAGTACTCTTAACCACTGAGCTATTGCGCCAACCCCTAAAATAAATTTCTTAACGATTTCTTATCAGGACCTGTTTGATTTGCATACTTATGTTATATATCTAGGGTCACATAAAATGTTTTATATGCAAAAGGCTGTGAGTGGGAAAATCTTAAGAAATGCTGGGTTAAAAGCAAAACGAAAAAACTTACAAAGAGCTAGATAGAAAATGAAGCACCGTTATATGCAATAAAACAAGATGAATGTGGTGCGTGCTTTGCATACCCTTTGAGCGTGAGGGTGATGTGATGTCATTCTTAGATAAGAGATGAGGGACTCACTAAAGGAAGCACAGTGACAGCGGAAAATCATAGAGGACGCCATGAAAAAGAGAACGGACCCAACAGTGGCAAACATTCTGTAAAATATAATTATTCTTAAGTTTTTTAAAATGTAAATAATCAGTAGAGAGGAAATGTGTGCGATGAATACAGTCAGTCTATATATGTTGAACACACATGGCAATTATAGCATAAAAAAGAAAGGAACCAACGTGGCAGCAAGGTTCACCGCTCAAAGTAATGAAATGTTAATTGTAAGTGGACAGGGTGTTCAGGTTACTTCAGTGTTGCTTTGAAATAATGCCAGACAGAGACAAAACGCTAAGGAGGAAAAGTTTGTTTAGGCTCATGGTTTCAGAGAATCTGGTTCGCAGTTACTTGGAGCCAATCCCTTGGTCAGAGCCTCATGGGAGTGGGAGAATGTGGAGGAGAAGGGCTCTTCACCTCGGGGCCAGGCACAAAGAAGTGAGCAAGTGGACAGAGGTAAGAGACCCTCAAGGACCCATCCTGGGAGACCGATTTCTTCCTGCTAGGCGTCTCTTTTTAAAGTTTCCACTTTATAATAATGCCATCAACCAGAGACCAAGCATTTCATATTCAATCTGAAACTCTGTTAAGATTGAGTACATATTAAAATGCCACAAGCAACAACTAAAAACAATATACCAAAGTATAGTAAAAACTCAGTATATAAAATAGAATAATAAAAAACATTCCAACTATCCAAATAAAAGTAGGAAAGGAAAAACAGTGTAATAAAACCGGGGGGATAGGGAGGGGGAACTCAGAAAGTAATAAATGGTTTATCTAAATATCATCCTAAATTTAATTACATTAAATATTAATTATCTACTTAACAGTTCATAGAAATCAGGGCATTCTTAAGTGATTGAATATACTATGTATAAGTAATGTCCTTTAAATATAATGATATAAATAGTTTAAAATCATGAGATTAAAAAAATACAATGCAAACATAAACCAACAGAAAGCTAGAATGACCATGTTAATGTCAGAAAAAGCAGACTTTACGGGAAGAAAGGCTATGAAGGGTATGAAGGAACTCTGTACAGAGAAATTGGAGGTTTACCGAGTTTATACAAGTAGGCACATAAAGTGTGAATAAAGCTGACAGGAGAAATGGGCAGCTGTCTCCTGGGCTTCAGTATGACTCCGTGATGAGGAGAATGAGTAGATAGAAAACTAGGATGGATGTAAAAAACCAAATGACACACTGTCAGACTATTGAGATCTGGTTGACTTCTCTGAGAGTCCTCCTTCACACAGTAGGACGCACACTGCTTTCAAGTCCTTAAGGGGCACTCCCAAGGACTGCCGATAATAAACTCAAATTTAAAACAAACTAAAAACAATGGAGAGAAAATTATCCAAAGTAGTTTTCTTACCATAATGGAATTTAACTAGAAGCCACCCATAGAAAGATAATTGATAAATCTTCAAATACAAATCAATTAGAGTACATTTTTTTTTTTTGTTTTTTGAGACAGGGTTTCTCTGTGTAGCCCTTGGCTGTCCTAGACTCACTTTGTAGACCAGGCTGGCCTCAAACTCACAGAGGTCCGCCTGCCTCTGCCTCCTGAGTGCTGGGATTAAAGGCGTGCGCCACCATGCCCGGCTTAGAGTACAATTTTATGTAGCCCATGGATGAAAAAGGAGGTCCTAGGGACAGTAGACTATGTTCTGACATGAATAAAAATGAAAACACATTGTATCATCATTCATGTGAATAGCCAAAGTAAAGCTTAAAAGGAGATGTGTAAACAGAATGCTCATATTAGGAAAGAAAAACACTAAGATGAGTAATTTTTCACTTAAAAGAACTAGGGGGAGGCGGGAAAGGTAAGATAAACCCAAAGTGAACAGGGGAAAGAAATAATAATGAGAAGGAATTGGTAAATTTAAAGCAAAAATAGTAAATCAAACTGATGAAACCAAAAGCTGATTCTTTAAAAGAACATTGTTAAGCTCATTCTATGAGGCTGCAGTCACCTTGATTCCTATACCACACAGGGACTCAACAAAGGACGAGAATTTCAGACCAATTTCATTCATGAACATTGATGCAAAAATACTCAACAAAATACTTGCAAACAGAATCCAAGAACACATCAAATATATCACCCACCACAATCAGGTAGGCTTCATCCCAGGAATGCAGGGATGGTTCAACATACTAAAAATCCATCAATATAATCCATCCTAGAAACAAACTGAAAGAAAAAGAATAACATGATCATTTCATATGATGCAGAAAAAGCCTTTGACAAAATACAACACCCCTTCATGATAAAAAGCTTAGAGGGATCAGGCATACAAGGCCCATACCTAAACATAATAAAGGCAATATACAGCAAGCCTACAGCCAACATCAAACTAAATGGAGAGAAACTCAGATCAATTCCACTAACATCAGAGACAAGACAAGGCTGCCCACTCTCTCCATATCCCTTCAATATAGTACTAGACGTTCAAGCTGAAACAATAAGTCAACTAAAAAAAAAAAAAAATCAAGGGGATACAAATTGGAAAGAAAGAAGTCAAAGTATCACTATTCATAGATGATATGATAGTATACAGAAGTGACCCCAAAACTCCACCAGAGAACTCCTACATCTCATAAACACTTCAGCAGAGTGGCTGGATACAAGATTAATTTTTAAAAAATCAGCAGCCCTCCTGTATATAAACAACAATTGGGCTGAGAAAACACACCCTTCACAATAGCCACAAATAATAGAAAGTGTCTTAGAGTAACTCTAACCCAACAAGTCAAAGACCTGTATGGCAAGAACTTCAAGTCTCTGAAGAAAGACATTGAAAAAAACGTTAGAAGATGGAAAGATGTCCCATGCTCATGGATCGGTAGGATGAACATAGCAAAAATGGCCACCTTACCAAAAGCAACCTATAGATTCAATGTAGTCCCCATCAAAATACCTACACAATTTTTTACAGATGTTGAAAGAGCAATTCTAAACTTCATATGGAGAAACAAAAACCATGAGTAGCTAAAACAGTCCTATTCATCGATAGAACTTCTGGAGGTATCTCCATTCCTGACTTCAAGCTGTACTACAGAGCAATAGTAATAAAAACTTTATGGTACCAGAAATTGACTGGTTGATTGATGGAATAGAATTGAAGACCCAGAAACAAACCTACACACCTACAGACACTTGATTTTTGGCAAAGGAGACAAAACCATACAATGTAAAAAAAAGACAGCATCTTCAACAAGTGGTGCTGGTCTAACTGGATGTCTACATGTAAAAATATACAAACAAACCCATATTTATTGCCCTGTACAAAGCTCAAGACCAAGTGAATCAAAGACATTAACATAAAACTAGACACACTATATATATTAGAAGAGAAAGTAGGGAGGAACCTTGAACTAAGTGGCATAGGAGACAACGTCCTGAACAGGACACCAACAGCCCAGGCTCGAAGATCAACAAATAATAAATGGGACTTCATGAAACTGAAAAGGTTCTGTCAGGCAAAAGACACTGTCAACAAAACAAAATAATAATCTATAGACTGGGAAAAGATCTTCATAATCCTATATCTGACAAAGGGCTGATATCCAAAATAGTAACTCAAAAAATTAAACATAAAAAAATTAAACATCCACAAACCGAACAATCCAATTTAACAAATGGGGTACAGAACTAAACAGGGAATTTTCAAAAGAGAAATCTTGGAAGACTGGGCAGCATTTAAAGAAATGCTCAACATCCTTAGTCATCAGGGAAATTCAAATAAAAAGCTTCTGAGATTCTATTTTACACTTGTCAGAATGGCTAAGATCAGAAGCTCAGGTGACAGCACATGCTGGCAAGGACATGGAGAAAGGGGAAACACTCCTCCATTGCTGGTGGGAGTGTGAACTTGTACAACCACTCTGGAAATCAATCTGGTGCTTTCTCATAGAACTGGGAATAGCTCTAGCACATACCCAAGAGATTCTCTGCCGTACAAGAAGGACACTTGCTCAACTATGTTCATAGCAGCTATTCATAATAGCCAGAAACTGGAAACAACTTAGATGTCCTTCATGAAGCAGATGCTCTGCCACTGGGCTACGTCTCAGACTGAAATTCTGTTAATTTTTATCCATCCACTATGAAATGATAAGATAGAAAATGAGTTAACTTTTATTTTGTTACATCAGGATTTTTTTTTTCTAGTTTTATCACCTGTTCATAAAGTTGTAATCTGACTTCCATGAAATGGTATGTTCTGGAAACACAGAGAATTGGCTCAGCACAGACATGTTAGTGGGTGAGTAACATGTGTTAAACAGAACCAACCCCAGATAATAGTTTAAGTCAGCACATGTAATGGATTCCCTGTATCTGTGGACAAGATTGTTCAGAGATTCCCTAGCAGATGATTGAAGCTGACATGCTTGGTAGCATCTTACCTGTGATCAAATTTAATGTAGAAGTTAGACACAGTTAATATTGTATCAACAACGATTCATAATAAGAAAGTTACAACAGTATTCTGTGCTAAAAGTGTCCTCTCAAGAATCTTACTGTATTTTCACCCCAAGGAAGCAATTTACAGATTGTCTATAACTCATCTGAAGAGCCAGTCATGACTACTCTTGTTCTTTGGGGGCGTTTATTAAGTGAACAAGGCTTGAACACAAGACTACAGTTTACAAACAGTTAACCTGATATCAGAGACACCTGCCAAATGACTGATGTGCAGTTAATAGATACAGTGTGAAACACTAGGCAGAGAGATGACTCACATTACGGGTGAGCACATCTTCATAGTGCTCAAAACAACGTACAATATAAAGCTTACAAATGATTTACTTCTTGAGTTTTCCATTTACTCTTCTTAGATCGTGATTAACTGTAACTGAAACTCCAAAAGGGAAACTGGAGCTAAATGGTTATCTACTCTTTTGGCTATTGGTAGGTGGTGAAAACATGGCGTCAGCCACAACGGTCTGAATCTGTTTCATTGTAAGTCATAAGAATAATGGCAGAATAGACTTTAGGCACGAGTCACAGGACATCTTGAGACATCAGGAAAGCAGCACACTGAGGGCATCTCAAGCCTCCTATAGTGAACGGGTGTGGAGAGTGGCTTGCTCTTTCTGATGAGCACTGTTTTGGCTAAGAGAAGTCACATGGCCCAGGGAGAGGGCACAGTGTGTAGAACACTTTCTGTGCAAATCTAGGGACTGGGGTTTGGATTCTCAGAAGCCATGTAAATACAGGGGTTGGGGTTCACTTGTAGTTCCAGTACTCTGAACTCAGAGACAAACCTGTCAGCAAGCTCTGGAGTCGATGAGAGACTTTGCATAGAAGAATAAACAACTGAAGATCCTGTCTCAGGCATCCACATGTGTATGTGTGCACATACACACACATGTACACGCATACACACGTACACATGCACATCTGCACGCCTGAATGCATGCATGCTGTGTATACTCAATTCAGCTTTGAGATGGAACTTTCTGGTCACTATTGCTTTATACTTACTTTGGACAAGTTTTGCAACAATCTTTTCCCTGTCACCTGGTGATGTGTGGGAACGTATTCCATACCTCCGCTTCATGTGTAAGCTTACTTTCCATTCCTTCCTTAGTTGGAAGCACCTTGAAGTCAGAGGTCACTGCTCTCTCTGTGTCTTCTTTCAAAAAACGTGGCGGCCTTCGTACCCTCCATATCCACCCCACCAGTTTAACTTTACAGAAGAGGGATGCCTCCCACAGAGCAGTAACTCGACCATGATGAAGTAAGCCAGTGATCGAGCCATTTAATGTCTCTGTTCTTTGTCCATGGGCCTAAGATCCTTGTGCTTTGACTCCCCAAGAGTTAGGGTTACAGGTATGCACCCCTCTCACAGCCCAGTGCTTTCATCTTTTCCTTTCCTGTCTTCAGACTCTGGTCAGAGGCACTAAGAGCAGAAAGAAAACAAAAGTTGACATCACATTATACTTTGGAATCTACATGTTTAATTTGTATTTTCTTATCTGGAGGACGCTCTGGAGAAGCCTTAGAGTGTAGGTAATAGGTATTAACTTTTTTTAAATGTATTTATAAACTAATACTTAATATATTTTATAGAGTCACACATGTTAAAGAGAGAGACAGGGTGCTGGTCTTGGCTTAGCTCTTAACTGTCACCTGACTAAGCCGACTCTCACATTTAGGCTGTGACATCATCCTCTGTCAAAAGACGATGCCCTGGATAACTTCCGCTGTCTCCCAGCTCCAAGCCACCCTTACTCTAGTCTGATCCTGGGAGAACCATTCTGAAGAAATGCCTGCTGCAAAGCTGTGAGGACCACGGCGGCCCGACCCCTCACTTGGTCCTCCTCTTCTTGTCCTCTCCTGCCTGGAGCTATATGGAGGGTGCTTGGTCTTTACATATTTAATTGCCTTGCCCATCCTCTGTGCATCTAATCCAACTTTAATAGTAATGGTTACTTCTCTCACTATAAGAATAAACTTAACTTAGTAAATCTGGAGCTAGAGAGGCCCTGGAAATTCTGGAAGTTTGGGGATTGTGTTTGTTTGTTTGTTTGTTTAACTGCTTTTGTTGAGTCTTTTGTGCCTTTTTATTGGCTTTTGTGCAGCCAGTGAAATCTCATCTATTACGGGTGACTAGGGATGACTCTTTAGAGGATGTTCTAAAATTTTATTTTCTGAGTTTGGGTTAATATTCCACCCTGGGCAATACCCCAAGTGTCAGGCCACTACTATGGCTCAGACCTTTGTACAGAGTCTAGGCAATTGTTGTTAGGAGCGTGCTATCCCTTTCCCTAAGCTGAAGATTGAACCTAGGCCCTCATGCATCCTAGGCAAACACTTTACCACCGAACTACACTACAGCTTAAATCCCATTTCTGATAGATTCTAATTTCTTCCTGCTGGAAATTCTGGATATTTTCATGAATCATAGATCATTTCTTATATACATTGCTTTCTCTCTTCCTTGGCTAAGCAGTCTGCATCTTGTCTGCTCTCTCACAGTAGGCAAAAGTGAAAGCCATGCCCTAGTAGTTACTTTCTTTCTTTGGATACATCTTACATTTGCTGCCACAGAAACCTTGACATTTGGCATCAATACCACTGCTCTGTAAAAACCTGCAATGCCTTTATTCATTAATTTAATGTCCTCCACAAACTTAACCAGCATGGCTCTTTCTCTTGTATCTGTCTTTCCCTTCTGTCTGCCTTTCTTTCTGCTATCAGTCTCTCTCTTTCATATGTATATGTATGTGGTATTATGTATATGTGTGTGTGTGTGTGTGTGTGTGTGTGTGTGTGTGTATGATTGTCACTCTATCTTCGGCAGTCTAGACAGGCAACCATGTCTCTAAAACACCATGATCCTTCTAACCACATCGTCTCTGTTCATTTCACTTGGCTGCCTGGTAAGCTGTCCCCGTCTTGTCTCTCCTTCCACGTTCCCTTACCTTCCTGTGCCGCACACCCAAGCTGCCTGAGCTCCTGTCAGGTCTCCCCGGTCTCCTTCAGTGTCTCTTCTCAGATTAGAAGTAATCACCGTCCTTCATTCTCATGGCTCAGTTTCCCTCTCCTTTGAATGACAAGACTGTGAGTCTAGGCACTATACCTAGTTCATATTGACTGCCCCCTCGCCCCACAACAAGCACCAAGTCTTCTTCAGCTGGTTGACTTGAACAAGATGATTGTTTTAGACTAGGGCTCCCCACTCTATACCCCAGCCTATTGGAACAGTCTTGGATAAGGGAGAAAGTGTTGGCATCATAATCTCCTAAGTGGTAAGAGAAACAGAAGACCCTAGGAAAGCCACCTTGAATATATCAACTTATCTCTGTCTTTAGGCGGTTGCCGGATGCTTTTCACCAATTTTGTCTCCAGAGTGTAGGTTCATGTGGGTGAAAGGCTTCTAAGGGATAAAACCTAACTAAAGGTTTACCAGATGCTAAGCGCCAGTCAGTGCAACTGTAAGGTGGAATCTTTTCTTCCCCAGGTGGATGCTCTTGTCCTGACCTTCTTTACTTCTCCAAATGAATACTTGGGCCCCAGGAGGCTTATCCTCCACCTCCTGGCCCTTAGCAACTCCACATCTTGGCTCCTGTCCCCTGCCTCCAGACCATCTCTTCCTTCCTTCAGTGTGTATGTAGTGCTTAGGCCCTTTGGGCTAGGCACTTTCCAGCGACAGACTTTTAACACAACGCTGAAAAAAAAAAAAAAAAAAAAAATCCCTCTCTTGGCGAGCTAATGGTCTAGTGTGGGTGCCCTTCTTTCTTCTCTCATCTGTCATGTTCTTAAAGAGGTCCAGCTTTCCTTTGACATCATTTCTGTCTCCTCCAACCCCAGCTCTTTCACCCGAGTTCTCTGCATGGTCCCCCTGCCCTGCCATGGAGAGGCCCCGCCCTGTAGTTCTTTGTACTTCGGTGGTGTGAGTATCTTTTCCTCTCCAATGTGTTTTGACCTTCTTGAAGGTAGAAATCCACTCTTTCATCTGTTTGTGGAAAAAAAAAGTCCGTGCCCCATATTTGACCACATGCCCTGGATGGGGAGGCCTGGCGGCACTCAGAGGAAGGATAGCAGGCTACCAAGAAGAGACTTGATACCCTCCGAGCATATACAGGGGGAGGAGGTCCCCTCGGTCATAGTCATAGGGGAGAGGAGTAAGGGGAAATGGGAGGGAGGGATGAATGGGAGGATACAAGGGATGGGATAACAATTGAGATGTAATATGAATAAATTAATAAAATATATATTTTAAAAGTCCATATGAGTATACACACCATGAATTGTGTATGCTATCTTACACATATTTACATTACCCCAAGTAAACATACCATGTTACAGTTAGGCACCCAAGGAGATATTTTTTAACTGATTCAAGGGTATGTACCACTCTCTGTGTTTTCAATTGCAGCAGCTCAAAAACTTTGCCAGACTATTAGTCACCCAAATGTTTATGACAATTCTGCATGACTATGCCACTCACGCTGCTACAATGTAATCTCCTGCCAAGGACCCATTCAGGTGCCAAGCACCGCCTTCTTTCCACACCTCATCAACTGAGCAGGTCACCTGTGGGATCCCCTGCACGATGTGTGTACATCTTCGCTGCTGCTAAAGGAGAGCTGGAGGCGGGCGGCAGAGGGGATTGTTCATTACACCTGGAGTTGACTTCTGACCTTCATTCTTGCTGCTGTCTTGGAGATGTCTTTCTTTTGTGTGTGTGGGGGGGGGAGTGTGTGTGTGGGGGGAGGGAGAGTGTGTATGTGTGTGTGAGAGAGAGAGAGGGAGTGTGTGTGTGTGTGTGTGTGAGGGGGGGAGGGAGGGAGTGTATGTGTTGGGGTAGGGAGTCTTCAGGGCATGACGCAATGTAAAAAATTTAGCCAAGGTTTGTCATTGGCTGGAGGTCTGGACCAAGCCTGATGGTGGGCCTCTGAGCCCAAAGATCTGCCTGTCTCTGCCTCTCCAGAGCTGTTCTTATATAAGACCACACCACCTTGCTCAACTTAAAAAAAAAAAATGGGTTCAGGGGATTGAACTTGGATCCTTGTGCTTGCTAGGCAAGGGCATTTTTTTCAAATGAGCTCCCACCCTACCCTCTCTTGCCTGTGTTTCTGAATTGAGACTAATAGATATCTACCATACAATTCATCCTGTTCATAGTAGGACAGCAAGGGAAGTTCGTGTTTAAAGTGTTGACTGGCATTTTGAATTTGTCTGTGTGGTCATTCAATGCAAGTTAGCCATCAGAGGTCAGAGGGCAGCTTTTCAGAATCTCTAGACATGGCTAGAGCCATCTGCCACCAAAAGGGTCTGTGACCTGTGACACTGAACACATTAGCCCCATGTGCTAAGTCACCAGCTGGCTTTGGTTTTAATTTGAAATTTAAGATGTGCTTCTTAAATATGTTTTTGTCTGCAGTTATTTTTATTATGGTGGTGAAAGTGTGTGTGTGTGTGTGTGTGTGTGTGTGTGTGTGTGTGTGTGTGTGT
>OU015752.1:21382874-21396825 GCA_907169655.1 Acomys percivali
TGTGTGTGTGTGTGTGTGTGTGTGTGTGTGTGTGTGTGTGTGTGTGTTGCATCAAGTGCAGACTCGGGAGCCAGCTCCCCGGGATTCAGATCCTGCCTTGCACACACACACTCGGTTACTGTGCCATCTGGAAGAAGGAAGGTTGACTCTTAAAATGAGGAGGCTTGGCTGCTTCTGTCTGTGAACAGAATAGGCCCATCTCTAGATGGATACACGTCTATTTTGATTTTGGGACCTTTGACCACATCTTTGTCATTTTCTATGCCTTTGAATGCTTGGGCTTTTGTTTCTCTTTCCTCTCTGCCTTACCTGTGATTTACATAGAAGAAACCGGACTCTGTAGCTGATAAAGGTAGTACAGTGAGCTGGTGCTTCCTTGGGGGCGGGGAGGGTGGCCGGCTAAAGTTGCCAGGACTTAAGTGATATTGTCATGGCAGCAGAAAGGAAGGTGACTACATTGAATCTGTAGTCAGAAAGAGGAAAGGCAAAGACTGGTATTCAGCTAGCTTCCCATGCTCAGTGATCTTCCCTCCTCGGGTGAGCCTCTTGGGGAGCCACTCACGGGTATACCCAGTCTCCTAGGTGATCTTAACCCAGTCCGGTTGTCAAAGAAGACTGACCTTTGTGGATGCAGTGGATGGATTTTGGTAGGTTTGTAATTAAGGATCAAGCTAAATTGAAAGTGAATTGATTAGTTTTGGGTGCACTGGTAGAAGACCCCAGTCCCAAGCCACAGGTTCAGTTCTACAGTGAGAGACCAGGAGGAAAGAGTTAAGAATGCACTGGAAGGGAAATTCAAGACCAAGCTGCTTCTTTAAAAAGCAGGAAAGGCATAATTCATAGGCTTCATGAAGCCATGATAGTCAAAGCATTGCCTGGTTTAATAATGGCTACTGAGGGGTCGGACGGGACTACAAATAGCTAATGTCCATTACATTCGTAGATTAGTGGACATGGAGTTTACGAGTAGGGTGGAGTAGAGTGACAGAGAGAAGAACGCTGGTGTCCACAGCATGAAAAGGGTGAGCTTGATGAGTCAGGTCAGTAAAAGAAAGGAAAACAAAAAAACAAAAACAAAAAACAAAAAAAAATAAACAAAACCTGTGAGGGCTGACATTGAAAATAACCTGAAGATAACAGACACCACAGAATTGTGGGGTTTTGGAGGAGGTGGTGGGGTGTTTGTTTGTTTTGTAACATTGGAATCAAACATAACAGTTGAGCAATAAATGAATACATAGTCTGCATGCTTACTAGCCATCTAAAACCACTAGCAATTCAAGAAGATGTGATCTGGCACATGGGGACTAGGTTAATGAATATTTGTAGTTATTGGGTGTGTCCCAAAGTCCATACCAGAAATCACCATAGGGGAGAAGTTGATTTGGGCCTCACCAGAGGGCTGTTGCTGGCTTGGGACTGGGCCTCAGCTGTTCCATGGTGGAGTGTCTTAGAAAAGGCTGAGCCACAGGAATTACATGAGGACAAGGTTCTGGTGGGTCTGGAGCCTAGTAAGCCTCTGAGGGGGGTCCTTCCAGCTCGGTAATTTGGAAGAGCTGCCAGATGTGGAGGTTGATCTTTACCATCCTCATCATCACAGCACTTTTGAGGCTGAGACAGGAAGATTACAGGAAGTTCAAGGCCAGCCTCGAGGCCCCAGGCCCCAGTTCAGCTTCCAAGGGTAGAGGGAGAACCCAGGGTTTTCTTAGCTTATTCCCTGTGAGGAAAGGCTGAGACTTGGCTGATAGCTACCCTGGGATAGGTAAACCTTGATTCAAACCAAATTCAATACCAGTCGATTTCTAATAATCTAATATTCATATTTTATTGTAGTTCAACAGTTCAAAATTTCATGTTTGGGGCTCCAGAGTAAGATTCTGCCTCAAGAAAGGAAGGGTGTGAACGAATGGGAAGAGCCACAGTGAGGACTTCCTGTCTGTAGTGACTGGCTTCAGCTGTGTCTCCTCTTTGGGGTTTGGGTGCTGTGTTCATGGGGATGTGGGGAGCTTGCTGTACAGGCATCATCTGTTGCCCAGATCTGTCTGGTATCTGAGTATGGGGTCACTGGTGGGTGTGTCTGTTTTGGTTCTGAGGTGTGAGAATAGGGTGCCTGTTGGGTGCTACTTTGCGAGCACTGGGTGATGCTGTTTGAATACAGTAGAGCCCGTGTTGTCCTTCACTGTTATTTTGTTCCTGACTCCATTTTTCTCCCAGTTGTATGTGACGGCTAACATCCCTGCCTGATGTCTTCTGCCAACCTATACCTCCTCTTTCTTTCTGAGGATGTTGTGATGGCTCATCTGTCACTCCAAAGCTAAATATTTTCTCAGGACTTCTGCCCGATAGAGTCGTGTGTGTGTGTGTGTGTGTGTGTGTGTGTGTGTGTGTGTGTGTGTGTCTTTGTATGCTTGTTTATGTTTGTATACAACACATATACACATAAATGTAGGGTGTACTCAGCGTGGGCTAATAATCAGCCTGGTACAAATGATGCAGTGAACAAGACATTTTTTGCATAGATACGTAGCTGATTTTCCCCCCTTCCCTTATTGATCTTAGCCATAGAATTTCTTTTTAAATTTTTTCAAAAAATCAGACAAAGCACCGACACAAAACCACAAATCCTATGACTCCTACCAGTTGTGCGGTAAGCTCTGGAGAGCCTGGCGCTGAGAGCGAGCTCCTGACATAGTGACCTCATTCCTCGCACTGTCTTTATGGGCAGTGGCAGAGCCTCACCGCCGCCGCAGTTGCTGGGGCTGCAAGCCTGATGGGGCGATGAGCGCCGGGCTTGCAATGACTTGCAGGGCAACTGGAATTTATGACAAACAGCTCACTGCAGCTAAACTTTGATCCGGTGTACTACAGAATTGCCTGTTACACGTAGGAGGGAGAATCATCCTCCATGACAATGAAAACCCAGCCTTAAAAACAAAAAGTAAAGGGACATGTCTCAAGTCTATGATGGCAGTTTGTTGAGAATATAATGCCACATCAAATTTAATATGTGTTCTTTCTTCAAGCGTTTTGGAGGTATGTGCTCTTTTTACTCTTTTGGTGATTAAAAAAATATGTGTGTGGGGGCGACTAATGCATGTGATGGTGCCTGGGACCTTTGGAGAGGACCACACACTCCCTGCACCCGGAGTCTGTCCCATCCTCCGAGTCTCTGCACTGCACAGACAAAGGAACCGACAGACACACACAAGCTGTGGCTTTTCTTGGAGCGATGACTCATTTCAGCTCACAAAGGATTCTGGGCATGGGAGTGAGAAGTCAGGTTGCCTGATTGGTCCCTGTGACTTCACTTTGCAGAGAGGAATCAGAAGAGGAGTGACACTGCAGATTCCCGAGACACTGCAGTGGGATGTTGGCTCAGTGCTCGCCCTGCTGTGGTCTTGTGGGCTAGGCATGGATCAGGATCCAGCTGTTTCATGCAAATAGGATAAAAGGATGGTAAAGATGCTCCCTCCCCTGTCCTGTCCCACCCCCACTGTTTGTAAGAATCGTCACCAACAAAGTACTTCCACAAAGCCTTTCAAAGGTGCTTTTTGGCAGCACTTGTCTCAGTGTCACAAGCCCTGATTTGTAAAAGGAGCTTAAGTGTTCCTTAGCCTGTCAAGATATATATATATATACTTTCCAAGGTAAAGTATCAGATTGCTCTTGTATTCCATAGGCCTGCAGTTACTTATCTGAAATGCTCACTTAGGATACGACTGCTCGAACATTTACTCTCTCTTCTTATTACAGATGCTAGGACGTCCATTTCTGTTACTGGCTCCTTCTTGTGCTTGGATGCATCCCCTTAGCATGCTCCAGGCTTTAGCGTCAAAGCTACCAGGGGAATGGAGCCAGTCCAGAAAGGGTCAGGTAGGTTTCCCCTGCTTTTATTTCAAAAAAATTGTTATATGGAAAAAATACATATATGTTAAAAAATGTCAATACCACGTGTGACCAGGGCAAGCAGAGCTCTGAGGAGCGATCTTGCTGTTAGCGTGCCCTCAGCCTCTACTGCAGGCCGTGCGGACTCTCCCGTGGAGGCCACCCATTGCATGCCATCATTTCAACATGAGTCACTGCTGCATTGGGGCGGAGCAATCAGCAGCTACAGAGCCCAGGCTAGGAGTAACCAGAGTGCTTCATCTCCATCCTCTGCATGTCTCTTTCATTCTTCTGAGAGAAAAAAAAAATATATTCCTTGGGTCTTTTCTCTTCAATTAATATAAAGTCCATGGAATGTGTGTGATGTGACCTGGGAGTGCACACGCACCACTCACGGCTGAGGGAGTACGATTTACATGCTCAGACTAAGAGACTAAGAAAAATACATAATAAAATTCTTCTGATGTAATTATAAAAAAAAGAAGAAGAAGAAGAAGAATGGCATCAAATTGAGGCTTCTGCA
The DNA here is from genome assembly GCA_907169655.1 of Acomys percivali. Classification (NCBI taxonomy): domain Eukaryota; kingdom Metazoa; phylum Chordata; class Mammalia; order Rodentia; family Muridae; genus Acomys; species Acomys percivali. Next base: position 21,387,283 of record OU015752.1, read on the forward strand.
AACTAACAGAGTTAGTAGATTTCATTAGGGTCTGGTTTAAGATTTTGATTTTGATTGAACTATTTTTTTTTTTAATGATAGCAAAAAATGGTTAAAAAAAAAAAAAAGGCTTCCCCAGGTTGCATTCACCAACATGAAAATGACATACCAGAAAACATGGTTTCACCACCTCCCATACGTAATGTCAGTATTGTTGTTTAGTAATGGTGTGTCTCAGGGTATTGAGTCCTTCATGCGATCATGTAATTGGAACATCTTTAAATAATTCCAAATGTTACATTGGCAGGGCCCCTCAAACACACCTTCTCTCTTTGTGAGTGCAGCCATACTCACTGTTCCCCCTTCCACCCTGGAACAGAAAATGTGTTGCCCCCTCCCTCCCCGCCCTTTTTTTTTTTTTTTTTTTTTTTCATTGCTAAGGATGTTTTTGTCCACAGGACTTTGCAGCTTTACATTTGAGGGTACCAAGTCAGTTTCAAATGATGCTCAGTCAGGAAAAAACCCACACCTAATGTGCTGTGGCGGGAATTTCCCTGGAACCCCGCACCGCACCCCGCAGGTCCTGCTCATCCCTGGAGACCTCTTTCAAAACCTCTCTTTCACATCAACTCCCCCAAGGGGAAAAATTACAACAGGAAATTTGTCCGTCCATCTGATCTCCCTTCTTTTGATTTCCGCTGTATACAGTCATTGCGCAGGTACCGTGCTGCACAAGGACACTTTCACCCAGCAGCACATTCTGTGCTGAGTCTATTCATTCCTCACACGTCCTCATTGTCCCCTTTCTCGCCCTTCTCCCTCACATGAGTGGCCTGTGCAGTTTTCCTTCTATTTTCATGTCATATGCACATATACATGACTTTACGTGTTTATATAAAATCTAGCCAACACATATGAGAGAAAATATGCTGTTTGTCTGATGTTGATATAATTGTCTTAATATGATTTTCCTGCAAATGATGTGACTTCATTCTTTATGGCTAAAATGTCTTAGTGTGTGTGCACGCGCCTTCTATTTCCATCCCTCTGTTGTTGCACACCTAATTTAGTAACATAACTCAGCTGCCATGACTGGTGCTGTAGTGACACTGGTGTACAAGTGTCTCTGCGATATGACTTGAGCCCTTTGGGTAAATACCTAAAGTGCTATATTTGAATCATAAGGTAGTTTTACTTTTCTTTTGTTTTTTTTTGAGGAATTCTTTTTTTTTTTTTTTTAAATCTATGGAAGTTGAACTAGTTTGCATTCCCACCAGTGGTACAGGAGTGTTGCCTTTCCCCCACATCTTTGCCAGCATTTTAAAATGTAATGATTGCCATTCTGACTAGGGTGAAATGGAACATTAATGCAGTTCTAATTTGTATTTCTCTGATGGCTGGAGGGACCCGTTTATTGGCTGCTCGTGCTTCCTCTTTTGAGAGCTCTCTATTTCATCGTCCCATTTATTGACGAGTTTGTTTAATCTCTTGTTGTTTCAGGTCTTTGTGGGTTCTGAATATTGAAGATAGTCATCCTATGTCACATGTAAAGCTAGCAAAGATTTTTCTTTCATTCCTCATGTTTTTTTTTTTTTCTTATGTTCATGAGGGCTTGTCAGTTTGGCATTTCCTCAGCAATTGGAGCCTTATATAGAGGGTTCTCTTTCTGCTTTGTCTTTGTTTTTGAGACAGCAGCTCATGTATTCAAGGTTGGCCTTGGACTTACAGTGTGACTGAGGCTTCCCTTTAACTTCTAATCCTACCTCTATCTCCCAAACATATGTCCCCACTCCCCTGATAGGTTTCTGTAGTAGTTTGTTTGTTTTGTGTTTTGTTGTTTTTTTTTTGTGCATTGTTTTCTTTTTACTATAGTTCTTCAAAGGATGCTTTCACTATTAGTTTTTCACATTTTATGTCTAAACTGTACTCATTGAAAGCAGAGAACTAGATGTGTGATTTTTCTGCTAGTCACATCTCCTCTCAATTCCCCACATGTAGAAAGTGCTCAGTAGATAATTGAAGGGACGTTATTGAAAAGCATTAGTTTACCACAGACTTAAAAATAATACACTCGTTAATTTTGATAGGCGCAGAAGACATCATGTTAAACAAAACAAGTCGCTCACACAAGGACACGTGAAATGTGTTTCTAATGAATTAGTAGAAGCTTTAAGATGGCAATCTCTTAAAGAATAGACTAGAGGTCATAAGAGTGCGGAGGGGGAGAAGAAGAGGCAGCACGAGAGAGGTCATACAGTAAGTACCAAAACGCAGTTATTAGGGGGAATCCTCCTGCTGTTTATAGCACAGACAAGGAGCCATAGTCTGTAACATTTTATGATAGATTCTAAAATATCTGGAAGAGAAGAACCCAAGGGCCACAATATAGAAGCGATGCTTATCAGTGCCTCCATTTGAACATTGCAGGCTGTAAATTTATACATCCTAAGTACCACAAAAATATGCACGACTCAGTACATTTTAAAGATTAAATTAAAATTTAAAAAGAATCTTCACAGGGTAGGGTGATGCTAAGGTAAACTTCAGGAGTTAGATGAGGCTCTGGAAGTATGATTGCTTTTACGCCGTGTTGCAGTTATAGCTGAGAAAGCTGCCCAAGCCTGCTAGTACGGGACTCTTAACCATTACGAACAAATGTGAGTATGAACCTCTTAAATGTGGACATTAATAACAGTTTGTTTGGATTTTATTGGGCAAGCCATCCTTAAGCAAGACAGGAACAAAATTCTGAAGGTTTATGTAAAAATCGACTTTTTTCTTTGTACTCCTGCAGGACATTTTTCCTAAGAAGAGATACCCATAATGATAATGGGAGTCCAGGGCCCATCACTCGAACTCCTGATGTCACCTAACTTTAGTACTAAGAGCTATTTCTTAGGCAGCGTGTGTTGGTCCAGTCACAGTTCTGAAACAGGCCAGCTTTCTTCACTATCTCTGCTAGGTTTTGTACATACCCTTTTCAGTCTTCTAGCGCCCTAGTGAAGTTCATGTCTCTTATTTGCTTTAAGTTTATTGTCTCTTAGCTCAAAAAGCTGTAAGTGCCCCTATATCTCAGTAGGAACATTCTATTTCCCCCAGAGCAGGTGTGCTCGGCTGAGGTCAGAGGACACTCTTTGTCATTAGAGTGAGGACAACTACTGCCTCCTTAGCACGGGCTATGATATTTTTCAAGGTCTCCTTTTTATAACTCAATTAATTTTTATAATTAAATTACTTTCTTTATATAACTAAATTAATTTCCTATTGGAATACATTCAAGTGCTGATGAAAAGTAAATTCAGACAGACTTGGAGACTATATGTTTTCAATCCTAGCTACTATTGATTAAATATTAGGTCTCAGAGGCAGTGTGTTCACCGCCCATTCCCTCACCTAATGCCCTCAGTCACTGTAAGGCCAACATCACCACAGACCGGTGGTTCTCAACCTGTAGGTTGGGACCCCTTTGTGAGTCGCATATCATATACCCTGCATATAAGACATTTACCTGACAATTTATAACAGTGGCAGAGTTGCAGTTATGAAGTAGAAACAAAATAATCTTACGGTTGGGGGGGTCACCATAACAAGAGGGACCTCATTGAAGGGCCACGGCATCCGGAAAAGTTGAGAACCGCTGCTGTAGACACTTTGCAAATAAAGAAGAAAGTGAGACACAAAAATCTGAACTGTCCCCACCCACCTCCCCAGTGATGCAACTAACGAACTGCAGACAGAGCTGGGGTCTCAACCTCATGGTACAAGAACAACATTTCTGGGTTTTGTCACTGTCCTGACATGTCACCTTTAGGGCAGGAACGTCACTTAATGATACAGTGAATTGGAGTCTTTTGCTGGTGATTCCATTCAAGGCTGTTTCACTTTCTCCCATCCTTTGGAATTCTTACCTGGTTCTTTCAGAACAACCTCCCTGGCTGTTGGTGGTCAGGTGGCCGCTGAGGAGCCTGCCGTGGCAGCGGTTCAGGAAAGGTTACCGTAATCTGGCCTCTGCCATTCTGACCGTATTTGGCCTGTATTTAATTAAGCCCTGGTTGTTGAGGTGCAGTTGTATTTCACAGAAATCAGTCACAGCGTAGTCCTGGAACCTCAGCTGATGAGGTAAGCATACAGTGGCCGAGACAGAAGCCCTGGGGATTCTAGCTTCGAAAACAGCCCTGCAAATGTCAGGATGATTTATTAAATTATAGCTGAAAATTTTCATCAGTAGAAATTGCAACACGTGATGCATGTGGTACGTCTGTACGGACGGGCAGGGTTTTGCTGGATGGCGAAAGTGGATAGGAAAGATTAGGTGGCAGCTTCCACTAGGAATTTAGATTTGATACTGTTTGAGGTACTCCCTTGAAAGGAAGACTCCACGTTGCATGAGAACACTCATTAGCCATGGGCCTTATGGAGCTACGTGATATCCAAGAGACTGTATTAGTTATTGTCAGACAAGATTAGCATTTGGTCATGACTTTCATCTCAGGTGGTTAATAGCTTTCATTCTGGGCCAGGGAGTAGAGAACAGGAGAGTAGCTCTTGTCACCGGCATCTCGGTTAAAAAGCAGAGCCAAGCCTGGTCTCGTCCTCACACGCAGGGCCTCTCACTCATCAAATACTTGAGCATCTGATATATTCGTGGCAGACTGCTGGTTTCTACTTCCTGATTTCTCATACGTACTCGGTGGTGGTGGTTGGTTTTACAACATGGAGTTTTATCAAAGATGTGATGTCCTGAAGTCTGTAGCTCTTCTGATAGCTCATCAGCACATTCTAATTCTTCAGCTGTAAATCTATATAGCAAATGGCCAAGTGGTCCAGGGTGCTATGACTAGGATACTTGTTGGCCACTGTTCTTATTATATGGAGTGGGTATTCACCTACTGCTGCACACTAGCTGCCCTTCTCTATGGCTTTTTAAAGCTCTCCTTGTTCTGTGACAGTTTCCCAACAATAGCCAAGTCTCAGTAGCATGAACAGCAGCTAAGATAACAAGGGAAGCTCAGAACCCAGGAAGACGACGGCTCCTTCTGGAAACCAATGAGCAGACTAATTTTCTCCTCCAGCCACATGAACCCGACCATTCTGGGTAGCATGAGAGCACCCACTCATTTTTGTGTGTGTACTGTAAGTCGCCATGCTTACTCTTAGCCTCGCCTTCAGTTACAAGTTTCTGAGGAAGCCCTCGCCAATGGCTAGACTAACTTCAGCATTAATTACAAGAACGTTCTCCTTCCTTTACCTTTTTTTATCCAAACCGTTTCCTCAAATAAAAACCTTAGAACTAGATTTTGTGTCAGAGAGCTATTAGGGTTGAAATGAAACGGTAGAAGACCACAGAAAGGCTGTCTAAAAAGTTCTAGAAACTCTGGACACTTCCCCGCTGTGAAATGTTAAGTTTCCTTCATTGCCTATTGCAATAGGGGCCACGCCTTAAAGTCTTGAAGTCAGTGGCGTTTTTAAAACAAACTCACAGTAAACTAGTAAAAGTGCCATTTTCAATGCCAGTTTTCTTTCAGATTTCAATACAAACAGTTGAAAGTCAAGTGTAGTAATCTGGTCTCAAAGAAACTCACATAGCAGCATGCGAGCTAATGGAAGCCATATGCCCCGTCCCCTCAGAAGGCTGCTGTGCTGCTCGAGAGCGTATGCAGGAAAGGGATGTGTTTTTCTACAACTTTGGGGACAATATTGTAGTAGATCTTCTGTTAAAAGAACAAAGCAGCATTTATACCTAAAATTGGGGTTAATAAATTGAATTAGATTGTAAAACACAAGATTTGTCTGATGCTGTGCATCAGAGAAGTCGTTCACTGAACTGTAACCCCCAAGAGTGGGTGATCTCCTCATGCCCAGGGGCATCTGAGATAATACTTGGCAGAGGTAGCACATTTTGCTGAATGGAGTTGAGCTGCCTCACCCCTGTGGGCTCTGAGCATCTCAGAAGCACATTTCAGATGGTTTATGAGAAGTTGCCGAATTGGCTGCATGTGGTAATTTTACTGGCATCTATAATTTTAGCTCTAGTGTTAATTTTGGCAGAATAGTGGGGGGCTAGGGGGTGGGAGCATATTAGTCCCAAGGAGCAAGGCTCAATGAGACTTGAGTTAGAACAAACTCTGAAGGCTTTATTAGGCAAGGAGAAAATATGATAGCCAATGGATTTAGCCATTTCTTTACAAATTAAAGCCTCTTCCAGATCAGATAAGCTTGGAAGTAATGGAAGTAATTTCTACAACACCTGGAAATAGAGCCAGGCATGAGAATTGTATTATGATTTGATTTTATGCCAAAATCCTGCCAAATTAATAGAGAATCATAGTCCTGTGGAGCCTGAAGAAATCGCTGCTACGATTCCATCCAAACCCTTATTTTACAGACAAGGAAGCAGGCTCCCAAATAAGCCATTGTATCTGTCTTAAGAGATTGGGTTCTGGGTCAGTAAAGTGGCTCAGTTGGTAAAAGCACCTGTCACCCACCCTAATGTCATGAATTCAATCCTAGGAACCATGTCATGGAAGGGAAAAACTGGCTCCTGGAGTTTGTCCTGTGACCTCCACATGTGTGCACACTGTGCCATCCATGCCTCCAAACATGTAACAGGAAAATATGGAGGCTATCACATGGTATTTAAAACAGAAAAGAGAAATGAGATCGTAGATGTATCTCCTGATGGCTTCGGAGAACAGGAACCTTCCAACTCTAAACAACTCAGTTTTCCGACTAACTGTTTAGAATTGGAATATGGTGCATGAGTTTAGAACCTGGGAATTTCATGAAGGACAGAGAAAGACTTTCAATCCACAGTGGAGAGTAAATGAATATTTATAGTGAAAAACAAGATATGGAGAAACAGAATAACTGATACTGAATTCAGGTGTGCACTCTCCCTCTATCTCTGCCTCTATATCTGTGTCTGTGTCTGTCTGTCTGTCTGTCTGTCTGTCTGATCATTTCTCTCTCTGTGGGGGGGGGGGAATGGGGAACAGGTTATACACAAGCATGGATGTCGGTATTTTTTTTTTTTTTAGGGATTGCCATTTATTATGATACAATGCTCTTTGAAAATTTACAACTTTCCTTGTCTTACACAGTTCTATGGAGAACATTTGTAAGGTGTACTGAGATAAGTGTATATGATTTTGTCGTAGGTAGTCTGTAGAAATCTCTATTGTCCCAGTGGAGAGGAATGTAAGTTGTCATACACGTCACAAGAGTTGTAGTCTTTCTCACATGCAGAGGTTCCAGGTGGGGCAAACCTGAACTAATACTGAAAAGAAGAAAGTGACGTTCATTCAAAGATGGTTTTTTTATTGAAGTGTGTTATAGATTACTTTTAAGTTTTATCCCCTCCCTGGAAACAGAACCCAGATAGATGGATGGGGGTGTGGGGGGGGAGGGAATAATTTATTTCAGCTAACATTGGAAGAAAAAAATAGAGAGTAAAAGCTTATGTCACTATCCATAGTGACATTCCCTGAGGGGACACTGAGCAAGGCAGGCCGGGAGACGGGCATCCAGGGGGTCCTCCTGTTGTGTCAGGGGGTCCTCCTATTGTGTCAGGGGGTCCTCCTGTTGTGTCAGGGGGCCCTCCTGTTGTGTCAGGGGGTCCTCCTGTTGTGTCAGGGGGTCCTCCTGTTGTGTCAGGGGGTCCTCCTGTTGTGTCAGGGGGTCCTCCTGTTGTGTCAGGGGGTCCTCCTGTTGTGTCAGGCCTTTCTTGTTGATGAGGGAGTGGCAGTGGTCAGCAGCAGTTTATTCTGCAGGTTCCCAAGAGTGATTTTCTAACACACGCATGTCACAATATGACTCCACGAAACACAGGAAGTCCCTTGCTTGATGAGAATAAGTTCCAAGGCGTCTGGTCTACCGGGATCAGGTTTCAGCTTTCATTTTCATCTCACCCCAGGCTGTTCCAGCTGAGGCCCAGAGCACCCAGCTCCCCATACTTAGTCAGCATGCCCCATCCCGCCCTGCAGGTTCTCTCTTGCCTCCAGGGGTCGGGGGACCATCTTTGGCTCTCCTTATCATTCATCCCACTAACCTGTTTTTTCCCACACTAACTAACTCACAGAGTAATTTACTTGAAAACAGTGTGCAAAATGTCACTGACCAGCTTTAAACATTGGCTGCTCTTCACTTCTCACTACTGGAACATTTTCAGGACTTTGCACATTGTAAGTTCACATAAAGGAAATACATGCGATGCTTACTCTGAGCTTGATGATCTGAATTATCCTAGTTTGGTCATGTGTACACCAAGGACTGTGTTTGAGTAGATTTTTGTAAGAAAATAAAACTAAAATAAAGGCTAGTTACTTGGTTTGGGTTGGTTGGTTTAGTTTTCTGGTAGGTATGATAAGGTGGAATGCTAGCTGCTCAGAAAGAATTCCTTAACCCACAAAGTATTTATGAGCTCATGCTTGACACATTCTGACAGTGGAAGAAAACCTGTCCTATGAATTGTAGGTACATGGTGCACTGGATATGTGTCCCAGTCGTTAAGAGCACTTACTGCTCTTCCAAAGGACCCAAGCTCTGTTTCTAGAACCCACGTTCTGTTTCTAGAACCCAAGTCAGGTTCCTCACAGCTGCCTTTTGCTTCAATCCAGGGAATCTAACACCTTCCGGCCTCTGAGGGTAGCCACACATGCGGCACACATGCATCCATGCATACAAAAGTAAAAATAAAAATGTAGACAAGTAAGTTATGACTCACAGTGTATGTAAAATGCTAGTGTCTTGGAGTCACTTTGAGTTTTTAAACAGTATTTATGGTTTCTTGTCTTCTTGGAAAAAGTAAATGTGGAGTAGCTGCTGAAAGATTTTTTTTTTCTTTAAAAAGAAAATGATTTATTTTTATTTTACATGTAATATGTGTTTTGCCAGCATGTGCCAATATACACCACACATGAGTCTGGTGCTCACAGAGACTGGAAGAGAAGCTAGAGTTGAAGTTGGTTGTGGTCTATCATATGGGTGCTAGGGATTAAACCTGGGTTATCTGCAAGAATGTCAAGCACTCTTAACTGCTGAGCTGTCTCTCCAGCACTTGGAAGAATTTTCTAGAAAAATTTCTAATTTTCTATTTTAAGAATGACTAGTTGGCTCATCAATCATGTAATAAGAGTCCCAGAAAATTGTGGTAACTTTGAATGTATTATGTTGTGTTGAGAGATCCTATGCTTTCTTTAATGGATCTTAAATGCATAGTCTAAACCTCACCTAATGCATATATTTTCCATGATAAGTACTGTGTTTGGGGGGCCACCCTTCATGAAATAAAATAGGGGAAGTATTTAAAAAATCAATGGTTTAGTGTATTTTATTTGATATCTGTTCTGTAATTGCTTAGTAAAATCTGGATAAAACTGTGGGCTTTTTTACAAAGTACCCCTAGAAACTCCTTATATTATTACATTATGAAAAAAGGGTATTTGTTTATTAAGCATGTACTGGGTATCCATTGTGAGCACTACATTGTTGTAGGTCCTGGGAACATGCTGTTCATGTCTCCTTCCTCATGGACTTTATATTTAGTGCCTGAGACAGATAATAAGC
>OU015752.1:21400592-21450139 GCA_907169655.1 Acomys percivali
GTGTGTGTGTGTGTGTGTGTGTGTGTGTGTGTGTGTGTGTGTGTGTGGTGTGTGACAGGCATGGCCACGCTGGAGACTAAAACCAGGGCCTGTGCATGCCAAGTAAGTCTTTTACCACAGAACCTCACCCTGAGCCTAGAATAGTTTTAAAGATTTAAAAAGAATACATGTTTTTCATACTCTAAGGAACTAGGGAGGGAGGAACAGGAAGATACAAGGGAGATGTAATTTGAATAAAGTAAATAAATAAATAAATAAATAAATAAATAAATAAAATGTCTTTTCCAAGGGGCGGGGGGTGGGGTGGGGAGAACTGGTCACCCTCCCATCCAGGGTAAATGCTCAATTACATTGGGCTAATCCTTGATAAGTTGTTTGAGTTGGATCTTTCTGGAAGAAAGGCTGACTCACTTCAGGGAAGTGGAGGACCATGATATTGGATGTGGAGTTGAAGCTGGCGTTAGCATCCGCTGTCGAGTGTTAGTATGCCCGTTTCGTGCTCTGTCTGATTTGCTTTTCTGCATTCTCACCCAGCCAGCGTCCTTCGCAAACAAGAACAATAATAACACAGCGAGGCCCACTAAACATTTCAATCTAAAGCTAGGCATGGCATCGTGTACTTGTGTGCCAGGTGCTCAGGAAGGTAAAGGATGAAAATTGCCGAGTCCGTGGCTTCCAGGCCAGTCTGAACGATGTACACAGGTCCTGTATCAAAACAAAAGCACTTTTTAATCTAAAATGTTTAGCGTAAAGCACATATATGTGTGTTCAGTGTTCTGAGAATTAGTCAGATTTTCAAGATTAAAGCAAAATGTAGCCCCAGTCAACCTCATGTAGTCATGGCGCGTCTTTAAATATCCTCCTTTGCTTTGGAACCCAGAAAGGCATGGAAGGAGGCAAGGTCCTGATTTAGCTCTATTAGAATACAGAGCTTATTTTTGTTCTTGGCACTCCCAAATCCTGATTTCATGATAAACTACACGTGTAGAGTCTGAGATGGTAGAGCATGTGAGTGGACATCACTTTGTCAGGTTAACCCTACAAATGTCTGGTAGAGCTAGTAGATCAGGCTGAGATTAATGATTAGAAACATCAGTTACTATACTAAGGTTTACTAGTGACGTAAGTATAAATATTGCCAACTTTCCGTTGAGCCAGAAAAGCCAAGGTAGAAGTGTTAGAAATAGATTATATGGCAAGGGGAAAATGTTTGCGGGGTTTTTTTTTCCAAAGCCAAATGTTGTTTGACCGATGTAGCTGAAAATCAAAGGTATATGAAGTGCATATTATTTCTTGTCCCTTCATTTGCAAAGAACTAGAGAAAATTTCATTATTATTATTATTATTATTATTATTATTAAATTAATTTATTCAGATTATAACTCAATTGTTGTCCCATCACTTGTATCCTCCCGTTCCTCCCTCCCTCCCGCTTTCACCCTACTCCCCTCCCCTAGGTCTAAGACCAAGGAGGACCTCCTCCCCCACTATGTGGTCATAGGCTATCAAGTCTCATCTTGGTAGCCTGCTTATTCTTTCTTTGAGTGCCACCAGGCCTCCTCACCAAAGGGAGGTAGTCAAATATGGGGCAGCAGAATTCATGTCAGAGTCAGTCCCTGCTTGCCACATAACTGTGGAGAATGTCCTGTCCATTGGGTAGATCAGAGTAGGGGTTCAAACTATTGCACTAACCAAAGAGAATTTTTTTCTTAATGGTAAGTAGTATATATCATGTTATGATCATGAGTCTACATGAGTCTCTGAGCTTTCCAAGACCAGCAGTAATGACTCTTCTTAATATGATTTGTGGGCTAGAGAAGCTGGTGTTGTTCCTCTAGAAGACCCAAGTTAGGTCCTCAGCACATATGTTGGGCTGCTCACTGTAGGCTTTCATATTTTTAAAACTCACTTTCCTTGGGGTTCTTTGATGTCTCTACATCCCTTCCAACCCACCAACCTTAGGTAGGAGAGAAAGAAGGTTAGTAGGGCCAGTGGATGTAGACCTTTATAGACACAGTTCCTTGGGGGCGGTTCTATTGACCTAAAGACCTCCCATTAAGCTTTGCTACTTACAGATACCACCCCCAATAGCAACAAGCCAAGGACCACGCATTTAACACAAGAGTCTTAGATCTGAACTATAGGAGGGGACGAGGTGGGGAAAGAATGGACAATCCAACCAATCACACCATTATCAAAGGTAGAGCTGCACTTCCGATCCAGCATCCTGGCCTGGGAATCCAAGCTTTCAATCTTACCTTGAACTGCTCTGACTGTTAGGGTTAACCCGTGCGAACCTGCCATTTATTGGCAGTATTTATATGATTTGATCTGGCCTTTTTCTAAATCATACCATTCAACTCGGTTCTGTAAATATCACCACCCGTGATATGTTTGACACCAACACATGTGGAATACGTAAGGAGTAAAGTAAGTGGCCCACAGCCTGGAGGACCTACACTCCCCTGAAGACTTCTTTTCTTGATTCTAACTCTTCGGGTAGGGAAGACAGAAGCCTTCACAAATACCCTGGGAAGCTGTGTACACCATGGTACATTGGAAAATGCACCCCGTCCTGTATTGCTGTTCTAGCAAATGCAGATGTTTAAGACTTGGTGTTCAAACTGAGAGTGCCTTAATGTGCATTTATTATTAGCGTGTTGACTGAGGGTCAATGGTTAAAAACGAGGACAGCCTTCTCCATCTGCTGACTTCTGCCAAGAAGGATAACAGTCTTACCTGACTGTAACTACTGTAAAGTGGTGGATTTCAAAAATCACAAGACACGTTGAAGAGGGCCCGGTCCTTTGTGTAGGGTTGAGCCCTCATGCCCCCTCCTCCGCGCTGCCAGCCACTTCGGCGTGTCTGTTGCTGTTGTCCTTGTTCAAATTCGCATTTCCTTGGTCATGGTGGTGAGACTTCGCGGGTGTAGCTACCGGTAACTAAAGAAATGTCGACAGTGGGAAAAACAGTGTCCCGCAGGGAAAAGCACCCAGTTGTCAACCCAATACCATACTTCAACTCGGAAAACATACATCTAGGTAACATTTTACAGACTGAGCAGCATTATATTAGGTGTATGTATATGTGCAAGTACACATCCATATGATAACAATCAGTGAAAGCAGAGGCCATGGATGTGAAAAAGAGCAAAGTGTAGTATACAGAAGGGCTCAGAAGAAGGAAAGGAAAGGAGGAAGTGATGTAATTATAACCTCAAACCTAAAACGTTTTAAAAAGAAGTGGTCAAACCTAGTTGAGTGTTATAAAAATTTATCAAATTTAACTTTACTAAATTTAATCTTTAACAAAGGAGTTTTATAATAAGACAGTTCTGTATATATTAATTCTCTGATATCGAGGTAGCAGTTTTAACCTCGCTCTTATTGAGGTAATATTTGCTCTAAGTTTATGTCACTCAGTGGGAAACTTTTCATCATCTTCCTGCCCTTCACAAAATAGTCTCTCTTTCATGGTGTTCAGGAAAGACTTTGTAGCAGTAACAATCTAACTGTATCTAACTTCCTTCTGTCTCCTGCAGCAATCATCCTGCTGTTGGACGTGGAACCCGAACAAGGTCTCACACATGCTGGGCGGAGCCCTTGCCGCTCATCACCATCCCCAATCCTCTTCCTGTTTTAACGCCTTTTCACTCTCTAGGTGGTAATATTCATAGGAGTCATCAGAGAAAACTGGGATTTGCACTAAACATAATATTAACACCTTTGACGCCTGTTTACATGCCATGGAGGTGACACTTCAAATTTGGCGATGTTTAATAGGACTCTGAAAAATCGCAGATCCGCAGCCTGTCACTTCCGCTCTCTCATAAGCATCTCTGTTTTTACTCTTAGGTGTTCCAACCCCAAGCCAAGAAATTCTACGGCACACCCTAAACACGCTGGTACGGGAGAGGAAAATCTATCCAACTGCAGAAGGCTATTTCATTGTGACCCCACAGACGTATTTCATTACTCCTTCCCTCATAAGAACTAACAGTAAGTGGTACCACTTGGACGAGAGGGTACCTGACAGGTCTCAGTGTACCTCTCCACAACCCGGAACCATAACGCCCTCTGCCTCAGGCTGCGTCAGGGAAAGGACATTACCCAGAAAGCACTGCGACTCTTGCCACTGCTGCCGAGAGGACGTGCACAGCATGCATGCCTCCACTCTGCAGAGGAAGCCCGCCAAGGACTGCAAAGACCCTTACTGCCCTCCTCCACTATGCCAGGTGCCACCCACCGAGAAAAGCAAAAGCACCATCAATTTCTCCTACAAGACAGAAACTCTCTCAAAACCTAAAGACGGTGAAAAGCAGTCCAAAAAATTCGGCCTCAAGTTATTCCGGCTGAGTTTTAAGAAAGACAAGACCAAACAGCTGGCCAATTTCTCTGCCCAGTTTCCTCCCGAGGAGTGGCCCCTGCGAGATGAGGACACGCCCACGACTATCCCCCGAGAAGTGGAAATGGAGATCATACGGCGTATCAACCCGGACTTGACGGTGGAAAATGTCATGAGGCACACAGCTCTGATGAAGAAACTTGAAGAAGAAAAAGCTCACCGGAGCAAAGCCGGCTCCTCTGCCCACCATAGTGGGAGGAGTAAAAAGAGCCGGACTCACCGGAAGTCCCACGGGAAGTCTCGGTCACACAGCAAGACTCGGGTGTCCAAAGGAGATCCTTCGGATGGCTCGCATCTGGATATCCCTGGTGAGCGGGAGTATGAATTTTGCGACCCCCTAACCAGGGCCCCCAGAGAGGGCTGCTTCATCATTGAACACAAAGGCGACAACTTTATCATGCACAGCAACACAAACGTGATCGAGTCCCATTTCCCCATGACGCCAGAGTGGGATGTGTCTGGCGAACTGGCCAAGAGGAGAACGGAGATGCCCTTTCCTGAACCTTCCAGGGGAAGCTCCCACTCCAAAGTGCACCGAAGCCACAGCCATACCCAGGACCGGCGGTCCAGGAACGAGAGATCCAACAAAGCCAAGGAGAGATCCAGGTCGATGGATAACTCCAAAGGCCCCCTGGGGGCCTCTTCTCTCGGGACTCCGGAAGACCTGGCTGAGGGCTGCAGCCAAGATGACCCGACTCCCAGCCAGTCATACGTCGATGACAGTACTTTAAGGCCTGCGCAGACTATTGGTCATCAAAGGGCTACTATTTCCTCTGCCAGCTATAAAGAAGTGTGCATTCCAGAAATAGTTGGTGGCAGCAAGGAACCTTCTAGTGCTTGTAGCCTTTTGGAGCCAGGCAAACCCCCTGAGAGTATGCCATCCTACGGGGAACTCAACCCTTGTCCAGCAAAAACAGCTCTGGATGACTATTTTCAGTGCAACACCTCTAGCGAGACCGTGCTCACTGCACCGTCACCTTTGGGGAAGAATAAGGAGGACCATGACACTTTGACCTTGGTGGAGGGGGTAAAAAAGCTGTCCCCGTCTGAGAGGCAGACCCCCCATTCTTCCAGAGAACCTGTTGGGCACAAGGAGGACTCACCGAAAGGGCCAGGTGGGGGCCCTGCTGCCTCCGGTGGTGTGGCCGAGGGGATGGCCAACGGCCGCCTTGTCCAACATCATAGTGCGGAGCCCAGCAGCCTGGACAAAAGGAAAGAAATATTCAGCAAAGACACACTGTTCAAACCTCTACACAGCACCTTGTCTGTAAACAGCTATCACAAATCCAGCTTGTCCCTCCTCAAGTCTCACCCGAAGTCGCCTGTTGACACACTGCCAGGCCGCTGTGAAAAACTGGAACCTTCCCTTGGGACATCCGTGGCCCAAGCCATGCCTACGTCCCAGCGTCAACAGGAGTCTGGAGGGAACCAGGAGGCTTCTTTTGACTATTACAATGTCTCTGATGATGATGACTCTGAGGAAGGGGCCAACAAAAACACGGAGGAGGAGAAAAATCGAGATGACGTGGGCACCATGCAGTGGCTCCTTGAGAGAGAGAAGGAAAGAGACTTGCAGAGGAAGTTTGAGAAGAACCTCACCCTCCTCACCCCAAAAGAAACGGATAGCAGCAGCAACCAGAGAGCCACCCACTCAGCCCGGCTGGACAGCATGGACAGCAGCAGCATCACAGTGGACAGTGGATTCAACTCCCCACGGTAGGGAGAGCTAGCGGTCCCTTTGTATACGCATACACCTGCCAGGGCCCGGGGCCTTATGCAGATAGCTGACTTCACAGTCTCAGACTGTGAATGAGGGCGTGAGTTGTGTGACTTGTGTTGTTAACAGCCTATTTCTAACTTCTTTTTCAGGAATTGAGAAAAAAAAAATGTTTCTGCAGCTGTAGAGATCACCAATCTGGACTGGTGGGTTGGTTCCTTCCCCTAACGCTTGCATCAGTCTGATCTGACTAAGACCAACACGCCCAGTGGTTTTTCCTCCTATTCGTATTGCCAACCAGAAGAAGGGAATTATTTTCAAGTTCTCAAAAAAAAAAAAAAAAAAAAAGTAACTTTCTGAGTACAGTGAATATAGTCAATTGGATGAAAGGGGTGAGGAGTCACTTGGCGCCAGGATAATGGCCCCTCTAGTGAGAATATAGTAGCGGGTTTTACCATCTTTCCGAAAGATCTAGAAGCTTTGTACCACTTTAACTCCTATGCTGTGTGTGGTCTGTTCTACTTGCTTAGATGCCTTCCTCTTCCACTTCTGTGTGTATTATGGACAGAGACACGGAAGCTTGTTCCTTTCACAAAAGCTAGGGACCTGTACTCTGTTAGATCAAGACAGTTGCCCTCACTCTCACTTCCCTACTTGTAGGATGGATGCTATGTGGACACTGCCACTTGGTAGTCTCAATTGTTCAGCAGTATCAAGAAGGTAGAGTGTATAAAACCTGATGGTCATCTCCAACATGCCAAAATTATTTAGGGGTGACAAACACAAACCCAGGGACATCACACGCCCTGCTTTTCTCCATAAGACTTTCTTCTCACTAAACAGCAACTTGGGATTTAAATCTCGCTCCCAAATTCTGCTCCAGATTGGTGACTCTAAGATGCAGAAATCTACTGAGAGATATACATCCCTCAACATCTCCGATTCCCAAGATCTCATCATATTTATTATCATAATAAGTATGCACATAGGCACTTCATATGTTCATTTATGTTATTAAAAATTATAATTAATTCCATTGTGATCATTTCACCCCATTTCTGGCTGACTTGGGGACACACCATCCCAAAGTCAGACTTGGGGATTATTATATGTTTATTCCATAATTAGGCACTTGCTATTTCTTAAAGGACCAACTCATGACTTATTATTATTTTGGTCATGTAGCCTTCTTTTCCCCAAGCTAACACAGAAATGGAAGTTCTAATGCATAACAGACATCTATCAGAGTTGGGCCTCTGGTAAACTGCATGGGAGTCTGGAAGCCCAGGTCTGCCCCTGGACCGTAAGGATAGGAAACCCCAGGGAGCAGTGGCCCTGGTCTTTTTAAAGGAAACTGTTTTGCTAAATATTTTCCCTCCCAAATCAGATTTTAAATTTCCAATGGATTTCCTCTGTCTTTGTCCACCTACTTTCCTGTTCTATGCTTTTTCCTCTCTTGAAAACATTTCTAGCAGTAGAAGCCAGAGAACCGGAGGTCAGTGATGAAAGCTCAAAGCCATTGCTTATGGAAGAGATGGTTTAGTTGCTTGTGTTTTTATGTTTGTTATTTCTTATCATGTAGACTCCTTTGCCTAATGCTTTTTGTATTGTACTTTTAAGCCCTTCGCTGGCCCCTCAGCACCCGCACTTAGCCAGTAAATGGTGTTATTTCCAAGGAGATGTTGGGAGTGAGTGGATCCTAACCCTAAACTCTGTATAATATTGAAAGCTTTTGTTTGCTTAGGAGTAAAAGGAAGTGTTCATGGCATAGTTGAACCAGTATCTTCACAGAATATATTATGAAACTTGAGCTGCATAACATAGAATTTACAGGTATGGTTACTTCTAGAAGGCTATTTTTTATTTTTAAATAAGGTACTTAAAGTTAAATGCCTGGTCACTGTAGAAGAAAAAGTTCATTCTGAAGAGGGCAAACCTTTACCCACTAACCATGGGGGCGTCTGTTGACTGAATCTCCTTTCCAGGAACACAGAGAGCTTCCAGAAATTTCTCTCCAGGAAACATATGCAAGAATTCTTCATTTTACTGTTTTATATTCAAGGCCCTTTGGTTGGAAGTAGGGTGACAGACTTGCTATCTGTAAACTTCAGTAGGCTTACCAAGTTACCTGCTGAATGCATGAGACAGTACAAAAGCAAACACGAGTCCCAGGGTTTTCCACTTGAGTGGTATTCTAGTGAAAGGATGCCACCATGAGGTTGGTGTTCCACTCCTGCGAGTGGGAGTTTCAAGTGGGCCAGTTACAGGGATCTTCCCTTGAAACAATTCATTCAGCAACTGTGCTTCCACCAAGAAAAGTGGTTTGTCTCTCTATATTTGGGGGTTTCTGTGCTTAGCTGGAAGTTATGTTTTGCCATGTTTTCAGTCCAGTTTGTGGGAACTAAAGAATATTTTTAAAAAACAAAACAAAACCCAAAAACCAACACACACACAAAAAACAGAGAAATGATAGAAGCTTGAACTGTGCTGTGAGAAGTAATACTGAAAATAAGAAGTCTTGACATGAAAAGGTCACTGTTTTGAATGCAGGACCCCCTAAACTGCCTGAACAACATCTACACAGCAACCAGAGAGACTCCAGGCAGCTATGCGCATGTGCTCTGGAAAGCCATGTGCTGGAAAGGCAGAACCACTTAGTGAATCTCTCACCTAGCAAGTACTAAATAGTTTTTTTTAATTAATTAATTAATTTATTTATTTATTTATTTATTTATTGAGACAGGGTTTCTCTGTGTAGCCCTGGCTGTCCTGGACTCGCTTTGTAGACCAGGCTGGCCTTGAACTCACAAAAGATCCACCTGCCTTTGCCTCCCCAAGTGTTGGGACAAGTGTGTGCCACTGTACTCTACTTTTTTTTTTCTTTTAGACAGAGTCTCTCTACATAGTCCTGGCTGTCCTCGAACTCACTATGTAAACCAGGCTGGCCTCAGACTCATAGAGATCTGCCTGTCTCTGCCTCCAGAGTGCTGCGGTTGAAGGCCTGTACCCCAACTCCTGGCCTAAGTAGCTCATTTTAAAGATTGCATTTCATTTGCTTTTCTTTTTTTTAATTAAAATTGAGAAATACGTTTACTACCAAAAAGCCATCTCTGGTAGGTTCTCATCAGTACATCCAGATCCCTGTATATGAATGTCACAAGTGTGCTCATGATCACAGCTGTGACGAAATATGTTCTTTGCAGAAGCTGGAGCATTGTGTGTATCTATCCCTATGAACACGTTAGATGCAGCTCAAAGGTGGTCAAAGGCATCTTAGTCCCCAGACGTAACTAATATGTCATGCTAGAACGATTTCTGTTCCCAGTTCTACGCACACTGTCTGGAACACAGCAAGTACACAACAGATGCTAAGCTGATCCCTCAAAAGCTATTTTAAAAATATATCCTTTGGAACTTAATTCATTCCCTCATAGAAGAATGCCAATAGTGTAGTTAGCTTCCCAAGCTAATCTATACTAGCTTCTTAACTGATTATATCATAGATTTGTAACAGAAATAGTGCCTTCCTAGTTTTTTAGTGTGCCATTACATCAGTATTTACTTCTTCTTCACAGTCTCTCTGGACGTAGGTGAATCACAGCACAGTTCTCCCCACTATAGACATGAAGATGTTAGATGCTGCTAAAAGTCATTACCATGGACCAGTGCAATGGCTTAGTGTGTAAAAAAAATCACTTGCCACCAAGCCTGAATCTCAGGTTAATGCTAGGGTCCATATGGCGGAAGGACCAGAAATGACTCCCACAAGCCCACAAGTTGTCCCTCTGATCTCTGCAGACACACACACACACACACACACACACACGTACACGCACGCGCGCACACACACACACAATAATTTAAAAAGAATACTACCATTATTGAAAGTGCAATGAATGGAATGTGCCATAAACATCTTTGGGATTCAACATGCTCTTTGCCCTTCCTCCTTTCTCCACGGACCCCACACCTCATTCACAGCTCTGGAAAACTACCAATGGATTTTCTGTGGTGAGAGGGCAAGCAGGTAAGTAGGTAAGTCGAGTGCCTGCTATCCTAAGGGGCATTTTGGAGTATTCTTCACATGTGCCCATGGTATCAGAAGCTGAATGGAAGAACTTGACTTAGCTGTTTAAGCACATTGGTCGTCTACATTAAAAAAGAATACTGGGTTTTTATTGTTTGGTGGTCAGTGAATATATTGCCATTTTAACAATTAATTCTTGGCTTCTTGGTGATGCAGACTCAAGTTGCAAAGGGACCAGGCTTAGATACCTTGTTGGAATTGGCTGCTAAGCAAGGAGATGGCTGTTGACCTGATAACTAGGTTTAGCTGACTTACACTAGGTATGGACCTCAATTCGTACATGTTGTGAACTTTGAATCTTGTAAGTAGGGTAGGTGTTTTGAGAATTATTTTGGTTGCTTTGCTCTAGGTAAGTAGGTAAGAATTTTAAAGTCACTTTGAGGACCTTGAATGTGGAACCTTTTCCCTCCCTTTTGTTCCAGCTGAGTGACCTTTTTTCTGCTGTGGTCCTGCACTTTTCAAACATGAATATTTTAAACCTCCCATTGAAATAGATTCAGGTATTTCCGATTTGGAAAACTTAAGGCCACCTCATTTTTAAGAAATAATAGTATTTCTACCCAAGGGAGGCAGAATGAGTTGCAACTTCACAAGTAAATGGAAGAGGCGACATGTAACATTCTTTATCTGAGCATATAATTGTGTTAAAACAGAGATGGAGGTGTAAAGTATTTACAAATAATTCCATTCTTATTCTCATGACAAAATCAGCTAGTGGCATGCTTGAAGTGCATCCACCAAATTAACATCTAATCAAACGAGCAAAATGAACAGAATCTTTCAGGACAATTATGGCATTTGTTTGAGAGCCATAATGTCTGTGAGTCCCCAGCTTTGTGCGAAACCATCACACAGGTATGAGTATTCATTGTGAAAACCAGTGTGATGGCCATCTGTCACGTTGCATTTCCAAGTTGTTTTCTTGAGAGTAAAGAGCAGGGAAAGCCATTCCAGACCGCATTTTGTAGTCAGAAAGCCTTGACTAGGTAAGCTGCAGTTCGTGCCTCACATGAATCCCAGAGCCTGGGCTGAAAGAGCACACACGGACAATCGGGAGATGCATATCAGTATGACATCATGAACCGACAGAGGAAATCCATTAGCTCCACCGTTTGCTCTTCCTTCAGGGGCTCAATAGGTAATTGTTTACATTCAGAGCAAAACCCAAACCAACCCTTTTTACTCTTCTAGCACTCGGGAGAGCCTGGCTTCCAACACATCAAGCATTGTTGAAAGCAACCGCCGTCAGAATCCTGCTCTGAGTCCAGCCCACGGTGGAGCTGGTCCAACCTTCAACTTCCGTGCAAGTACAGATCCCCCGGCCAGTGAAGCTGAGAAGTTACAGAAACCTTCCAACTGCTTGCAAGCTTCTGTCACTAGTGTATGATTGATTGTCCTTCTGCCTCAGACCTTCTGTCTCATTCGATCCAGCAACGTTTACGACAATTGGGACTGATGTTTACATCCCTGCAAAAACAAACATCTCAAGTACAGTTTGGGATTCACTTGAGCTGTGCTGCTAAATAGGCTAGGGCAAAAAAAAAAAAAAAAAAAAAAAAAAAAAAATCTTTCTTTGAGAGTATTGCTTTTTCACATTTATTGGCTCTGTAGCAACCGAATAGCAGTAGGGGAGATACGTGCACCTCCGCTTTACTATCCGTATCCGAGCACACATAGGGAAGTCTAAACACTGTAAGTGGACCATGCATTTTTTTTCAATGTCATGCAGTTGCCAATTACATTTTGAAATGCCACAGATGTGTGTTGCTCCCAGCCTATGGGGAATGGGGTCATGGAACTAATCCTTATCACCCCCCCAAAAAAAAACGCCAAGCCACCACAAAATGCAAATGTAGGGGTGCCCATCGTGAAAAAAAAAACAATGCCAAACTGAGCAGAAGGGACCCCAGCCCTTTGCGTGTGAGTCCTTTGAGCCCCAGTCATTTTTCACTGTGAGTTTTCATGACACTCTTGCAGGAGCCCACGGAAGTGTGTCAGAAAGGGGGAGCCCACGGAAGTGTGTCAGAAGGGGTCCCGATGGAAGCCCTTAGAGGGTTTGTTTCCACTGTTTTTTCAGTGCACTCGATGCTTGTCTTGAGTTTTTTTTTTTTTTTTTCTTTTTTAACCTTCCATCATCACCAACAGGAATATAGGCCTTTGAAGTGGACAAAGGAAGGGAAATCTGGTCTCGCTGGGGACACAGCGGCTGAGTGATGGAGAAGGTTGTGTGGACTTTTGGGAGGGATGAAGCAGATGTCGAAGAAGGATGCCTTCCTCCTTGTGACACTTAGGATGAGCTATCGTACTATAATAGATGCAGCGATTAGTTTGTTTGGAAGCAAAATGTTCTTTATGATACAAATGAAGAATGTGGCCCGAGGGTGTTATTCTTTCTAATGGAAGGGACATAAATCTATTTTATGTAGTTTTAAATAGAATGCCTAAATTAGGCTGTGGGAGATAATTTTTAGTGGTCGTAGGAAAGAGCAAATTTAGGGAGAGTTGGACTTCAGGCCTTTTATTCCTGGGAAGATATCTATAGAGAAAAACCTTTAAAGTAATTTTTTGAT
The DNA here is from genome assembly GCA_907169655.1 of Acomys percivali. Classification (NCBI taxonomy): domain Eukaryota; kingdom Metazoa; phylum Chordata; class Mammalia; order Rodentia; family Muridae; genus Acomys; species Acomys percivali. Next base: position 21,413,371 of record OU015752.1, read on the forward strand.
TAGAAATATACATGGGCCCATATCATCAACAGCAGGCTGTCCTTGTTCTGCTGGTGTGGTATATCCTTAATTTGTACTCCCCTGAAATTTACCATAATGAAAATTATGCATACATGAACTATGCCAGAGTAATGTTTACAGATACTTTGTAACGATTTCAGGAGGCGTGTTTTAGGTGGATTGTTGTGGTCATTGGCTTAGCATCCTTTAAAACGGTTTCCTCAAGCTCTCCTATGGTTTACAACATTAGGCTCAGTATCAAAAGGCTTTGCATCAGGGGCACAACTAAACCGCCACACTTACTGTCCTCCAGGAAAGGCGCCTTCTCAAAAGTCCTTTTATCTTCTTTTCTGAGAAGGGTTGCATACACCTGTAGGAACAGGAGAATCATCTGCACGAGGCTTACGTCCGATCCCAGAAAGTGGTCCGAAATAAAGCTTTAATCAGCTTAGTGTCAGATGATTTTTGGAGCCATATACCATAATAAATTCCTAAATCGTAAGATAAGTATAAAATATCTTCACTCAAGATTTCGGTAATGAGCATAAGTTTGTGAGATATTTCTTTTTTTTTTTTTTCTTCCACGTTAGGTTTGCTCACTGTCAATGTGTCTAAGGGAACACAATCATATGAAGTAGTGGGAATGTGTGTCGTTATATTTTGTCTGCTATTTGGGAGCTACATTGGGTCAACCTGGGCTCCTCAAGTTTGGAATAAAATTTTTCCGCGTGCTTATTGTAATGAAACTTAAGCACAGCTCTCAGTATACTGCTATATCATTGAAATGCCTAAGCCAATTGGTTTTGCGTCTCAAACCTTATTTCTTCCCAGGCATGCCTCGGTTACTCAGAAACACATTGTTGATCTCATTACTTATGTCCAGAAAGAACCACCAGGTACCTGGTTCACTGCATAATCTGTTTTGCTTGAGGCGCTGTGTACCATAAGATTTCTAGATCTGACCTGCCTAAATTCCCCTCCCTGCCTCCCGAAACCTGCTCTCAAGTTTTTGGCATACTCAGTTCATAAATAATAGGACCATTAAGACAATACATCAGCCCCTGATTGACCCTCTGAATGTGCCCACTGAAAGAACTGAGTGCTGTGTGAGCAGGAAAGGCCATAATTACAATTACGAGATGCTTTTTTGAAAGTTCCCAAGAAACAGGTTTACAGAAGACATTATTGAGATAAGATGTGTACACTATTTGCCTAACCACTTTGGAGTACATGATTTAAAAAATAAATCAACAAAGGAAAGAATCTCCCTAGACCAGCAGCCATTAGCATAGAATGATGGATATGCCACATAAACAGATACTCCGTGGAGAAACGGTTCTTGTCTGAATCTAATCTGGATTCTTGACTGGAGGAACATTGGTGGTGGGAAGCACATGACACACAGGAACTGTGCATGTGACTAAAGATGGTCTCATCAACATGGTGAGCCTCCTGACACCCACAGCCTGGAGGCCCTCTCCAGGCCATGCCAATATAGTCTTCTCCACCGGAACCATAGCTTTGGGTTACATGACAGCGTGTCTAGTCTTATGAGTCTATCAATGGAAAGGTTTACACAACTGAATCTGGTTGAATCTCTGTGAGGCATTCAACTTTAAAGGGTCAACACATCTGTCGGCATTTTGCACACTTATGTATGATACAGCATATTACTTTATGGTGATTTTTAGTTTTACATATAACTACCTCCATGAATTTGATGAAATGGCAGCAGTGTGTTCGAGTGTGTTCTTCAGAAAAGCAATGTTTCACACATGCTTCAAAAGTAGGCCATGGCGTTCCGTGTGTGTCGGCGACTCGCCCGTTGGACTCGTGACTTTCTCACTGCCGTGGTTTTCTTTCATAACATTCTTTGGCTTCCAACTGTAAGCCTGTTGCCCTCTTCCTCTCTCCCTTCCCCCTCATGAAAGCACATTTGATTTGTTACAAATGAATGAACATTTTAAAATTATTGTCTTCCCCCACTTCTCCATCCCTACTATTAAAGGAAAAAAAAAAAGTCATTTTTGGCAAAGAGCCACTTGGTAAACATCTGGGAAGTTATTAATTCCTATAGAAATTGCATTGGATTGCTAGGGTTTTTTTTTTTTTTTTCAGTAACAAAACAGTAACATGTGAGAAATTTGGACTGCCAACTTGAAGCACTTTGGGCCTCTCTGCCTTTATTATATGCTACCCTATGGAGCCCAAACTTACTTTAAAAAAAAAAAAAAAAGAGCTGTGCCATGCATTCTGAGATGTCTGTTGAGTAATTTATATGCCATTTAATTTATTTTGCACATCTCAGGAGACCTTAATAAGTGTAAGAAAGGTGTATGTGTGTGTGTGCACACCCAGTAGAGAAAACAAATAGCGCTGAAAGGAGACTGGCTGGGTAGAAATGATAAATACTCGTGTCTTTGATGTTGGAGAATTCAAGTTCGGGCAATAAAAATCGGAAGGGAATCTGGAGGAACAGTGATTTGAATGCCAGCTGTTCCTAAATGTCTCTTTTTGAAAAACTCAACCAACATTGTTAAAATGCACGTTGAGATTCTATGGCGGCCACCACCAAGACAAAAATGCCAGCTCATAGAAAGATGTCATTTCTCTTTCAGGCTAGTACAGCTTTGTAACAGTCTACCCAGGACTAACCACTTGTCACCACAAGGTGTACTTGAAGATAAAGTTTGTAACCTCAATGACAGGTACAGTTCTCACAAAACCATAGTGACCGTTTTTGAGACATGCCTTGCCGTTCAGAAGGGGTAGCATTCACGCTAACAAGCACCAGCTGGTCATGTTACACAGCTCACGGAGGGAATCTCAAAGTGCTTCCAAAGTGTTACATGTAATTACAGAGCAGGTCCTGTTTCTAATACATGCTTGACAGGAACAAACAGGCGGAGTGATTCAACATCACCCGGAAACACAGTGGCAGCTAACAGTGACCTATTTTCTATCCGTTTGGTAGGCCATCATGAGAATTCACTACAATGCTATTTTTATGATGTGTGCTAATAAAGAAAACAAAGACACCATGACACTTCGTCCATTTTCATTCAAAGAGATATGGGTGTTTGGAATCTCAACACCTCAGCACACCTCACTAGTGCGGAGTTATGAAGTGGGAGATGAACAAATCCACCCCAATGCCACTGTTGTCCAAGGCCAATCCAGACATCCACCTTTGTTTACAGCTTCTTAGCGGGTTTCTGTAATTCCTGTGCTAAAACCCCATCTTCAGGAACATTGGCTGCTCCAGGCAGTGGAAGGTGCTGAAATAGTCTTTTTATTTTATTTTACTTTATTTTGAAGTCATTAATCAAGCACTCTTCACAGTGCTCAATGGCAAAAACATTCACTATAGTCTATCAAGCCCTACTGCGTAGGATCTGGGAGGCTGCTCCAGTTCCAAGCGTTTTCCTAAATTATGAGATAGAAGGTCTTTGACACTTGCTTTCTCTGTTCCCACAGATCAGTCCCAATCCAAACAGCAGTATAGTGTCAGACCACAGTGGACACAAGAAGAAGTGGTTGCTTCCTTACCCACCTACCCACCTACCCTGTAACACCCCTACCCACTGTCAAAGCCATCCAATAATGTCCTGTGAGCGAGGGACTCCTTGGCCCATGTTTAAGGCTTGGGGAAGTTAGAAACCAGAAAAACGAATGCAAAAAGCCATGGGAGGCATCGTTTTTCTTTGGGTTGGTTAAACATGGCGGAGAAGGGATTTCTATTGTCTGAGCTTTGCCAAGAAATACAGAAGAATCAGCCATCACCTCATCCTTCTTGAAGAAGGTTTTATAGTGTTAATGAACACAACTGATATTTTCCCATGGAGTTTTCTTTTGGATTCAGTTCATAAGTTATACACGTGAGACATTTTATTATTAAATCTCATGTGTTTGCAAGAGGTACTGGCTTCTCACTGATGGGCCTCTGCTCCCTCATCTTGCCTCAGCAATGCAGAGAGGCTCCTGGTGATGGCTTATATAGAAAATTCTCCTGTGTCTTTATTGTTGCTCATCAACTCGATGGTTGATGACTTGCACACTTTAGAAGTTGACAAAGCTCAAGGGGAATGAAGCCTGTCTTGTGATTGAATGCAGTCAGTCTGAAGCCCTTAGTGGATCATTGTTGGCATCACATGTGAACACACACACCCTGCTGACAAGGCAAAGGGTGTTTTCCAAGTGAGGCAGCAATGGCTCTAGAAAGGCAAAAATGGAAGGTTAGAGCTTGGCTGGTCCTTGTGCACCTGCCTACCTCCCTGTCCAAAGGCTGACCTTGGTACCCCCATTCCCCTGCTCTCCCCCCAGTGGAGGTACCAAATCTGAGACCTGAGCTCTCCTCCAGTCCCTGTCCTCTACAGCTCCAGGATATTTATCATATAGAACGCTCTTGGCAGCCCTAACTCTTCCCTTTCCTCTGAGGGTTACCCTCTCTGCCTCCCCATACCTTGATACCTACACCACCACTGTTTCCACATTGGAAGAACAGATACTGTGCAGTATTGTGCACTCACGTCAGTTAGGAATAAAACTGCCCTAGGGTCACCTTCATATAAGTTATCAACAGCTACAAATACAAAGTCCTTAGAGCAATGACATTGTATTACTATCTGGCAGAGAATTCAATCTGAATATCCAAGTTTTGAGGGATCATGATTCTGCAGGTGTCTTTCTCTGAGCGACTGAACGTGACTATTGCATTAGGGGTCAGTGAACTAAGAAGTGCAAGTGGGATTTACTGTATGTTAGGAAGGAGTTTTGCAGCCAAGACTGCCTTGAATAAAATGTTTTTGCACTGAAAAAAAAAACTTTAAATGACTTGGTCTCTGGTTGCTGTAAAGGTCATCCGAGATGGATGTTCTGTTTATATTGTATAGTATTTCATATGAAATAACTGCAGTTCATGAAACGTCTTCCCTAATGTTACTGATTTCTAACAGCACATTTGTAACATGGTTTTTATCGTGTCCGTGTACCATATTGTAAATGATGATTCCTTGTCATGCTTAGTATAATAACTTAAAAGGAAAAAAAAGGACAGGGATTTTTGTAAGTCTATATTTGAAAGTCCCTCCATATGGTAATATTGTGTTCATGTTGTTTATGTAGTGGTGTGTGAAATATCCATTTTGGATTGTGTTACTTTTTAAGATATTAAATAACATTTGGTTATATGTGTAAGTGGATTTTTTTTTTTTTTTGGTACTTGAGAGAAAAATCACTTAGATGGGGTCAGTTTCTCTCTTTGATTAATGTGATTTTTGTAACAGAATTCTGTTGGACATTCTTTATTACAGTTTTTAAATTGAAAACCAAAAATGGAGTTCCTGTATCAAAATTCTTTTCCTGTGGATTTTGAGAAGAACACATTTTGGGATGGATTTAATGCAGAGCAATGGTTAGAGTTGCATGTGGTCCCATTTTCTATAAAATTATAGAGCTACATGGTTATTTTGGGGGCAGGGTTTCTTTTAAAACAACTCATTTCAAAACTTTTAAGATGAGTTAAATGTCTCTCAGGTAAACACTGGGAGGTTTGGCCATGTAGTCAGAAGTTATGAATGCCTACGTGTTCAGTGGTCTTCAAAAGCTAGCAAAGGGTTTCTGACTCCAGCACCATTCAGCCATGAATTGAAAAGAGTTTTTCTCTTAAATTGTGTCCAGGGTTGAGGAGATGACTCAATAGAGTACTTGTAAAAAACACATGAGGACCTGAGTTCAGATCCCTGGTACCCACATAAACTTGGCGTGCAGTGGTGCCCCTCTAGACTGAGGCTGGAAGGTCAGAGACAGTTTCCCTGGGGTTCGCTGCCTAACAGTCTGATTGGATTGTTGAATTCCAGGTTAAGTGAGAGACTCTGCCTTGAAAAATATGGCAGACGGACTGAGAAAGACACCTTGTGTCAACTCCAGGTCTCCATATACAAGCACACCGCACGAACATGTGCACATACACATGAACACATATGCATACAATACACACACACACGAAATTGGATCTGTGCTAAATATGCATAGACTCCTTCCTTGCCAGTTCCCCATAAACAATGAACTATAACTACTTTCCGTGTATTTATGTTGCAGTAGGTATTGCAAGTAATCTAGGTATGGCTTAAAGTATGTCATCTTTAGATATACATTGGTTATATGCAAACACTGTAGTAGTTTCTGTTATAGTGGAGGATTTGAGTATCCATGGGGGTCCTGGAGCCAATTCCCTGGGGATGGAAAGGATGCCTTTGCATTCTTTTAAGTCCCCTCAGGGACAGGTCCCCTCCTTGGTGACAGGTCTTTGGAGAATGAAGTCTATCTTCTGAAACTGAAAGCGATACTCTGTCAAATAAACAGTTATGCTAAGGAACAGGCTATAGCCCACAAACACTAGACCTGTACAGTTGAGACCAATTTTCTTGTGAAAGCAATGCAGACTTCCAAAAAGAATGTCTTGAACAATAATCTTACCTTTTGAATTAATTTTGAGAGCCCAAGGTGATGACTTTAAACGATGTGTTTCATTTCTGTCTCTATGGACTGCCACAGTAGAGACATTCCCGTTTTCAGGCATGAAATCAGGACGAGGGCGTGCGTTGTTCCCTGTGATTTAGAATCGCCAGCTGCTGTGGCCAAAGGATGGGCACTGTGTGTGTATTTCAGCATGATCTAGGGAGCTGGATGCAGGGAGGAAATATGGAAACTTCATAAGAAGATTGATAGCAGGTTCCTGCCTCCTTTGAGAGAATGGTCACAGTTCATAAATGTCTTTTCTTTCCAAAGGAAATGGTATGGTTTTAGCTTACTCTTACGTGCTTTAGAGTGGGAGATTTTTTTTTCCTCCCTCGCCCTCCCTGCCCCATAGAGAAAATCCAAGTGGAATATAATTGCCTCCTATTCCGCTTGCCCCCTATGAAATCAAGAAACACTGAATAATAAAAAGGAGTTATTCACCTGACTTTCATAACTTATTTAACTGCAAAATCTTATCCCTACTATGGGAATACTTGGATTTGCTGATAGTCCCATTTTCAGGCCCAGTGGCTCCAGACTTTTGTGTTCAAACAAATACTTCATCTTGTAACCCCTGGGACAGTGTGTGGTGCACATACGCACACAGCACATGGCTCCAGGCAGTAATAGTGAGAAAAATCAAGGCATCTGCACTCGGGGTTGGCAGAGTGGAGGTTTTCATGCATTTTGAAAGACTCACTCCGAGAGTATCCTGTGAAGTGTGGGAGTGAACTGCAATCTGATAGACAGGAAAAGTGAAACAAAGTTCGCTCAGATCCAAAGGGCGAGGATGAATATGATCTTCCTTCTTGGTCACAGCTAAGAGTTTCGGGCTAGACCTACTGCCCCTAAAGTAGAGGAATGACCTCAAGTTCAACCCTAGCTTAATGACAGGCTTGAGCATTTAGGTGGGTTCTTTAGCCTTCAGGTTGCACCAGACAAGTGCCTTTTGGTCACAACTGTTCATGGTTTCCTTGTTTCTCTTGATTGCAAAGTTCCACACAGTAATTTCTATCACCTTGGGTTTCTTTTTACTTTATTATGCTGCCCAAAGACTTTTTTTTGTGATTACTGTGCTATTATTAAAATCTGATCATGGGCCTTAGAGATGGCTCAGCAGGTTATGGCCTTTGTCACAAAGCCTAATGACCTGAGTTTGGTCCCTGAGACCCATGTGGTAGGAGAGAACTGACTCCTGCAAACTGCCCTCTGACCTCAACACATGTTGTGATGTACACACACCCACACATGTACACATGTAGAATTCAAATACAACATTTAGACTAATTTTCAAGATTTATTTGTTGGTGTGTGCATGTGTGTGTGTGTGTGTGTGTGTGTGTGTGTGTACATGTCCCAGTGTACATGTTCCTGTGATGACCAGAAGAAGACATAAGATACCCTGGACGTGGAGTTGTAGGTAATAGCTGCCTGACATTTATGCTGGGAACTGAACTGAGGTCTTCTGGAAGAGCTGGAAGCACTCTCTCCAGCTCCCCCCAAAAACTTTTTTTTTAAAGAAAAATAATTTTCTAAATGTTAATTTATTCCTGGTCTCAATTATCTATAACCATAATGGATTCCTTATACTTTAACTTTCCTATTCACAGTGCCTTAGCCCCAAGTCCACAGAGCAGTGTGTTGCATCATCTCGTTTCTGCTCACCCTTGTGTCAAGAGCATTTTAGCTGCCAGTTCTTCTATGGGAATCATCCATGTACTTTCACTCAGCATTAGAGAAATAAAGGGCAATGTGCAAGCATGTGTAGATAGGAGTGTGGGTGCATTACTGATAAGGTAATTGCAGTAGATCAAATGCATTGCTTTAAAATTATTTCTATTACACGTGCTCTTTGGCGATGTCATACATGTCTATGACACATTCTGACCACATCTCTATGCTCCTATTTCCCTCTCCCACCCTTCTCAATCTCCCCCTCTCCCTATAAGCCTCCCATTTTCATGTTTTGATTTTGTTTTGTGACCCAGCCCTAAACATGACATCTGTATCACTCCCTCTAAGGCAGCAGTTCTCAAAATGTGGGTCCTGTCCCCTTTGGGGCCCACACATCAGATATCCAGCATATCAGGAATTTACATTATGATTTATAACAGTAGTAGAATTATAGTTAGGAAGTAGCAACAAAATAATTGTATGGTTGTGGGTCACCACAACATGAGGAACTGTATTAAAGGGTCTTGGCGTTAGGGAGGTTGAGAACCGCTGCTCTATGGCTAAGGGACCATTGGGGAAGTCGGGGCAGAAAGAACAGAAGAGCAGGTGGAGGAGGAGGAAGATGGCAGTGAGGCGCTGACTTATGGGTGTAACACAGCCTTGCCCCCATGAGTGCACAGCTCTTGTGGTTGCCTGCACTGGGTGTGCACAAGCCTGGGCCTGTGGAGAATCAGAGGAAGTCTTAGCAAATAAACAAGAAGGATTTTTATTGCAAAACTACTAAAGTATATTTTTATGTTTACTTGCATTTTAAGTTTTCAAGAGTAAGGAATTATTTTTCACCTTAGAAAAATCTTCCTTTCTTTCTCCCTCCCTCCCTCCCTCCCTCTTCTCTTCCTTCTCTTCCTCTGCCCATTTAACCCTCCCTTCTTTCCTACTTCTTTAACCCATGGATCGATCGATCTATCTATCTATCTATCTATCTATCTATCTATCTATCTATCTATCATCTATCTATCATCTATCTATCTATCTATCTCTACAACTGATCAGTCTATTATCTCTGTTTTGCCTGTAAACAGCAGTGAAACAAAAGATGTCTGATGTCTGTATGCCTGACTCTCTGAAAGATGCATCACCTTGGTAGATTATTCTTAACTTTTTAAATATCTGTGCTCCAAGCCAGCATCTTCCATTCTTTGCTCCAACATCAGGGTGGAACCCTTTTCTCTTTCTGTATAGTGAAATAATAGCTCGATGGGGACCATAGCATTGGGGGGGGGTGCATCACCAGCTTGCCAGGTACAGTGCAGCATCATATCATTTGTCATTGTTGGCAGCACAAGTGTGATGGACAAGTACACTTCAGGTAGCCTGGAGATGACAGGCAGTTCTGTTCCCTGCTTGAGCCTTCATAGGGTATTTGAAGGCTCTCATATAAGGCATCTGAGTTGAATATTAAAGAGACAGTATCCATACTGGGTAAGTTTAAAGAGTCTTTAGAATAAGATGCCAATCTTGGAGACAGGTGTCCCTTCTATGACTTCTTCTGTCATTAAAAACAGTCCAGGGAAGGTTCTGAGGAGCCACATAAGAAGTCAGGCAAATGGGCATAGCAGGTCATGTTGTCCAGCTGGCTCATTGTCTTGTGAGTTGAGAGAACTAGGAACACTTAGGAGAGACTTCCCTGAGCTCAACAGACAGGGGACTGTAGAATGTTTTAGGGCAGAGCACTACAAAAAATGATAAATCTTTTACTTCATAACAGTTTAGATCCCTGTAAATGCACAGGAATTACAGGAAGTCCTTTCTTGTCCTGTACCCAGTTTCCCCTATTACATCTCATTTTAATACAGTACACTGGTCATTATTAACGATCAGCACTGATTTTTCTCTAATGATCACTATTACAGTAGATCTTTGAAACTGTTTTACCACACTTATTTAGTGATGTGTGTGTGTGCGCGTGTGTGTGTTTGTGCACGCGCGCTCGCACGTATGTGCAGGTAGAGCAGAGGTCAACTTGCAAAAATAGATTCATTGCTTCCATATGTGGGGTCTGGGGATTGAACTCAGGTCGTCAAGCTTAGCAGCAAGCACCTTTATCCACTGAGCCAGCATACTGGCCTTTGAATGTTATAAACTGAACTGCATACTCCATTCACTTTTCCTTACTTTGGACCTACTATACTTTTTTTTTTTTTTTTTTTTCTGTTCCAGGAGCCCATCTAGGACTCTATTAAATTTATTTGCATGTGTCCTTGTCATACAGCCCCTTTCGCTGGGGGGAGACAGCTCTGTGCAAAGATGAGTACCATAGCAGGAGTTACTAAGCCCCGCCCTCCTCCGCCACGCTTTGAACCTCTGCATACATGTTTCTCTGTATGTCAGGGATCCGATCAAATGCCGTGCCTTTCACAGGCGCTTCCCTGAGCACTCTTCTCTCCTCCCACACCCCAATCAAAGGGTGCTCTTGTAAAACATGTATAATGTCCGACCCTGAGTTCTCATCTTTTCTTTTCTTTGTTTCTTTTTCTTTTTCTTTTTTCTTTTTTCTTTTTGTAATCCTAGAGACAAATGTCATTCAAGATCTCATTCTCTGCAAAATAATTCCTACCATTTTCATACTATGACTCCGTTTCACAAGGGGACTCCCTTTATCCTGGCTTCTCGGTGCTCCTTTGAGCAGCAAAAGTTTCCAGAAGATTCTCTGTGTAAGAAGTCGGCTCAGCGTGCTGGCTGTGAGGGGAAATTGAAAAGCATGCGAACACAACCCAAGGGCTGCTCTTTAACAAAGAAGCCCTTGGAAATGTGTTTATTTGGGAGAGCAGCCTTTTGGCGTCGCTTATCTTCCTCATCACCAAAGAAAGCCAGGAAGGAAGACCAGGCCTTTGGGATGTCACAAAGTTGTTAAAAGATTAGAAGATGAAGGGGACATCTTTGACTCTTCTTGGAACAAACTGGGGTCTCTTGGCTTCGGACTCTGTGGGCGTGGTCTCTACGTGCAGCCTTCAGTGTGTGGGGGGGGGCAGAGGAGGACCGCACTGGGGCGGGGGTGGGTAGGGCGGGATGCTGCCGAGACAGACAGTGTTAAGATAAATGGAGAATAGCTGGGGGTGTTTATCAATTTGTAGAGACAAAGTCTAGTGGGGTGGCATCCCAAGACTGTTTTCACCTTGGGCCCAGACTAGGGCAGGATTACATTCTCTTCACGGGTACCAAGGTCCCTTTAGTTTTTCTTTAATATTCAACCCCCCCATCCCCCAAAATGACTTGTCACAGCTAACTCATCTGCCCTCAGCGTCCACATGAAAATCTTCCAGTGTTCTTCACACTAGACAGTAATCTAGCACTTATTACCAACCAGCACTGTGCTTGACTCATCCTTAACATAATTTATAATACATTGAAACCCTGCATTGTAAAAACAGAGCTCCCAAAAGGTAAGCCAATGGAGGCGCCTTTTAAAATTTAGGGAGTGAAGGGATAACAATTGAGATGTAATCTGTGTAAGTTAATAAAAGATAAAAAAAAATTAAAAATAAAATATTGTCATTAGTCACAAAAAAATTTTTTTTTTAAATTTAGGGACTGGTTATAGATGTTTAGAATGGCTTCAAAGGTGGGTTTTTTGGGTTTTTTTGTTGTTTTTGTTTTTGTTTTTAAGGATTTGAGACACTAGACAAATAAAGGGAAGCTAAATTAGAAGTGTTTAAATTTAGGCTGAGTATACTTTATCCTGATTGCTTGAGGCTAGCGATGTAAGAATTTTGGATTTTCAGATTACGGATGCCATGGTGGTTTGAGTAAGAATGGCTCCCATAGACTCATACGCTCGAATCAGATCCCTGGGTGGTAGAACTGTTTGGGAAGGATTAGAAGGTGTGGCCTTGTTGGAGGAGGTGTGTCATTGGGGGTGGGCTTTGAGGTTGCAATAACCCCTGCCGTTCCCAGTGTGCTCTCTCTACCTTATGGTTGTCTCTCAAGGTGTAAGCTTTCAGCTACTGCTCCAGAGCCATGACTGCCTGTCTGACTGCCTGCCTACTGCCATGTCCCACCATGGTGGCCATGGACTCGCCCACTGAAACCGTAAGCCCCAATAAACTCTTTATTTTATAAGTGGCCTCGGTCATGGTGTCTGCTCACCAATAGAAAAGTAACCAAGGCAGAAGTTCACCTTGTAACTTGAGAGCTGCTTTTCTAAATCCAGAACGGAGTAATCAGGACCTCAGGCCTGTTAAGGATGTTTATACCAGGTTAGCCTTATGTGCTCTATTGTAATATCATTTGAACATTCACTTTATAAAGAAGGAGTAGCCCGTCTTACCTTAACTGGAGATCCTTCTGCCTCAGTGTCCCAAGGGTTGGGATTACAGGCACGCACCACCATGTCTCCCTCGTAGGCTACTCATTTTGGCACAACGACTATTTAAAGTAACAAATGTTCAGTGTTTTCCTCATAGGAGAAAGTGAACCTGTGCGGTTCTTCAAATGCCAAGTAGAAGATACGGGAACTACCATCTAAGTGACTCAGAAGAGAAGGCCGGAGAGGGAACGTGGCAATGCAACAAACGCTGCCACGGTGAAGTACGCCTGCCTGGAACAGACCCCTGCAACAGACGCTGCCGTGGAGAAGTACGCCTGCCTGGAACAGACCCCTGCCGGAAGCTTTCCCACTAGGTCCCTAACCGGAATGTGGTAGCCAGTGTCATACACTGAGCTGCTGAGGCTCGGAGCTCCAACCGAATGGCTGTGGGTCGTGTCTTCTACACCTCCCAATGCCTTTTTGTGGGGATCACATGATACCCTTGAGAAACACATGTCAGGTAAGGCACAAAACCATACAGCGCTAGCGTGTGTGAGTTTGGGGGGACCAGAACTCTCTTTGTTCTACTGCGGTAAAGGTGTTCCTGCAGATACCTGGTGAAGACAGAGGGGTTTGAAAGGCTTAAAAGCTGGAACAAATCTTAAACCTGAATGTGAGGTGGTGACAAGATCTGTCTCCAAAGCTCTGGGCCAACTAGCCCAGCATATGCAGTGTCTGACCAAGAGAGACCCTGTCTTACTTAAGGTAGTGACCAGCACCTGAGGTGGTTCTCTGACCGCCACGTGTATTATGACACATGCATGCCATGGCACCCATGCACTCACACACACCAATACTCACACACACAAATACTCACACACAGACATACACACAAAGATTTTTTTTTTAAAGCAAGATAGACAAAGATAACATTTGCAATACAGAATACATATAATTATTTTTCCTCACCTTAATGTTTAGGCTGTATGTGTATACGAGGAAAGTAGAACTAACAAATTGTGTGTGTGTGTGTGTGTGTGTGTGTGTGTGTGTGTGTGTGTGTGTGTGTACTGTACATGTGCAGGTGCTACAAGTCCAGGACAGGGCATTTGGATTGGTTGGGACTGAAATTACAGATAGTTGTAAACTGCCATGCTGGGTGTTGGGAACTGAACCTGGATCCTCTGAGAAACCAATAAGGATGGTAAGTGCTAGGACATCTCTCCTTCCACAGTCAGACTTGTTTCTAATAGTTTCCCATCGACCATTTTCAAAATGAGCACTGGAAGTCTGTTTCTAGCTAGCGTTTCATGCCTTATCCAGAGCTGCAGTTACTGCCCTACAGGCGCTTTCAATTTTTTTTCCCCAAGTCTAAACTTTCATAGCCTGTTCACCTCCAATCATCTCAACTCCCATATTCCTTGCTTTTCTTTTCTTTTCCTATAGATTTACTGAATGTGTCTAACTGGGCTATAAGGTCCTTGAGGTTGGGACCACTTTCTAACCACATCGCTTCACAGACAAAGAGAGGTTGGTTCTAAGTTGGTGCTGCCAATTTGAACTGCTCATTTGGGCGAGAGATTTTAAGCTCGCTTGTAGTGCGCTTGCCCGAGATTGATGCGGCCCTGGGCTTGTACCACAGCACAGCCCTATTCTTTCATCTTAGTGTTAATGAGATCACTAACTCTAACAGTCATAGCCTTTTGCACTTCTGTCTATCAAGTACTCACAAAGTAATGCATTTGAAAAAAAAAAAAAAAGATGACAAATGGATTATATGACTTCTGAAATACCCATGACCCTGTGCTAAGTCACCAAACCATTGTCACAAAGGTGAGGCTGTTAGGATCTTACCATTATTTATGTATAACTTGATATGGATAAAACAAAATTACATCTGAATCCTCAATCACACATTTCTGATTGCCCCCTTCCCCCAGCCATGTGTGCTCTCTTCCTCAAGTGCCCTGTCTACCCTCGAAATAATGGCACTGCCTAGGAACCTTTCTTACTTATTTATTCCGCTCTCAAATAAAATAATTCATTAGCATAATGTCCAGTGCAGACTCCCTACCCATGTTTCTGATTGGACATCTTTTTTTTTTTTTTTCAAAACTGTTCCTTCAAGTTAATGTTACATTTCCCCCTTAAACACCAAGTCTTCCATGTCTCCAGTCTGGTTGAAGAGTTCATTGACTACCTCCTGTCAAAGCCACATGCTTAGCAGTGAGCACTCTCTTCTCCTTCCCATACCCCACAGACTCCATCACCAGGTTGTGTCCATTAACCTCCTAATTCTCTCCTGAATGTGTCTACTTACTTCCTACTCCACCACCATAGCAACGCCCATTCAGAGCACATCACTTCCTGGTTTTCCTGCTTCCTGGGTTTTGTTTGTTTGGGATTGGTTTAGGTTTTGTTTGTTTGTTTGTTTGTTTTTTGTTTTAGACAGTCTCTCTCTACATAGCCCTAGCTACCCTGGAACTCATTTTGTCCACCAGGTGGGCCTTGAACTCACTCCCGAATGCTGGGATTAAAGGCGTGTGCCACCACACCTGGCTTACCACCTATTTTTGTCATATCTAAAAAGATAAACCTAAATACCACAGGCTTATGGTATCCGATGATGCTCAAGAGAGACCCTTTTTATTTTCCTTCAGGTACATAGCAGTCATGCCCTAGTGGATTTATTCATTAGAGCTGAAGCCCAAGTCCCCTCCCCCTTTCTGAGGACTGGGGGAGGGGGATAGAGGGGATGAGAGGGAGAGTGGGACCTGCAGGCGATGGGGGAGGGGGCTACAATAGGGATGTAAAGTGAACAAATAAAAAAGTAATTAATTAATTAATTAAAAAAGATAGCCTGTTAGATTTGGCTGTTTTGTAAGTCTTGTTAACTCTTGGTTTTATTCTCTACCTGTTTTTTCACACTTGGCTTTCTGGTGGCCCAACCAATCCAACCTTTGCTCAGGTTCTTTGCTTCCTTAAGAACACTTTGGAAGATAGTAGAAAGCTCTGGAAACAGCACTCTGTTCTCCCTATATCATCAGAGTGCCTGGATGCATACTGTTCGTCGCCTGGGGGTTATTTCTTCTTGTTCCCTTTCTTGCCTGTGCTTCTGCAGGATGCAGACGCCACGTTAAAGGTGTGTGCAATCGGGAATGTCCTTGGGATAGATCCCCAAGGATATAAAAAAGAAAGGAAAGTATAGGGGCTTGTTTAAGGCAGTGGTTCTCAACCTGTGCATTGCAACCGGTAAAAATAGGTACCCAGTGGGTACATTACAACTTGTAACAATATCAACATCACAGTTAGGAAGTGATTTCTTAGATTGATTTTTACATATTTTGGAGCACATTTGGGACCAGGAGGTCTAAACTTTTCTCCACAGTCACCCTGACATTTCCTGTGATTGGCGGCAAGGCATCTGTCTCTCAGTGGCTGGCTAGCTCTGGCCTCCTGGGTCAGCTTCCTTCTAGCTCTTGTTCCTGAGCATTTCTTAAGTATGTTCTTGATGCTGAAATTTTAGGCTTCAACAAAAATTGCTGGAAAAAATATGAATGTGTTCTAGAATTAGAATTGTAAAATGCTGTCCACATATGAAGACTTCTTAAACATGTGGTCAAAGTATCCAGAACAATTTGTTGGGATCAACAAATTCTTGCCAACAGTTAACATTTTCTGCCAGACCATAAAGTCACTTGCATACTGTTATTTTACCAATTGCAGCCATTTATTTGCCAGTGGTATTTGAAAGCTGAGATGTTGTGTACTTCGCTAAATTATTTTGAGTGTTAAGTATTTACCCACAAAGGTATTATGTCTCTAATTAAGTTTTAATAAGCTAGGATTATAACAAAAAAGATTTCTTGACTTTTGTACTTCTAAAACTACCATGAGAAACTGAACCAAGAATTTCTGGATATTTTGAGACAAATTAATTTCTACATACCTTTTTTTTTTTTTTTTTTTTTGGCCTGAGCAGCCAGAAACAACATTTTCATTCAAAATTGTTTTCTACATTTTCATCCTCAAGTGCTTGAATACAGCACAAAGCTGTACCCAGTTTGCTGGGAGGCGTTGACAATATAACCCAGACACTTGCATCCTGTCTGTGCACCGTGAGTGCAAGGTCTCTCTAATTCCCATGAAAATGCAACCTCTTACAGAAACTGTTTTTCATTTGAGCCTCAAATGAAACACATGGAGACCACTCGACAGTGTTCGCCTCTGTCGGTAACATTTAATTCCCAGAATGCAGCGGGGTTTTTTTCAGGTGCTTTTTTTTTTTTTTTCCTTTTCTTCTAATTTGTCCATAATGAAGAAACTCAAGGGTACTTAAAGTAAAGAGAGCTTTTTATTTGACATTTTCTTTCACAGTGATGATTGGGCTGCAATGTGTTTAGTACGTCCCCGCTTATAAATGGTATCTCCTCATGAAAAGGTGGCTGTCAAAAAACATTTCTCTATCATGAAGACCAGCTGCTCTGGTTCACAGGCTAGTCATAAAGAGCCTGTCCCCTGCAGTAAGCCACTCCTGGCTTATTAACGGACAACAGATAATGAAAAGCCTGCCGGAGCGCATTAAAACACAGTTCCCAGAGTTCCGAGCGCAGTCCTGTAAGGGGGGGTGCACTCTTACTGAACCAGAAACTGTTAGTAATAAAAGAATATTGGGGGGGCAAATGTTTAGATTCCCAAAGAATTCAAGAACCTAAAGGGGCAGTCTGGTTTCGCTGTTAAAGGTTAATAGCTGAGACTATATCATAAGCTGCAGTAAAATGGAAGCTTTAGTTATCTTACTCCCAATAAATAGTTACAATTTTGAACACATGAAAAATGGAGACCTCCTTTTCCTCCATAATTTAAAATAACAGTTAGATGAATTTCTTGACAATAAACCAATGATTGCATTTTAAAATCTTGTAAATATTTCTTCTTTAAGTCACCAAAAAGAACAGATCATTTATTCGGATTGCTTTTTATTTTTACACAGAACCATCTTTTCTGTAGACACAGGGGATAAATATTATTGTTCTTGGTAATTATGCTGATGTCATTTTGGGCTGTTCATCATGTGTGTACATATGGCGTTGACCATCCATCCCCCAGAGCAAGCTGAACCTACAGCTCTCGTCTATGCAAATAATTCCAGTCTCTCCCCCAAGACCTTTCAGGACTGAGGTGAATTAGAAACGATCAAGCCATGGTCCCGAGTCTGTTGCCAGTTCTAACCGGTGTCTGTCTGCTTAGCAGGCCTGCTTCTGCTGGGGTTTAATTGCGGGTTAGTCTTCTCTATAGCGGACTCCTTTTAAGCTGTGGGCCACTGTCGGTAGCTACCGATGAAAATCTTTCTTGTTCTTGCTTGAGTCTGGAGGATGTCCTCACCCTAAGCTGCCTGGAAGCTCCAATGCCGTCAACTGTTGCTTAGTTGATTGTGTTTGGGGAGACAATAGGAGTTTGTTTTCTTGCTGCTTGAATGGTCCCTGAAGCAGACAGACGCATGTTTATCTAAAGGGCAATGGTTCCAAGGACCTTGACATTGAGAGGAAAACTTTCTCTCCAATCTCTGACTTCTCTGACACAGTAAATTGAAAAAACCTGCTTCCCTGTCGTGGGCATATAGAGTGTCTCCCTATTTGATTAATACCCACAAACCACCCCTTCACTGCTACAGCAGAAGTCATATGATGGGTTCCAGATGTTTCTGCGGATCTGTCAATCCCAGACATAATAGATTACATCAGAGAAAACCGGATGGAACTGAATAGTCTCTCCCTCCTCTCTCTCCCTTTCTCCTCACTTCTCTCCTGCCCCCACACCTCTTCTTTTTCTGTCTTCTCTCCCTTACTTCCCTTCTAGGCTGATTAGACATCACATTTTATGGAATAAGTCATCTCGCATTTTAATTACTACAACTGGCCTCCTAGGCTGAAGGACTTGGATCAGGTGGAACCCATTTCAGGTGGCACAATTGTCGGGATCACATGGGGACGCACGGGGCACCGTGGCGTGAGCGTGCTGCTGTACTTCCTTGCTTCCAAATGATAGGGACAATTTCAGAGTAAGGATGCTTTAGGGGACACAGCCTTACAAGTGGTCAACCCTTCCTCGTGCCTCAGTCTTGTGCTGGCAGGCTTTGTTTCATCTTCCTGTTAGGATGAAGAATTCATTTAGAGATGAGAATAAAGGCATCACAGAGGAAGTAAACAGCAACCATGCTAGAAAGGAGAGCCTTGGTCCTGGCAGACCTGTAAGATTAGGAGCATCCAGATGAGTTAGTTGCTCTTGGCTCTGGCTGCTTTCAATACATCTACTAGAAATGTCCACATGGCATTGGTCAGACCTGGTTTCAACATAGGTGTGGAACATCTGTCAACACCATTGTATGTTGCTGTCCTGGACTTTGAAGTACTTTGATCATTACCTGTTGTATATCAGAGTGCCTGTGTCCAGGATGCTTGAGAATTCAAGGGGGAACCCTTGGCTTTTTCCCTCCTTTTTGTACCATTTTGATCATGGCTGGCCTTCTTTCTTGCCATCCTTTTCAGGAATACTCAGAGTTAGTTCGGAGCAATATAGCCCACCACAGTGGGGAAGGCATGGAGGCAGGAGTGAGAGGCAGCTGGTCACACCAAATCCACTCTTAAGAAGTGGAAAAATCTGCCTACTTGTCATAGATTAGAGATAAGGACCTTCGAGAGGAATCGATCACTGATTATAAAGTAATCATGAGGTTGTGGGCAGTATTTGGTCCTACTAGGATGAAGCTGAGAAAAGAGTGATAGCAGGCTACAAATCTCAATCTGTCTTACTCAACTCTCTCTCCCTCCCTCCCTCCTTCCCTCCCTCCCTCCTCTCCATCTCTCTTTCTCTACCTCCCTCCCTCCCTCTCTCCCTGACAGTTAAGAATTCCTATGTGGCTGGTTTTCTGGCTCTCAGACACTACTCAGTCCTGTGGGTCTGGGTAGACACCGGCACGTAACAGCTGTGGGATCTGTCTGTGTGAACCCTACGCTGCTACACTGGCTGGAGGCCTCCGTGTACCGTCAGATTCCACAGATCTCCTCACACTGTGTGGGAAGAATATGGACAGACACAGAATAGACTACTGAACTCACTGTGACCGTGGAGTTTAGAAAACCCTTTCCTGATTGCAAAAAAACTGTCTCATTGCTCTCAAACCTCTGCTCCTCACCCCACCCCCCAAAAATGTTTGAGTTGATTGTTCCCAATTAAAAGTGTCAGCAGAGAGGTGAGAGAGAAATGATTGAATTATAGAGATAAAACTGCTTTCCTATTCTATGGGGTTTGGCCTAGCTATAGGAATATCATGAAATCCATATTTGAGTGAGCCCGATGGGGGAATTAGGGCTCAGGGAAGAAGAGATGCACATAAGAGAATTCTCTTTCAACTAGTCATCCTCTGTTCACGATTTCCATTCCTCAAGAATCCTGGTTGATGGCGACCAGAAAATTAAGGGGCTTCCTTTCTTGAACAGCCTTGCAGTATTTGGGAAGAATTGAGTAACTCCTCCAGTCTTCCTTCCGGAGTGTGAAATGCATGGGCACCTCCCACCCACCAGGAGCCGGGTCCTGGCTATGGCTTTGAATCATTTTTCCAGTAAAGGATGTTCCCCTTTCCAGTAAAGGATGTTTGAACGCAGAGGTCAAGCTGTACTTCCCTATAGCATCTGGCTAAGACAATAGACAGGAATTAAACTCAAGTCATCTTGCCTCAAAGCCTCTATGACTGTGATAGCGCAATACAGTTTAGGGCAGCGGAAGCCTCCCCATTTAGCTTACTGAATAGGTTATAGAAACCACTCCACCATCCATGCCAAGGTGGGGGCCCAATAGAATATGCTGAGATTGCTACCCACAACATTGCTTACGGAAGACAGACTTCTTGGCAAAAACAAACTCCACGGAGCGTGCTAAACATGTGTCTATGATGCCAGGCCATAAAGAAGATTCTTTCCCAGATAACATTTGCCAGCTTTTGCCTCATTATAAAAATAATACCTAATCATAAAGAGAAAAAAACCTTAGGTAAATATAAGGGAAAAAATGAAGACCACTAATAAGGCTGATGCTATAGCACAGATACCTTCAATCTTATAATTGTATGTGTATATATTTTGAATAAAATCACGTTACTATTACACATATGTAACATGTATATATTATATATCTATGATAGATATACTTAAAAATTATTCCATTACCTCTTACCATATGGTCAAGTGTGAGTCACTTTGTGGATCTTAGACCATCTCTTCTTACATCCCCATATCCCCACAGGAAGGTTTTCTTTGCTCCAGTGTTTAGGGCTTCACTTAAGTGGGGTTAGAATGCTGTTCCTTTAAGGCTGGTCATGGCATATGGTACAGAGCCATCTGTAAGTCTGACCTCAGAGACTTGTCTCCTTTGTCAAGTAGTCACCAGGAGTTTGCCATGAGGCCATGGGGCTCACTCACATGCTTCTCAGTGTCTGGAAGGGCTGTTAGATATTGACCTGCACGTATCATCTTTCTGTAATGGTTGAATCCTTCTTGAACTTTCCATCTTTATGGTCAAATAGGTCAGATAAATACCCTATTTCTGACCAGTAAGTATTGGGTATCTGTCACCAGAGTTATCATGGACAGTGCTGTCTACCAGGATCTGGTAGCAAGCCAGGATTCATTATCTTCAAATGAAAGAGGAGGCACTAGTAGAAGCATTATTTTTCTCATAAATCTTAAAAAACTGTTTAGCTGTTTTTAATCACATTTTATTGTATTACATATTATATTTATGTATTAATATATTATATATACCACAGTTTCCACTCTTAGCCACCATATGCACAGTAGCATTATATCTACAGTCTTAGATAACCATCTGCAACACTCATTTTCAGAATGCTTCATCTTACAAAACTGAAAAATCTATGCATTAAACAAGAATTCCCCGTTGTCTCTCCACAGCACACGCCATTCGGCTTTATGTCTCTCGTGTGGCATCATTTTGTGACCAGCTAGTTTCACATTACACAGTGTCCTCACGGTCCCTCCGTGCCATAGCCCTTGTCAGCACACCTTTCCTTTTGAAGGACAAGTCATATTCCGTCACACATGTGGACCTCACTTTGCTGTCTTAGGCACCTACCAATGGACACCTGGCTTACTTCCACACTCTGGATATTTTGAGTGAAGATGTCTTGGGTGTAAGTATAGAGATCATCACTTTTCATCCATTTTGGAGCCGAGTGTGGCAGGAAAAATGGCCCTAGGTCTGCTGGTCCAGCTGAATTGTTTTCTCTCTTAGATGAATTTTATAAATTTTTAAAAACGTAAACAATAATATGAATTTTATTTTAAAAGTTATATGGAAAGATCAATTAAAAAAAGACCATTCATGTGGCCTTTACCCAGATCACCTGTTGCTCATGGCCCAGGTGCTCCTCTCCGTCCCTCCTGCCTTCTCTCTCCGTGCCCATCCCTCTCTTCTCCACTCCGTTGCCAAGCACATGGTTTTCTGAGACAGTGAGGGTGAGGTGATATATGTATATTTCATGACCCTCTATTTGTAAATAAAGCTGCTAGTATTGCTTACGACTAGGAAGCTCATTTTTAACTTCTGTAAAATTTAACATTGAAAAGTCTCTTTGAATATAGCATAGCCATTCATTTCCTAGTGTTGCCAGTTGATCCAATAATTCTGACATCTCTTTCCTCTACTATAGTGCCCAGTCCAGGGTCACACAATATGTTTCATGTCTCTGTCTTTTAATGGAAAGTCTATCAGTAATACTTCAATGCTTTCTGATCTTGTTCTCTTTAGTGACATCAATATATATTGAAGAACATAGGCACTGTCCCTTCTTTTTTAAATAAACATTGTTTAGTCTTTAATAGTCTGACGTGTCAGAGGGTTAAATACAAGTTCCCGTTCTTGGGTGGAACACCACATCCATGATGTGTGCCCTTTCTAGAGCATCTCGCTAGAGGCATGTGATGACTGCCCTCACAGCTTCTAGGGTTTCCAATGACCATTAGCCAATACTATACCGGTGCATAATTTTATGCATGAACATTTTTATTCTGCAAGCATGTTTAGAATAAATACTTACAAGTATGACTGGTGACTTGAAGGAAACTGTTTAAATATTTACATTTCCCCTAACTCCTTCCAAAAGATTTGCATTCATTTGCTTTGCCACCAATGATGTATGAAAATGTATGCTTCTTCATAGATTGGGCAAGTATACATCTTTTCACATGCTTAGGCTGTTTAAATCTTGTTTTTGAATTGCTTGTTCCCATTTTTGGCTTATTCTTATTTATGATTTTGTTTCCCCCTCAGGTTAAAAAGGTTGTTTATAGTTTGTTTGGTTTTTTTACTAACAGAATGGTAATGTATATTGCATTATTTCCTCCAGTTTGTCACTGATACTTCTTCTGAGTTTTTTTTTATCCAAAGTGGTTATTAAAATTGTTTGTAGATGACTTTATCGGTTTTCATTTGGGTACATTTGTACATTTGTGCATTTAATCACAGAATCGTTTATCCAATAGCCAAGATATGGAAGGGTTCACCCACACTTCACCTAAAGTGGAATTTTGTTTTATTAGTCTTTTAATCTTTGGTAGACTTGACTTTAATTATTTTAATAATTTTAAATGCTATTTATGTGTGTACCCGTCTGCTTCTTTTGGATGTGCAGTGTGTGCAGTGCCTGAAAATACCAGCAGAGGGCACAAGACTCCCTGGAGCTGGAGTTGCAGGCAGCTGTGATGTAGATTCTAGGAATCAAACACTGGTCCTCTGCAAGAGTAACAAGTGTTTCCTAACTGCTGAACCATCATCATCGTCCCTCTAGCCGTTGTCTTATTCTTATTCACAATATATGGAGGTCAGTCTCTTCATTGTTTTGACTCATTTTGCTTTAGTACCTAGTTTATATATCCAATAATTGGATTTTGATTACAAGAAAATTTGGGAATATTTTTCAAAAGGTGAGCTAAGCCAAAATCAGCCATAGACGTTTGCTCTCGATTCAGATATGTTATCTTGTAACCTTGTGTTTTATCTGCCTTATTTGCTTTCGATTCACTTGGGGGATTTTAGGAAGCTTCCTACTTTGATTCAGGTGATTGCTTTTCCTTGTTACCGTGTGTGGGCACTTTAAACCTGTTCATTGATGCCGCACTTTAAACGGCATCCATAAACTCTCATTTTATTCTACTTTGCCATTTTAATCACCACTTTCCAGCATCTTCTTTGTTGTATTCCTTTTTACTTTATCAGGATGTATACTTCCCATACCTTATCACTTTATCCACAGCTTTAGGCTTGTATATCCCCAGGCCCATGTTAACCGTGAAGATGATCTCACACCGGTCGCTTTCCCAGACCGTCTCACGTCAGCTTCCGGTTGGTGTAAGCCCCTCCAGCCAGGAAGAACTCGGGCACAGCAGTTCCTGAAATTGTGCCGATTTAAGTCACTTTTCTATCAGTCTTTGCCTAGGAGACAATTTGTACGTGCCTCATAGCTTCAGCTCAAGTTTCTTTTCTAGGTCTCTTGAAAATACGGCCTCAGTGTTCTCACGTCTCTCAGTGCTGTTTGGAGTCTGACACCATCTTTTTGGCATTTTGTTGTTGTTGTTGTTTTTTGTTGTTATTTGCTTTTGCTTTTTTGTTTTTTTGTTTTTTTTGGTTTTTTGGTTTTTCGAGACAGGGTTTCTCTGTATAGCCTTGGCGGTCCTGGACCCACTTTGTAGACCAGGCTGGTCTTGAACTTACAGCGATCCACCTGCCTCTGCCTCCCGAGTGCTGGGATTATAGGCGTGCGCCACCATGCCCGGCTTGCTTTTTTGTTTGTTTGTTTGTTTGTTTTTTGTATTTGAAGGTATTTTATCTGTTTTCCCCCTTAAAGACTCTGAGATCATTTTCCCTTATCTCTATGAACTAATAACTTTACTAGACTGTCTATTGGGCTTCATCATTCTGGACAATCTCTCCTTACTAGATCCATCCTTGCATAGGCTCAATTCTTCTTTTATAAATGGGCATTATTCCTCGATGATCGTTTTAAGGATGCTTCCATCTTACCGTTTCTCTTTCCTTTGTTAGGGACCCCACAGCACCTGTTTCATCTGTCTTCCACTTTAATCACTTGAACTGTTTTGGCGTCTCTGTTACATGCTGACTGATAGCAAGGCCATATGGTGCTTCTGTTTTTAGGTTTCGAAGAACTCCCATACTGGTTGTCACAGCAGCTGTACTAACTTGTATTATTATCAATATTTATAAAGCTCCCCCTTCCCCCACATTCTCCACAGCAGTTGTCAAGTTTTACTTTCGTAATGACTGACACTCTGTCTGGGCAAGAACATCAGTGTAATTAAAAATTACATTTATATGTTACATTTGCTGATTTGTGTGTGGGAGGTGGGGTTAGTGCAGGCCACAGCTTGTGAATAGAGGTCAGGGAACAATTCGGGGCAGCCTTTCTCCCATGTGAGTCCATGCAGCGCCCGCGCTGCTAGTCTAGGCTACGGCGAGGATCTGCGGATTGAAAAGACGACACAGCAGTGGGTCATACGTGCTAAGAGAATGCCATTTATTGGGAGTAACAGAGCTGCTCATATAGGGGAGGAACCAGCAATCGAACAGCACTGTGGAAAGTCCCCAAGAGGGAGCAAACCAAGGGCCAAATAATGAGACTCAAAACAAGGAAAATGAAGGCAACCAGTGGAGCACAATGTTTGAATTGCAGACAAAAACAAGTAATGGTCAGTACCAGCACAGCTGCAGCTCCCCACAAGTTCAGGTAGCAGAGACTCAGGTCATCCAGCCCTCTCAGCACACACTTCTATCCACGGAGCTATCTCACTGTCCTCTGTGTAGTTTTGATTTGCATTTCCTTGCTGGCCAAAAATGTCATACATCCTCCTTGTGTTAATGCCCCGTTTGTCTTTCTTCTGTTGGAAAGTAGTGGCTACGTTCATTTGCCCATTTGTTAATTTGATTATCTGCTCTTCTGTTGCTTAGCTTTAGGTCTTTATGAATCCTGGATAGTAATACACCTCCAAATGAACAGCTCGCATTTCCCCACACTCTGCAAACGGATTCTTCAGTTTATTGACTGCATCTGGTGCTGCGCATGAGCTTTGGAATTTGTTACAATCGCCTTTTGCAGTTCTTGACCTACTAGAGTCCTATTCTGAAACTTACTGTCTACACCTGTATTTTGAAGTGTTTTTCTCTGGCAATTCCAAAGCTGGGCCCAGTTTGGATTTATACGTAAATCTTATTTTATTCTTTGATGTGCGAATCCCCACCTTTCTCAGCGCTCTTTTCTCTGCCATATAATGTTGGCACTGTTGTCAAGAGTCAGAAGGTTGTAGCTGTGTGAGGTTATATCTAAGCCTTCTATTTCATTTGGCTTATATGTGTTATTTTTTGTACTACAACTATGGCAGTTTTGTTACTTTGGTTCTATAGTTTAGTTTGAACATAAGTTTTCAGAAAAATTCTATCATTGCTATTTTGACCAAGGATTCATTCAATATTTTTGGTCTATTATGCTTCTATATGAACATTAGGATATTTTTTCCTCATCTTATGAAGAACATCATTAGAATTTAATGTCCTTGGCTAGATTTATTTCTAGGTTTCTTTTTGAGAGTAAATAAATGAACTTGTTTAGTTTCTTGCTAAGAGCGTTAATTTTTAGAAGATAGTAAATCTCTTGAGTTTCCTATGTTATTTTATATCCTGTTACTTTGCCAAACTTGTGTTAGATCTGAGTCTTCTAATTGAGTCTTTTAAGTATGGAGTCATATTGTCTACAGGTGGTCATAATATGACTTCTTACCTTCATATTTGTATCATTTTATCTCTTTTTCTTGCCTTATTGCTCTGGCAAAGATTTGAAACACTGTATTTAGCAAGACTGATAAGGGTGTACACAATGGTCTTGTTAAAATCTTTTTAACTTTTTGTAATATAAGTTTATTATAGGTTTGCTATACATAGATTTCATTTTGTTTCCTTATCGTCACTATATTCCTAGTGTCTTTAGGGATTTTTATCATGAAGGAATATTAAACTTGGTCAAAATTATTTTCTCCCTCTATTGAACTGATTACATATTTTTCTCTTTGAACCTATTTATGTATTGTATTGCATTTGACTTGTGTATATTGAACCATCCTTGCAGCCCTGGAACCAAAGCAACTTGGTCATGGTGCATGATAATTTTAACATATTGTAAAGTTTAGTTTACAAAAATATTATTGAGAATTTTTGCATCTCTATCAAACTTAGTCTATGATTTTCTCTTTTTTTGGTGGTGCCTTGTCTGATTTTAGCATTAAAGTATCACTTGCTTTATAGAAGCTGGAAACATTATTTCCATTTACATCATATAGATTTTTAATTTTCTCTTTTCTTTCTTTTCTTTTCTGTTCTTTCTTTCTTTCTTTCTTTCTTTCTTTCTTTCTTTCTTTCTTTCTTTCTTTCTATCTTTCCTGAGACAGGGTTTCTCTGTGTAGCCTTGGGGATCCTGGACTCCTTTTGTGTACCAGGCTGGCCTCAAACTCACAGAAATCTGCTTGACTCTGCCTCTGAGTGCTGGGATTACAGCTGTGTGCCACACCTGCCTTAATATAGATTTTTTAAAAAAGAATTCTTCTATTAGTTCTTCAAAGGTTTGGGAGAACCCAGGAATCGTGGCGCATGCCTGTAATCTTACACATCAGAGTTTGAGGCAGGACGATTGTGAGTTAGAAGCTAACCTGGGCTACATAATAGCTTCAAGGCAGCCTAGACTGAGCAGTGAGACCCTCCCTCAAAAACCATAAGTAAAATAAAATTTAAAAAAAAATGTGACAGAATTCCCTAGTGAATCTGTATAGCCCTAGACTTTTTTTTAATTGGAAGTTGTTGTTTTGTTAGTCTTACCCTTGTGTATGTTCACGTGCCTAAGTGTATGTTTTGTGTATGATGTACCGCATGCGTGCAGGTGCCCATGGAATCCAGAAGAGAACAGCAAGTCTCTGTGAACTAGAGTTACAAGTGGTTTGAAACATCCCGTGTGGGTTCTCAGACCCAAACCTGGGTCCTTTGCAAGAGCGGCAAGTGCTATTAACCGCTGAACCAGTTCTCTAGCCCACACTTTAAGTTTTTTGGTTTTTAAATCACCATCATTGCTTCAGTCTCATTGCTCATTAGTAGGCTGTTGACATTTTTAATATCCTTGGCTAAATTTTAGCAGGTTGTATGCATGCATAATTTATCTATTTTACTAAGCTTCTCTAACTGATTGGAATATAAATTTTCAAAATATTCCTTAATGATCCACTGGATTTCAGAGTTTCTGTTGTGATATCCCTTTATTAACCTTTTGTTTTATTGTCTTGAGTCTTTTTTTCCCATCTTACTGGTTAGTTTGGCTAAAGGTTTGTCAATCTTCTGAATATTAAAAAAAAAGAACAACCAACTCTTTGCTTCGTTGATCCTCTGTATTGTTTTTTTCAGTATTTATTTCATTAATTTTAGCTTTGATCTCCCTACCTATCTAGAGTTTCTCTCACTCTTTTGTCCCCCTCCTCCTGGTGGTCTTGTTTGTTTGTTTTTTATTTGACATTGCATTGTTTTGTACTTTAAAAAATTAGATTTGATTTTTTTTTAGTGTATTCACTCATAGTCATAAGCTTTCCTTTTAAAAGTCCCTTCCCTGCAACCTATGGGTTTTGATAACTTGTTTTCTTTTCATTTGATTCTAGCAATTTTTATGTCTTGTCACATTTCTTCAAAGACCCACTGATTGTTGACTAAAGTCTTTATTTTTTTATATTTTTAATTTGTTCACTTTACATCCTGATTGTAGGCCCTTCCCTTAAATTTTTGTTATTATTAGTTTTATGTTTTGCCTGCATGTATGACGCATGACAGCATGTGTGCAGTTCCCACTGATGCCTGAAGAGGGCATTGTATCCTAACCCTAACTGGATTTAGAGATTGTTTTCAGCTGCTATTGGAGTGCTAAGAATCAAACCCAGGTCTTCTGGAGGAGCAGACAAGTGCTCTTAACTGCTGAGCCATCGCTCTAGACTGCAAGTCTACTTTTAAATACTTGTGTGTCTGTATGTTTAATGTAGTTTCACTTGCTTGTGATTTCTTATTTTATGCCATTAGAAGCTGATGAAATTCAAGAAAAGTTTTTTTTTTAGTTTGTCAAGATTTTCTTTATTGCCTAAAATGTAGTCTTTTTAAAATAAAGTTTTATGAGATGCTGAAAATAATGAATATGACATCACTATTGGTGTGGAATATTATGGTAAACCCATTTGATCTGTGGTGCAATTTAATCTTGAAGTTTCTTTGCTAACCTTTTTGTTTAGATTATTTATGTATCGATGAGACTTGTATGTAAAAGTGATCATTATTACTGTGTCTGGACTTATCTGTCCCTTTATGTAGTATTTGTTTTATGAAATTGGTTCTATGAATGGTTGGTATGTATATTTTTTTATACTCATTACATCTTCTTGATGGACTGTTTCCCTTCTTTATATGAGTGGACCTTTTTGTTTTATTTTTACTTATTTTGGTGGGAGGTCTTATGTAATTCAGGATGGACTCAAAGTCACTGTGTGAAGAAGACCTTGAAGTGTTGATTCCCCCTCTACTTCTCAAGTACTAGAAGCGCAGGCATACACACCATCATGGCTTTGGTGTTGCTCTGTAGCTCCTCTCAGTCTGAGGTCAGCCCTGAGCACTGATACCCTAGCTTGCCCTGGGCTTCCACCATTTCGTGTTTACTCTATGTGTGTGTCTTTGGCACTGACGGGGTTTCTTGCATAGAGAGTGGTATCTTGCTTTCAGTCAAACCAAGGAGTCAAGAAGTAAAATTATTCACGTTTAGGGTTATCATTGAAAAAAAATTATATATATTCCTGAGTTATTTTCCTGAATGCTTTGAATACTGTATATTCTTTCTCATTCATGTTCAAGATTTGTTTCCTGAAACAATTGTGTTTGATTCCTTCCTATTTCTCAACTATTTATCTATCCTAGTAAGGTTTATTCTTTCCCAAGTTCTTGTGATTAGGCATAGGTTATTATTTTTTTTTCCTGTGCAGTATCCCTTTAAGTACTCTACAATGCTGACTAAGTGGTAACAGATTATTTCAAATTATTTCTCTTTTAATAAAAAAAAACAGTATTGCAGAGTATAGTAGACTTGGTTGGAAACGATTTTCTTTTAAGGTCTGAAACACATTATTTTACCTATTTTCCAGCAACTGGTGTTCATGTTGAAAAGCAACATGGTACTCTCACTGAAAGCTGCACTAATATTCCTTTGTTACATATTATTATATTTAAGCTATAAGATCTGTGGAATACTAATTTTCTGGTCATATCTTCCAGCAGTTCTACTGTCTCCATGTATTCTCCTAAATTTAGGCAATTTGAGAGACTCACTGAATAGGTTTTTTATGCCTTTAGTTTGTATATCTACACCCCCTTATGCTAAAATTTCCTAGTTTCTCTCTCAGTTATATCCTAGAGGCCTTGGAATTTAGGGATATAGTTTTTGGTTGTTTTTTTTCCTTTATTTGTAGCTCAGTGCAGCCATCCATCAGCCTTGTCATCAGACTCTCTCTTCCAATTGATTTAGGCTTTTGGTGATGCCCCTCACCGAGTTTTATATTTGATTTACTGGGCTTTTCGCTTATAAGGTTTCCCCTACCATTTGTAAAAGAATCTCTCTTTGCCAAAATATCTTCTAAATCTTGTGTTGTCTTTCTTGATTTGTAGAGTTGTTTATGTGCATGTTTCTGAAATAATTTTTCGTTTAATTTTCTTTTCCCTCTTTGCCTGTCATTGGTTGGAACCCTAGACCTATGAGCCAGTACATGCTAGGTAAATTTTATACTACTAAATTACTTCCTGGTGTCTGAAATCAATAATTAAAAATCCCTAGTCCTTTGAATTTTTCCTTGCTCAACATTTCGTCTCTGTCACTGTTTAAGATTCAGTTATTGAAGATTTATGGGCATTTGGAGGAGTTGTGTTGTCTTGTTTTTAATCATATCTTTCAGGTTTCTAGTTTGTGATTTGCTTGCTTCAGGGAGAATACCATCTCTAATTTCATATGACGGTCTTCCTAATGTCCAATCTTCTACTGGGGACTCACTCTGGGCCCTTATACTAAATCCTTAACATCTTATTTGCAAGTAAAAAAAAAATGAGAATCCAGGAAAATTTTACATGACTGACCCACAAATAATTCTGCCCTCCCATTCTATTTGCTGAAACTCAACTGCAAGGGAGTCTGCGCAAGTCATAGATGCACTCTGGGAAATGGATTTGGGCCTGATGAACTCAAGCAGCATTAGTCAAACATTGCTTTGTATAAACTTTGTTAAAGCTTGGACGCACAATGTCCCTCACATCTCATGCATTGAATACTTGGTCCCCAGTTGGTGGCACTGCTTTGGGAGGTTGTGGACTTTTAGTAGATGGGGCCTACCAGGAAGAAGTGGGTCACTGGAAGAAAGGCCTTGAGGTTATAGTCCTGATCTGTCCCCTGTCATCTCTCTACTTCTTGTCCCACAGAAATGAGAGAACAGGGGAGTCAGAGCATCACCCACTGAGCCTCCTACTGCCAAGTCTTCCTTACAACAATGAACCATATGTCTTCCATCTTTGAGCCAAACAAATCCTTTTCTCCTAACATCGATCATTGTCTAGTATTTGGTCATAATGATGAGAAAATCAGCTAAGGAAGAGCCAGTGGAATTTTAATGTTACAGTTGTGATTTTAAGTGCATCCTCTTGTACTTTAGCCTGTTGCTTTTGCACTATACCTCTACTGTCTTGTCAGCTAATTTCTAATTCATTTTCTTATGTTTTTTAAATTATATTGCGAAATACTAGTATGCCAACTGCTTTCCTGGTTTTCCTAAGTCACATGTATACCACGTCTTTAGTGAGATGGCTCACTGGATAAACACACTTGCCTTCAAGCCTCCCAGCCTGAGTTTGATTCCCCAGAACCCATGGAGGAGAAAGAGAGAACTGAGTCCTGCAAGTAGTCCTCTGAGCTATGCGTGCACACACCGTGGAGTCAGCATACCCCACACATACCTTCCCAGAGGTGCACACTTACACTAAGTACATAAACAAACACATACATGAGACCACATAGAAGTGCTCCATTTGCTCTATAGTATTTTACAATTATTTTCCATGGAAATTATCTATTATCTTGGTAAGATGCTTCCTATTTATTCATTCTCAATAGAAAATAAACACACACACACACACACACACACACACACACAAACACACATATTTCCTAATTTAACTTCAGGTGCTTATATATAGCTCCCTGTCACAGTTTGCTTCGCTAAACTGTGGTCCCTTCTCTCCTCCCGTTTGCTACCTGGGTCTCTTAGTAGAATGTCCCAAGAGAAGCCTTTAGCAGGCTTTAATATATCTGGAATTCATCTTTGCATGTGCCACATGGCTGCTTGAACATTACAAACCAACTGCTCCAACAGACATGTGTAGACTAACACTAAACTACAATAGTACATATTCTTTTTCTTTAGATTTATTTATTTATTTAGTGTGTGTGTGTATGTGTGTGTATGTGTGTGTGTGTGTGTTGCCTGTAGGTTTGTATGTGTCCCACATTGCATGTCTAGTGCACTCAGAAGCCTGAAGCCAGCATACTATCCCCAGTAATTGTATTACAGATTGTTGTGAGCTTCCGTGTAGGTGTTGGGAGCTGGACCCAGGTCCTCTGCAAGAGCAACTTCTGGTCATTTCTCCAGCCCAGTACACATACTTGTTAAGAATGCTGTTGTGAAAATTCTGGCCAGAGCCATTAGAGGCGTGGGAAGTGAGAGTCACCCATGTAGCCAAAAGAGAAGCACTCTGTTATACTGTATAACCTTTCAAGCTCCTCTCCCCCACCGCCCACAATTAAAGAAAGAAAGAAGGAAAAAAAAGAATTCAGCAACGATGCATAAAATAAGATAAAAATCAATTGTATGCCTATATATGCACTGGAGACGAACAATCTAGAAGGTAAGTTAAGGAATGCATCCACTTATAATAACCACAAAAATAGAATAAAATACTTGAGAATGCTTTTAACTAAGGATGCTCAAGACTTGTGCACTAAAGCAGAAAAAGAAAAGAAAACAAAACAAAACAAAAAAACACTGTTGAAATAAATCAGAGGACGCCTAAGTGAGCACTCTCACCCCGGTCACCTTACACAGGGTTGCTTATGTGAAAATGACTTGAGAGCAACTTGGTACCTGCAGCGAGGAATCTGGGTCCTCATAACTCATAGCTCAGGCCTTGGGTTCAACATGACTCTGTTTCCCCTTCTTTGACATTTTAAAAGTTATGTCCTGTGTCTCTATTTTAAGTCCTGTAAGTCATTTGTTCCACTCAAGATTTTGCTGGTCTGAACAATAGCTGATCATCATTTTGATGTTCTTTTTTAGAACTTTTCCAGGGTGAATTTTGACCATGCCACTGATTCCATATTTAAGTTAGATGACTGACTCCAAATGTGGTGAAAACACTGGTATGTATTTATTTTCTTCAATGCAGATGTAATTTTTCTTTTCTTCAATTATGTTGACCCATACCACTTATATATCAAAGTAATACAACACAGACTTAAATTAAACATTTGTTTGTGATGTAACCTATGCAGAATAAAAAATGACCAACCCTTAGAAAGGCTGTGCTGTAGCCTTCCACAGACCTGGGGAATTTGTATTAAGTAATTGCTTAAATCAAACTCAACTCCATGGGATATCTACAATTACTATCTTTCTGTACATATAGGAAAGAGAGACTAGGGTACTAACCCAGATTGCTTGAGACCCAGTGAATATTTTTACAAAAAGTTTTTTGTTTTTTTTTTTTTTGTTTTTTGTTTTTTTACAGAAATTGTCCAGAAAACACTTGGTCCTGAGGAAGAGAAATGAAGATTGGCGCTGTGAAGGTGGAAAACAGGAAAACGAAGTGTTCAGGAGATGATAAATAGATCTTTGGGACTTGTAAAAAGCTTTTTATAGGACGTATAAGAAAACACAAGATCAGAGTATGCCAAGAGCCTGGGCCTTCCTCCAGTTAGAAGACCCACAAGTATGTTACCACCTCTTCCTCTGCAAAATTTTGACAACACTTTCTGATATACAGCACTTTGAAAATAAGTTTGCACTTGTATTCATTCATTTTGTCATTGACTCAACAAATATTTACTGATTGTCGAGACAGAGTCTCCCTGCGCCTCCCTGATTGGCCTCAAACTCAAAATCCTGCCCCAGCCAGCTGTGCACCAACATGCCCAATGCTAGCAAATATCTATGGAGCATCAACTGTACGATGCGCTTGAGTCTATGCAAAGACGATATGTCAGTGAAAAAAAAAAAACATTCCTTCCTCAACCAAGCTTATCCAGAGCAGGGATGTGGCGAGGACAGCTGTGACAATAACAGGCCCCACAAGTGGGGGGAGGGCACTCCCCAGGAGGAGGAAAATGCAACCCAAGGAAGAGAAATTGGGTCTTCCCGCAGCAGAAATGGAGAGAAGCAGCCACCTCCAATGTGGTGGTCATGGTCATCCTGTTAAGGTTAGATTTGAACCAGGACTTGAAGGAGGTGGGAAATTCACCTTGCTCTGGTGTCAAGGAAACACAACGACAAGGAAGAGCATTCTGGGAATTTAGGAACAGCATCAGAGAAGGCTTGAGTGACTGGGCAAGAGGGAGAGTGGGTTTAGGCGGAGCCTGAGAGGGACGAAGGAGGCAAAAGGTGCTGGGTTTTGTGGACTCAGAGTAGGGGCTTTGTTTTTACTCTAAGGTAAATAGAAATGAAGGATGCAATTGAGAGTGGCCTGGTTTACGTTCACACGGACATTCTGGGGGCTACACTGACACTAGACAGAGTGGAGAGCCGAGGTAGGAAGAAGATTGCTAAGAGAGTGCAGCTGTAACAGGCAGGAGACAATACTGGCTTGTACCGTAGGGGCGATGGCATTCAGACTTGACCATGTTTTGAAGGTGGAAACAGAAAGATTTTCATATCTATCTGTGTTGAGTTTTGAGAAATTCTAGAACTGGACACAGTGGTTCTTATCCTGGCTAAATAGTGCTGTGGTTGGGAAGCAGGGGAAATTTCCAAGTAGAACAGACACAAGGAATGTGTGTTCACTGAGCTTCAGTGGGTCACCAGACAGTGGAGTCTGGATGGGCGGTTAGAGCAGAAACACACCGAATTAGAAACAAAAGTGTGGGCTAGATAGGTACACGGCATCTGCATAGGTATGGCTACTAATCATCTACTTAACTTAAAAGTGAGTATGAGATTTGTAGTATCCCATTTATAATATCCAAAACTTTCTATATGCTGAGAAAATTTAACCTACAAATCATTTTCTAAATAAACAACTAATGAGTTCTAAATTTAGCAATCCTAGTGACATGTATCTTAAATTTCTATTTTATAGTGAGGGGCTGCATTTTCATGGTGCTCAATTCATATGTCTACCCTGGACACACGATGGTTCTCAGCTTTTGTAATGCTGTGACCCTTTAATAAGGCTCCTCATGCTGGGGAGACCCCCTCCTAACCGTAAAATGTATTTTCATTACTATCTCATAACTGCAATTTTCCTACTGTTGTGAATTGTAATGTAAATATCTGTATTTTCCCAATGGTCTTTGGGGGAGGTTGTGACCCACAGGTTAAGAAACGCTGCTCTGACAAAATTTCATAGTCTGACCATAGCTATGTAGAATAAAGTTGTTTTAGGTAATATTGGCGATAATTCAATAGAACTGGAGTGTGTGTGTGTGAGAGAGAGAGAGACAGAGACAGAGTGAGAGACAGAGAGAGACAGAGACAGAGACAGAGGCAGAGACAGAGTGAGAGACAGAGACATGGACATACAGAAGAAAGACTGCATGAGGACACATGAGAGACAATCTGGTAGAATAGTTTTGTCTACGTTTCATTTTGACCCTCTGACCTTCCCAAGCTGCAAAGAAATGTGCCTTTTTTTGTTTTTACTTGAAGAACAAATACATTTTGTTCTTCAGTCTGCGGTTCTTTGTATTGACAGCCCTACCAAACTAATATCTCAGATATAGAAAGAAGCTGGAATTGATTGTAATTACGCATTTCACTTTCTCACTTTATGACTTTTTTTTCTTGTGTTTCCTCAGTATCTTGAGGGCCTCAAAACTCTCTGAGTCTGAATCTGGAAGGGCATCAATAGTGGATATGTGTAGAGAGCAGCCAGCGGAAGGCTCGGAAGTATAGGCTTTCTTGCTGGATGATGGAGCATCCTGTCTCTCAATGGGTATCTTTAGTGGCAATACCTTTGTGCTTTCTGATTCTGCCCTTTCTCTTTCTTCCTGTCTGGGTATCTCTTTACAAAGCGGGTTGTGGGAAACGTTACTTTTTAGCTCTCCTCTCAAAAGCAGGCTTTATCAACATGTGTATCCTGCCGGTGGTGGCTAGGGAAGTCATTGTCACTTAACGTAGTGGGAACCGCTGTGTAAGTGCACTCTGCAAATTGGCTATTGGACAGTGTTTTGCTGGTTGGTATGAGATTTAATCTAATGCAGTGAGGGGTCTGCCAGATGGGTGTGGCAAGTGTCAGCTTGTGAGTTACTCACAGGTAAGCAGGTGTTATCACCTGGTGATGCATCAAACATATTATTATCTGATCAATGTTATGGTTAGTGAAAGAGGCTATATATAGCTGAGATACAGGCCCCAAACCAGCCATGTAAACATCCAAGGACACAGAAAACTGGGACACAACTGCTGGTGACAGCAGTTAGTCTTTAAATGAAGACAAACCACTTCATTCATAGCCAGAGATGAGACTGAGTGGAAGCTGGAAGTATCATGATTAGTAAGCATGTTCTTTGTGGGAACAAGTGACATGTGCCTTGCGACCTCCAAAGCTCCTCCAGGGGCCTGGAACCATGAGCCTTCAACTCACGTTTGCTGACTAAATAGATCTGGGATTTCCCCCTCTTACCATTTTTATAGGATCCAGACTTACCTAGGAGACAAACCTTTGGGACATCTGTGGGGGAACTTCCCAGATTAGATTAACTGAGATGAAATGCCACATTGAATGTACAAAGTACCATTCCCTAGGCTGGACACACTGAATGTGCAAAGTACCATTGCCTAGGCTGGACACCCTGAATGTGGGCATCACCAT
>OU015752.1:21470663-21481104 GCA_907169655.1 Acomys percivali
CTTCTTCTTCTTCTTCTTCTTCTTCTTCTTCTTCTTCTTCTTCTTCTAATTTTTTAAAAAAAATTTATTACACCTGTATAAGACAAACTCCATACAGCAGGGAGAACCATGTGAAAATCATGAGAATAATGAGTTCTATACATGTTACATTCATAGTGGCTTGGCCATCTGCATTCCTCTCATTTGAAATAGGTGTTTTTCCTGTCTTGTTGGGTCTAAATTTCCGAATGATATTCAATATTTATCCTATCTCAACTCTAATAGCTTAACTTCTTTATCTTTATCTAAAACGATCTTGTTCCTTAACCAACTAAGCTTGGTTGTAAAACTATACTATCTTGTCTTCAGTGCCCCTCGGAGGATGAGAGAGGGGGCCCAATTGGGATATAAAGAACTCAAACTACAGAACAAGCAGGTAATTTATATTCCTAATCCCACTACATGGGAATAGTTCTGAGACTGGCAGAGATATAAATGTAAAGGCTTAGCGAGGCCTCATGTGGACCACAGATTCTCTGTAACTTTCTATTAGAGGCCACTACTAGTAAGGCAAGAAGGAAGATTTGCAAATGCCTTATGTTGATCCATACAATGACCAGAAAACTAGCTTTAATGGTTCTGTGCATCCCACACACCTCATATGTAGGCAAGGAGATGGGTTCTTCTTAGATTCCTATTATCTATCACTTAGATACCCTTTTTTCAGCATTGGCATTAAAAAAAAATCTTTTTATTTCATATTTTGTTTCTGGTTTTCCAAATTGTGTCCCATTTCACCTTTTACTTTCCCTAAGGCAGTGTCCCTTGTGGTTATTTGGTTATTGATCCTTTTTTTTTTTTTTTTAAATCTGGCTTTGGACTTTTGTTTCTAAAATTATTTTTCATCTCTGATTCTTGGTTTTAATTCTGTGTTTTTATCACTTGAAGTATATTGTTGTTTTCCATCTTGTGCACTCTGGTGTTTTGATATGTTTTGTGTCATCTTGTAACAGCAAAGGGCAGTTTTGAGTGGTTTTCTAAGCAGGTCTTTGTGGCATGCTTTCATTTCTGAAGGACTGTTTCTCTGTTCTGGGCTTTCCTTTTAAAACAGTATCTTAGGATAGGATTTGACACTGTCTGTGGCCAAAACTTTTCCTGGAAAGGTGCAACATGTAGATCTACTCACTTCCAGTGGGGAACCCATGACATACCAAAATCTGATTTGGTGAACTAATTAGTTTTTTGGGTGTTTACTTACAGAAATATGGGTGAGGGGTTATACTGACAGGAGCAGGGATGGTTTAAAGGCAGCTGCATCACCACAGCCCACACAGAATGGATGGCAGGTCACAAAAGCTGGATCATACTGCATATATAGCCTTCAGGCAGCTCAACAGGTTGAAGAGCTTTCTTTTCAGGTGCCTCAGTTGGCCTAAATCTCTTCCAGGCAGCTCAGCTGGTCTCTGCTTCTTTCAGGCCCCTGTTCTGGTCTTAAGAGTTTTCTTTGCAGCTTGGCTTTGCCTCTCTTAGAGGGGACTCTTAGCTTTTGTTGTTTACTCTGGAAGGGAGGGACCTAGTGAATCTAGTCAGTTTTAGGGACTTCCTGGAGCTATTTTGAGTTGTTTACCTTCCTGTTTAGTGAGTGTCCCGGTAGGACGGAATGTTTCAGTCTCAGGGGACATTATTACAGAACAGATCTCAAGTACTTTTAACACTTTAAAATTAGGTTTTCTAAACTTACAAGACATGGTTAAGAAGGCTTTTCTTCCATTGATAAAGTACCTGCTCCTCTCCTTGCTTTCCTGCTGTGATGGTTTGAGTAAGAATGGCCCCTATAGGCTCATATGTTTGAATGTTTGGTTATCAGGTAACCAGAGAGTGGCACTGCCTGAAAGGATTAGATGTGGCCTTGTTGGAGAAAGTGTGTCACTGGGGGTGGGCCTTGATGTTTTAAGGGGCCAAGCCAGGCCCACAGCCTCTTTCTTTCTTTTGTCTGTGGATCCAGATGTAGAACTCTCAGCTCCTCCTCCAGCACCATGTCTGCCTGTGTGCTGCCACGCTTCCTGCCATTGCTGATAATCGACTAAACCTCTGAAACCGTAAGCCAGCCCCAATTAAACACTTTGTAAGAGTAGCCATGGCCGTGGTGTGTCTTCACAGCCACAGAACATTAACTAAGACACATGGAGTGCTCAGAAGTATTGCTGCTCAGCTTCTAAGTGCTCCAAGCTCTCAATACGATCACTCTCCTAAGTGCTCCCAGATCTCTATTTGGCTGCAATCGGGTATCCTCTTTCCCTCATTTTTTTTTATTGTCACTTTCTTCCTTTCTTTTGATTCACCTTCCAGAAGATTCTACTGAATTTGGGGCCATGTCCTTGGACCAACTGAGCACTGCCTGGTTAGTGGCGGAAACTCCACAGGAACATTCTTCCCTAAGCATGTGTTTTCCTAGGAGACACATTTCAGCCTTCAGGGTCACATTCCTAGCCTTCAGAATTTTCTGTGAGCTCCCTCTATTTGTTCTCTATGGGACGAGTAAAAGCTCCATAGTGCAGTGTTGACTCTTATCTGCAAATGATGCTTTCTCTCATCCCCAGTGCCCAAGCCTTGACTATTTGATGTTCCTTTGTTTCTGGACTTGTCACATGCCCCCTTTGCCCTTATCTGTTCTTTCCCCACAGAACTGACGTTATGCTGGCCTCATGAGTTTAGGTGCTTTCTTCCAATAGTCACGCAGTCGCCACTTGTGTCCCACCATTCTCGGAGAGACTTTGACACCCGCTTTTATTGTGAAGTTGTCTATGCATTGTTTGTTTGTTTGGTTGGTTAGTTGGTTTTGTTTTTTCGAGACAAGGTTTCTCTGTGTAGTCTTGACTGCCCTGAACTCGCTTTGTAGACCAGGCTGGCCTTGAACTCACAGTTATCCACCTGCCTCTAACTCCCGTGTGTTGGGATTAAAGGCATGTGCCACCACGTCTGGCTGTCTATGCATTGTTACACCTGCAGACCAATTAAAAATTATCACATTTATTTATTCATTGGGCGGTGCCACAACAGACATGTGGAGGTCAGAGAACAAGCTACACAAGTAGACTTTCTCCATGTGATTATGTGAGTCCCAGGGACCAAACTCAGGTTTGCTAAGACTTGGGGCTTTTCCCTCACTTAGCCAACTTGACAGTCCCAGACAAATGCTTTTAATGTGAGGCTTGGGAGACTGATCTCATCTTCTCAAGAGTCTTCCTGTTAAGTAACTGTATTTCAAAAAATTCATAAAATGAGCTTTGAACTGGAGGCTCTTACCTAACCAGACATACCATTAGCCTTGAACAGCTCTTAGTTTATAGCCAGTTGCTCTTCCTCCTGAGTTTAGAACTCCACCTGCACCTGTAGTGTTTCAGTGTTCATCTTGAATCCTTAAAGAAAATTCCAGTCATACTGAACTACCCACTTGGGTGATCAAGGTGATGCCCAAAGTGCCAATTGTTACTTTGCCCACTGTTTTGATGACAGAACGGTACCTGTTTTGAGAGTTCTTCTTCAACCTCATTTTCTCCTCATAAATTCTGATGTTTTGGCGCATAGCATTATAGAATATGGGGCTTTCTTGGCAAAGCAGGTCTCATGACAGAAATAGCTGCACATGTTCACATATGGCACATGGGAGGGAACATTTGGAAATTATTAAAGATCGGTGTGTTTCAACTATAAGAATGAATAAAGCAGATGACCTGGTAAGTCAGGAAAAACTCATGTGTAGTGGTGGAGGAAATAGACAGGGCAAGGTGAGCACGGTTGGAACAATTGTGCTATCTAAATTGTTAGCATTGCTAAAAATTGTTTTTAAAAAATCACCATAGTGAGAGGAAAAGATGGATACAGTGTGCTGGAAACATCAGATGTTACTGTCAAAAAAAAAATCTAAGCTTTGCAGGCATAAGCATATTGGGTGTGGGTAGGATCTAGAGATGAATATTAGAAAAATACAGTTAACATTTCAAGTCCAAAGGACTGGGAAAAGTAGAATATGGGGTAGTTGCATTGTTTATTTATTTATTGTTAGTATTACTATCATTATCATCTCTTTCATGCTATTTGACCATGAAAATATGGTCGTAGGTTATCCCAGGAGTTCTTGTGAAAACATTTTGAGGCAATGTTGATTTTTTAAGGCCCAGTTGTTATTAAGAAGATGATGTAATTTAAGACCGACAGGGTCATGTTTTCCTTTCTGATCTGTCCTTACAGGTCTCTCCACTTCTGTTGGGCAGTGGCCCTGGCTTCTTCTGCCACAACCATTGAAATACCTTTCTCCAATTTTATAAAGTCTTATTTGTTTATAATTTCGATCACGCAAGAAGTTGTGCAGTAAGGGATGTTCACTAAATATTTGTGGCCATTAGGGACCTTTTTGTATGTAAGTCTTCCATGGTGGCTGGGACTCTGGGATCCTTCCTCCTGTCTCTTCTAAGGCCCAGGAAAAATGGCAGCACTGCCTTGTACCAGAGACTTGTTGAAAAGCTAAGTTAAATATGGTGAGGACAGAGCTAATTTATCACTTCTTCCACTCTCCCCGCTGTTCCATTTCCTTTACATGACTAATGAGGGGGAGTTGCTAAAATGCTGAAAAGGAAACCTTTGCCCTCTGTGTTCTGTGTCACATCGCTTGTCATTTCTCAAAGCCTTCTACTTTCTGTAAACCATTTTCTGCACCTGTCTTCCCCAGCTTCCCTGAGAAAGCTCGGCCCTAACTCAGATCATCTTCCATTCAGAGTCATCTCGTCTTTTCAGAGCATCCATCCATCCATCCATCCATCCATCCATCCATCCATCCATCCAAAGGACAACTACTGCCACTTACCATTTGTTTCTAACTATGTAAAAAAGGATTGTATGAATTAATGGGGCACTGTGTAATATTTCAATGCGTATATCTATAGTGCAATA
Organism: Acomys percivali; assembly: GCA_907169655.1. Taxonomy (NCBI): domain Eukaryota; kingdom Metazoa; phylum Chordata; class Mammalia; order Rodentia; family Muridae; genus Acomys; species Acomys percivali. Next base: position 21,475,593 of record OU015752.1, read on the forward strand.
TTTAAACCAGATTAAACACATTTCTTTGGTTCAACATTTTACCATTTCTTTATTGTGAAAACTCAAAATTCTTTCCTTAAGCTTTTTAAAAGCCTCAGTACAGTATTGCTCTCTGTGCTGCCCTACTGTGTGCTAGCATACCAGAGGCTTGCTCTTTTAGCACCAACAGCTAGACTTTGCTCATCCCATCCATGCCTCAGCCTCCACTAACCAACATTCTACTCGAAAGTTCCATGGGCGTTGCCCACGATTTTGTGGCAGCCCTTGCTGAGTGTTGAGAGGAAACCAACCCCAACATGAGAAGATACTATGCCATCATTCTTTGTAGCTTACCGCCTAGTTTGGGAAAACAAATTGTTATAAAAACAATGTGGCTTGCTTTGTAATAAACACAACTGTAAGAAAATACAAAAGCACAAGGGACTCATAAGAACTCAACGCTTAATTTTCTTCTCTGTTTGTACAGGGATAGGAACTGAACCCAGAGCCTTGTGTATGGTAGGCAAAGATTCTACCACTGAGCTATGTTCTCATCTCTTTGAGTACCAAGGATTTGAAGAATGAAAAAGAGTTTGCTAGACAGAGAGTAAGAAGGAATATCCAGGACAAGGCAAGAAAGTTGAGAATGACACACCCAAGGATCAACTAAAGGGCCAGATAATATGGGACATGGAGAGATGTGGGGAGAAAATAAATCACAGAAATTCATTGGAGGTGGGGTTTGGAATTTAATTCTGCAGGAAAAGAGAAAGGCAAGGGGGTGCTGTTTAAGAAGGCTAGTGGCACACTCACCTTTGTTTCACCATGGGAATTTTCCAGGTGATGAAGAACCAAGCAAAGGCCACAACGCATGGCAAGAATTAGATGCCAAAAGAAGCAGCTCGTACCTGGTATGTTCTACTTTGTTCTTTCTGCTTGTTCTGAGTTTCTCTTCATTTCTCTTAGCAACCAGGGTATTTAGTACCACACACACACACACACAAATAATGAATTCAGTCTGCCCAAGCATGGAAGAACGCGATGATTGCAGTGTATGTGTGTTCAGTGAAAACAATAGCCAGATGTTTCCCCTCTCTAGCCCCAGAACACACCCCAGTGTCTTGGAGGAAGGAGGGGTTGAAGAAAACGATGAGATGGATTGACTGGAGGCAATTCGAAGATCATGCTAATTTCTTCCAGCTGCCATGACAAATTACCACAAGCGGGTGTGCCTAGGACAACCGGAGTGTATTCTCACAGGTCTGGATGTCGGAAGTCTGAGGTCAAGATGGTAGAAGAACCATGATCCCCTCTAAAAGGTACACTGCGGAATCCTGCCTTCCATTTCCTAACTAAGTTCTGAGACCACTGGCAATCTGTGGCCAGCTATGGCTTGCAGCTACACCTCTGTCATCACCTAACCCCTTTCTCTGTATCTCTGAGTCCCGAGTCTCTCTGTATAAGGATGCCTGTCATTGGATCAGGGCCCACTGGAAGTCATCATGACCATCTCACTTGAAGACATCTGCAAAGATCCTACTTCCAAATGGACACACATTCAGGGGTATCTTTTGGGGAATATACTCCACATCACAGTGAAGGGTGTGGATTTTTTTTTGTGCTATTGCTTTTCTACCAGTTGGAGTGACTCATGCCACATAGACCAGTGCCCACTCAAGAACTTCAAGTAATTGTATTACATAGTTGCAAATCTTCTTTCTAGAAACTGTATACATCCATTCTCCCAGAGTTTGATGACCTAGTCATTCCTCACTCTGATTTTGGGAAGGTCTGGTGTGGAAAGATAATGAAACCACCCCAAGTTTCTTCTCTGAACAAATCAATTGATTTGTGTTTTCATTTTGTCCACAGCAAAATCAACTTTTCTGGATAATATAAATGTTATTTTCATTCCCTCTGATGAAGGGATGAGATCAGAGCTTTTCTCAAGCCTTTCTAGGTCATTCTGAATTCTCACTGACTGGTTCAATTCAGCTGTTGTGGCCCAAACTCCTCTCCAAGCTGACTGATTCAAATTGGCTTCTCTTGGCTTCTCACTGAATTGCTCAGCCTGGCCTAAAACTTATTCTGGCAATATGTATTAATCTTCTGGCTCCTTCTTATTCTCTGGCTCATTCTGTCTTCACCTGTGTCTAGCTTGTTCTTTCTGCAACCTGTCTCTGTAAAACTGTCCTGGTAAAACTGTCATACACATGACCCCTTTCTCTCCCTGTGCTGCTTTTAAGTAGCCTCTCTTACCTGTCCTGTCCTCATAACAATGGGTGTATCGTATCTCTGACTCATTCTGTCAACTCTTTCTCTGATTCATCACTTTGTCTGACCCTCGGTTAGATGTCACTTTCAAACATGGCCTCTATAAACTAACCTTACCTTCACTGATTGGGCTTCAAGATGTGTACTAAAGCAGTGTCTGTATTCTAGCCAGATGATACTATGATCCAGAGTGTGTCTGCAGTCCAGCCAAATCACGTAGATGTAGAAGGCCTTTGGATGTGATTCCTTGCCAGAGCAGCCATGTTGCTGGATTAAAATTCCTCTATAGGATAATTTAGTGTAATCTTAAGAAAATCAATAGTTTTTTTGGTCCAAAAGTGAAACTACTATTCATGACTGGAAAAACGTAATTTTCTAGAATCAGACTTTATTTCCAAGGGCTTCTGGCAAAAATGTGGAACCTCACTTGAAACTCCTAAGTCTGAGCACACCAGGAAAGTGATAGAAGCCAGCAGGGATGGGAGGCCTGAAGGAAAACCATAGTGAGGTGAGTTATGACTACCCTCCAAGTCTCAGGTTACAGGTGTGGATGGGATCCTGATTGTTTAGGGTTACCCAGAGTCCTCCATGATCACCATGGAGATATCAAGGACCAGCAGTGATGCTCCTTCGGAGCTTATCTGGAAACTTCCTAGGAGGTAGTAAACACTCAGAGAATGACACCAGAGCCACCATGTCCTTGTGCTCTCTTTGCTTTCTGGATCCATCTAGTGGGATGCCCCTCCCATGAATCCTTGGACCAGCGGTACATCTTTCTGTAGCTTTCCAACTCAGTGACACCTAATACCCCATGGGGAATTCTTGGGGATCATGCTCCCTAATGATAAATTACAAACACTTTCCTAATGTTATGCTTAAAAAAATCCTGTCTGATTTCTCAGCTGATGCCCCATCATATTAGGATGTTGTTATACTGTAACTTTCAGGTAAAATTCAATATTCATAAGTGAAATATATAGCCACCATCTCTGGCTACTGCTCACTGTACTGAAAGCTGGTGGTTTCCACTCATGCTGTGAATGGATTGCTCCACTCCGTTTAATGATTACTGACCTAGGACTTGAAAGAAATGACCAAATTTATTCCAAAAGCTATCAAAAGTGAGTGCATGTTATTTTGTATTAATCTATATAATATTTACATTTATTTTCACCCAATTAATTTGATTCCAAATACTTGAAAGTAAATTCCAGAAACCCATGACATTTCTGTTCAACGTTCATGTAAAGGCAATGCAAGTGGCCATCGTGCACACTCCATCAAAATGCTACAGGAAAGTCAAGGTGCATGTGGAGAGTCTGGCAGTCTCCTGGGAGATGTTTTATTCTATTTACCTTGAGTTACTTTTGCGTGAGAAGTGGGACTACATAGCAAATGATGCTGTAAAACATTCAGTTTCATCATGCAAACACAGACCTCTAGCTATCCCATAAACCCAACTGAAACTCTTGCCTTTTTAAACCTCTGATGCCCAGGTTGGGCAAATATGCCCATCACGTTGCTGTCCTCCAGAAGGAATTTATGTATAAGTGGTTAGCATTTGCCACATCCACCAGATTTCTGAAAGTCTAGCCTAGTCCAGACTTTTCTGTCACTGATCTTTCCATAACATGTATCATTGTGACTATTAAGATTTGAATGGGAGATGTCACCCACAGACTTGTGGGTTCCAACCCTTGGCTCACAGCAATTGGTGCTCTTTGACGACATCCCGGAACCTTAGGAATGTTGGCCCGTTGGCAGAAGTGAGTCACTTCTGATGATACTATGCTGTTCCATGCTTGTTATTTGGTGACCTTACCTCACAGCCAACACTGAACAGAGCTCCTCCCATGAGCATGCCTTCCCTGCCGTGAGTGCACCGATTTTTGCTAAAACCACAAGCCGAAAGAAACCCGTCTTGCCTTCATTGGTTTCAATGAAGAAAATAACCAATACAGTGAAGCAAGTGACTTCTTTTCCTTGCACTGTCTGGTATTCTCATGTAGGAATATGTACTGTAGCCATATTTCTATGATTAAAGGTATTTCACCTTCCATTTGCAGGAATTTAATACAGTTCAAATTTTCCCGAACTCTCTTCTCTGCACCCATGCACACCCCTATCCTGAGAAATGACTTATGCAATGGGTGAGTTTGAGAGCCCCTTTACCTCCACAATACCTGCCTGTGCACACCAAGATGTGTGCCTCCGTGAGCCCTTGTTGGCAACTATCTGTGACTAAACATAATGCATTGAAAGCTGGTATTCTCCAATGTCTATCAGGCTTATTGAAACAAACATAGGTTTTTGTTTTGTTTTGTGGTTGGTGGTGTTTATTTGTTTGGGTTTTGTTTTTGGCTCTGAATCTTCTGAACGTTGTACCTCTTTCACTGAGCACCAAAATCAGAGTGTGGAGGTGGCAATGATTTGATTAGGATCCCTCAAATCCTAAATTTCTAAATCCAGAGAGAAAAAGAAAATGAGAGAGAGAGAGAGAGGAGGGGGGGAGGGAGGGAGCCCTTTTGGTTTCAAGGAAACTATAACCTGATGAGCTAGAAGAGGAAAGTGCATTATTTGCGAATTTATTGTGCAAAACAAATTAATGTAAAATAAAATGTCCATGAAAAGAAGGAAATAGAAAGAAAGGTAACTGTGGGTGTAACACGTTTCATTACTAAAGGAGAACTAAGTGCAGAAGTAAAGAAGAGTGGGTTTATGGGAAGATGCTGGAGATTGGATTCAAAGGGAGAGGCGGAGGCTTTATAACATGGAGTTAGGGGTGAGACGGACATGCAGATAAAAGTGAATGGAAAGTGCAATAAAAAGTGAGTAAACTCTGTGCTCATTCACTGATTCACAGGCAAGCAGATCTGGGCCTCGCAGATAAACCACACTGGGAAGCCTGTGAGGAGTAAGAGCAGGCAGCAGCCTGGTCTCAGCTGCACTGTAAAAAGCCTCTCAGGTACTCAGATGGTTTTAGGTCTAGATAGATGGCTGAAGTTGATAGGGATGAGATATGGGAATATAAAATGAAGATGTCAATTTAGAAAACAATGTGGTACTTCCTCAGAGGTTTAACATAAAGTCACCGTACGACGTTAGGTATATTCCTGAGGTAATGAAAACATATGTGAACACAGAACACAGATACGGATATTCAGAGAAGTTGTTACGTCTGTGTGTGTGTGTGTGTGTGTGTGTGTGTGTGTGAGAGAGAGAGAGAGAGAGAGAGAGAGAGAGAGAGAGAGAGAGAGAG
>OU015752.1:21481114-21494833 GCA_907169655.1 Acomys percivali
GAGAGAGAGAGAGAGAGAGAGAGAGAGAGAGAGAGAGAGAGAGAGAGAGAGAATGGTGAGAAAAGATAGCATGCTGGTCAATGAGTACATGAATGAATAAATAGTATCTATCCATACCGTGGGATGTTATTAACTCCTTCTCAAGTCTCTGGTGGGATTGAAGACCAGATAGTTTAGTTTTACACTGAAACTTAGTTGTTCATGGTTTAAGATGTACTTAGGTCTAGATAGATGTTTTAAGTTGATAATGACAAGATGTGATGGAAATTGATTTACAGTAGAATTTTAGACTCATCAAGATAGGAAAGATGTTTTCCTCAAGGTTTTCAAATACAAATAGCCAAAACACTGAGAATGTAACATTTATATAATTCCTGATTCTTGCTATAGGTAGTTTATTGTATATATGTGTAATAATATAAAAGTATACATAAAAAGTTAAAAAATATTTAATTTAAAAAATTTAAAAAGTAAACAAATGAACTAGGGATTGCTTGATTACAAAAAATATCCCAAATTGACAACTCTGTTGACACAGAAAATAGGTTAGTGTTTGATGGTGTTGGTTGGTTTTGTGTCAACTTGATAGAAGATAGTAATTTGGAAAGAGATACTCATTTGGGAAAATGCTTCAGTAAGATTGGCCTATAGGCGGGTCTGTCAGGCATTTTCTTGATTGGTGAGTGATGTGGGAGGCCCAGCCCACTGTGATGTTGCCATCCCTGAGCAGGTGGTTCTGAGATGTATAAAAAAAAGCCGGACGAGCAATCTGGTAAGCAGTGTACTCCCACCAGCTTCTGCCTCCGGGTTCCTGCCTTGGGTGCCTGCCCTGCCTTGCGCGGTGATGGACTGCTAGCCGTAAATGAACTCTCCTCAAGTTGCCTTTGCTCAAGGTGTTGTACTGCAACAACGGAAACCCTAACTAAGACGACGGGAAGTGGGTTAAGGAACGGAAGCGAATCACGATGCAATGCATGTGGGATGGAGACTGCGGTGACAAACACGATTGCGTAACTGCACACACCTGATAAGCTACTGTGCCATGGAAGCTTTCGGGGTTCTTCAACACTCAGTTATGTTATGTAGACATGTTTCTGTTTTAGTCCCAAATGTGGGATTTTAGTTTAGGCTTTAGCTTGTCCACAGCTGATGATTGCCTCTTGTGGGGCTTGGTCTTTGCCAGCGGGGTGGGGGGCAGAGAGGGTGGAGGGGCTTCAATCGACCCTAAACAGCCAGGAGAGGTAACGAGGTCTATACCCCCTCTCTCTACTAAGCTTCTTTCTCTCATACCTAGTGTTGGGTTATGAGCAGGGATTGGGGTGGAGGAGGGAGGTAAAGGCAGCAAACGCCCCAAATAAAATAGAGTTTAGAAACTAGCATCAACACACCAAATTGTGCACTTCAAGCAGTTGGATGGTACCGTAAGTGAATTCACTCTCAATAAAGATGTTTTTAAAAATTAGTATTCCATGGAGAGGAGAGGGCTCATGGGTCCCCACTTCTAGCTGAGGAGCAGTTGACTATCGATGGGTTCTGGGGTGGAAGAGTCAGTTTTCTTCAAGGGCGTGACCCCTGGTGATAGGTCAGCCACACTCCAGTGGGTGACCCACACCCGTGAGTATGTGGGCAGTGCAACTGGATTCAGTTGGTTTAAAAAATTAAAAAAAAAAAAAAAAAAAGAGAGACCATGAAATTGGGAGAGGAAAGGGGATGGAAGGGTAGCTCTGGGAGGAGTTGAACCAGAGTAGGAGGTGATAAGAATTAAAATACATTGTAAGCATGTATGAATTCTCAAAGAACTAATAAAATGTTATATTTTTTTCAAATAAAAATTAATATCCTGAATGCACTTTAAGTCGAGCCCCCACCCACTTCCCTTCTTCCCTCTTCCTCTTCTCTTCCTACCCTCCCTTTGTTCCCCTCTCTTCCTTTCCCACTTCCTTCATTCCATCTACATTGTAAACCTGTGATAAGATATGTTTGGTCCATGAATTGTGGTGTAATGATATTGTCAATTGGGAAATAAAGAAGAGATAGCAAGCCAAACGTGGAAAATTCAGTTAACTGGAGCAACCACAGACAAAAGAGAGAGAATATCAGAAGTTTAAGTCTCCCTGTTGACATTTATTCTTTTTTATTCCCTCCAAAATATAAACATTTAAGACATTGAACCAGGTGCTATTTTATGATTTCTATGCAACACATATTCTCTTTAGTGTAAACTTGAGACCAAGTTTCAAAATGTTTGATAACCAGTGGGCATTGGCTACGCCTCTCCCCTTTTCTGTAGTGAATAAGTTATAGTAGCTGACTTTGGTCCATTGCGAGTTGCTTAAAATGATAAAATGCAAACCATACTTGAAAAATCTCTTGACACTTACACAAACTTGAAACATTTAGAAAATTTCACAAAAGAGCTGTTCGTCTTGAACGATGTCCAAGTTGATTCCATAGCACCGTCGGGACCCTGGAACCACAAGGAAGGCCCTGTGGAAGCCAAGCTGCTTGGTTTTTTTTTTTTTTCCCTTGATTCCACAAGTTTCTTCCTCCTTAAGAGCTTTCAGACCTCCCCTTTGGTTTTGGAGGGATGGAAGCTTGACCCAAATGGCATTGGTCAGTGGCCAATGTCAGCTGATGATCTCCAGAGAAACTGGCTAATTATGAAATAGCTCTCTGGGGATTCAGCTATTCCAGGTTTGGATCAAAACTGACTTCTCCTTGGAGCAAACCCAAACCTTCCCTATTATGACTTGTAAGTGTTGTCTGATGCCCTATCTCTGCGATTTTGGGAGACTTTGCAAGGTACTATGTGTGGCTGAACTCAGATCTGACATAGATTTCCAAAGTCTCTTTAAAAGTGAGGAGAATTGGGCCTTTATAATTTAAGACTCTTGTAGGCTTGCAAGAATTCCCTAGACCTATTGTAGTTTATGGTTAGGTCTTTAGAACTTAATTAAATTGGATTCTGGAGATGAGTCACGTGGGCAGAGAAGGTAGCCCTGAGTCTCATCTTTAATTTAAAGAACATCCTTTTTATTTCTCTGTGGTTGGTTCATCCAGTTGTTTCCCTCCTGGGGTTAGCAGTAAAATCTCAGGAAACTTCAGGAGGAAGGACAGGTGTGCGTATTCCTAACACATCTTACTTCTGTGGAACACGTTGCATTTTGAGAAAGTGAAGTTACAGCCATAGCATCAGAAAGATACTGTACCTTATGGAATCTCCGAGACTAACCTGGGATTATAGTGGGTGGGAGATTTTTAACTGGGGAAAATAATTAGACTTTAAAGCAAAACTAAAAGGAAGGAAATTTCAGCCAACTAATTGCATCCTCAGAATCTATGCATTATTTTTAGGCAAAAGACCTTTTCCCCCTAATTTTTATTATTGACCCCTACTCAAGATCTCTTTGGTATCTTGTTCACTTACTTAACATTACTTACTGAAGCAGTTACACTTTGCCAGATAGATATCTGAAATATTGTTATGTAACTTCAGAATATGTAAAGATGAGTGAAGGACAGAACAGAGTAGACCAAGAAAGACAATGCAACTTTGTGCACAATCTTATCCCCTCTTGATTTTGGTGACTCACTTTTAATTTAATCACTTGAATGTCTCTCAGAAATCCTTCCTCTGAAGAGGAAGTCAAGCCCGCTTCGCTTCCTGGAATTCAACAAAACACCATTCTTTAAGGGAAAAGAAAACTTTGAACAATACAAGTCTGTTCCAACAGCGCGTATCAGTGTTCTCAAAGTGCTAATTTGCTTTCAACCACACAACAAAGACTGATTTCGCCTCCTTTCTGGCTGATTCCGTGGTTTGTGGGAGCTTTAAAAACACATTACATAAATCCTTAGAAATCTTTTATGAGAATAAACTTGACATTTTAAGCAGTGATCTTTTGCTCTCTTAACTCAAGGCACTGTAACAACTCCATCTTTACCAAACCCGGGTGGAGTTGGGAGTTGCTTTTTCACCAAATAAAGGCATTCTTCTCCTAAGAGCTGATGTTTTGCCTTTTTCTAACACTGTATCATTTTTTAACTGACTCACTTAGTGCCAACTCATTTCGATTGCAAAGCAACAGGATTTATAACCTCTGCAATTTATGATGGAGTCGAATCCCAGTAAACCCATTATAAATTGAAAATATTATTTAGTGAAAATGAATTTAATACATGACCCTACAGAACCTCATAGTTTAGCAATGCATTGTGCTCTAGGATAGTGTGTGTTTACAGTCAGGATCATGTCACTGGTTGGGAGCTGTGGCTTGCTGCTGCTTCTGCCTAGCCTAGTGAGACAATGTCACATATCAAAACATTAGGCTGAGAAAATGTACATATTCAAAATTCAAATTGCATTCTGTTGAATATGCCTTGCTTCATCACCATAAAAATGTTAAAAACAAATAAATAAATAAACAAAAACAACCCTAAGTCATCATATGTGGAGGCCTCTATGTGCTGAACTACTGAAGTATGAAACTTGCATTTGATACATCACCATTCCTAGCAATGAGTTAAGATTTCTGATGTTCATATTATTTTTGCTGAGACAGCACACTGCATCCAGAGCTAAAGAGTGGCAGTGTCTGAGGGAAGTTAATGGTCACAGGGCAGTTAATCAGTATCCATCAGGGTTCAGGGCTCATGGTTCACGAGGTTTTTTATCCTAAGAAATTATGTGTTAAGTCTTTTTTTTTTTTTTCAAGACAGGGTTTCTCTGTGTCTTGGATTCACTTTGTAGACCAGGCTGGCCTTGAACTCACAGCAATCCACCTGCCTCTGCCTCCGGAGTGCTGGGATTAAAGGCGTGCTCCACCATACTCTTGCAATTTAGCACCCAGTGAAGGGGAAAGGCTATTACATTCTCACATTTTGAGAGGAACCATGGCTTCCACCCATTCTATGAGTGGTCTAAATGTTTTTGATACTTTAATTGGTTGATGGGTGATCTCTAATGGCCTTTGTGTTTTGAGAGAATACACTATGAAAAGCGCCAGGCACATGGGGCAGAAACAGACAGCACGTGTTGCTTTCCTGAAGCCAGATCTCCTCTTTCTGGAATAGAAAAGTCAGTACAGATTATGGCTGCAGATCCCAAGTATGAGCCCTTGGATATGGACTGGACAGAGGGCCTGATTGACAGGGCCAGGCAGGGTGAGCAGAATCCAGGATGACTTACAGGATATCCATTTAATGTTTGGCTGTTGCAGGGGCAAATCACCACTCACATTATTTATCTTCCCTAAGGATATGCAGAGAAAGGAGAAAAGTTCACAGGGAAGTGAATGAAAGATAAAAATTTCAAATTTCTAGGTAAAACAAAGTTTAAAAAATTTTTTTTAATAAGAAGGGACTTTTGTGTATAGAATTATCCAAGAATAATATATTTACAACTTTAATGGCCTTGATTGTGTTAATAAAGCTATTATTCATAAAAGAAAATGAAAACTGTCCCAGGTAAGGAGGCAGGCTTTACTGCAACAGTGCTTTGGAATACTCAATACGACTAGTTATACAAAGTACAAGAGGAGACTCAAGACCAGTGCACAGCTGTTCAGCATGATGGGTGAAGCCGAGCTGGTCTGGCTCTTCAGCATGCACACCACCCTGGACCAGGACCCGTTGTTGGGCAGTGGGGTGATGCCTGCTACATTGCACATGATGTTGTAGACATCCACGGATCTGATTGGAGCAGCTCTGAAGTTGGACTTGAAATCTAAAAGGAAAAAAACAGACAGGCAAATGGTCATGATTGGTCACCCCGGGAAAGGAAAGTTGACTCAGAGATGGAGACAATCCGCTCGGGCTCTGGGAAAGTCAGTTCCATCAATGCCTGTGGCTGAGCCATTATAAATGAGGAAACATATGTGGAATGTTCCAGGTTGGGAAGGAACGATCCTCCATGGGGCACAGAGATGAGATGCTTCAAAAACAACAACAACAACAAGTCAACAGATAGGCTTCCTTTGTGCCTCGGCTTCCTATGCTTCTGTTTCAATGAGCTTTCCTGCAGAAGCAGGCCAACTGTAGCAGTTCTATTTCTTTAAAAATATGGAGGTACTCTGATGCCTCACATTTGACCATGTCCCCTGGATGGGGAGGCCTGGGGGCACTCAGAGGAAGGATAATAGGTCACCAAGAAGAGACTCGATACCCTATGAGCATATACAGGGGGAGGAAGTCCCCCTCAGTCACAGTCATAGGAGAAGGGAATAAGGGGAAAATGGGAGGGAGGAATGGGAGGATACAAGGGATGGGATAACCATTGAGATGTAATATGAATAAATTAATTTAAAAAAAAGAATATGGAGGGAGGAGGGAGCCAGTGTGGTCTGAGAAGACGGGCTGTTCAACTGTTGGGCTCCTTACAAACGCCATGAATATCTTCTAGAACTTCTAGTCAGCCAGGGCTCAGAGTACTCATGGCAACTTGAGAATGTCTGTGTCCTGATGGCCCATGACAGCAGCTAGAGGTAGTTCACCAGCAATACAGTATCATCCTTAATGTGTTTGAAGAAAGAACAGAACATGGCTTGGGAACCTTTCTGGGAGCAGATGAGACAGTTTAAGCCATGGGGAAAAGGAACAAAGATTTCAATTGTCATACCGGAGACAGGGCATTGTCCTCTACCTAGATCCTGTGCCATCCTGGGGCATTAAACAAAGGTGTGTAGAGCATGGGGAGGGTCACGTGCAGCACTATCCTCAAGGGATACGAAAGGTAACCCTCTAAGCAACTGGAGGATTTTAGCCCAGTGTGCCTGTTACTTCCCTGTGGCACGGGCAATGAATACAGAGGCCCTTTCCTTAGGCAGTGACAATCTGACCACACCATACACACACGTCTTTGCTCTTAGGCTCCCCTGCAAAAAATTCCCAACAAAATATCCCAAGCTACATTGAAGCTGAGTTCAAGGTTGAGTTTTGATCCATCAAAAGAGGATCAAAACTTTTCATGTTCGTCTAGGATTTTTTAACAGTTGTTGAACTTGTTTTGCTACAAGGACCAGATATGCCTACTTTAAAAAGACAAACAACATATCAGAAGTGCCTTCTGGAAGTAGGGCACTGACACCAATCTGTCCTTAGAATAGCAATTGTGGAAGAAAGTTTTAGGCAGAGGCCCCTGTCACTCAACATGTAAGATCCGGTGCAACTTCTCAGAAGGCATGGGAAATGGCACCTAAGTCACAATGCCAGATTCAGCAGCCAGCATTACTCATAGATAAGTAATAATAAGTGGTAGCAAGAAAAAAAAGTGGGGTTGGAAATATTCACTTTATAAATGGCTCAGAGGCTCATTTTCTTTTGAGGAAGAGAGAGTAAGGGTCAGCATTGCTTCAAAGTAAAAACTAGTAAGACAGAGAGAGAGAGAGAGACAGAGAGAGACAGAGAGAGACAGAGAGAGACAGAGACAAAGAGACAGAGACAGACAGAGACAGACAGAGAGAGACAGGGAGACATACACACACACACACACACAGAGAGAGAGAGAGAGAGAGAGAGAGAGAGAGAGAGAGAGAGAGAGAACGAGAACATGGCTGCATGGGAAAATAAAAAGGAGGCCTCCTTTCGATGTCTAGGCAAATTATATAATTAGATGAGGATGCTGGTGACACATTACCGTCAGATGAGCCCACCGCAACCCAAGAGATCAATGGAAACTCTGTCCAAGAGTTATGTCCCTGTCCTTTTGAGTTGCCATGTGACCTGGGTATGAAGACCACGATGTCCATCACATGAGACCACACCACCATCCGGTGTGTGTGAGGGCTGTGTGTGCAAAGTGTCCTTCTCTGGCCTTTCAAAATTCCACTTGTTAAAGACTGAAAGAAACAGTGGAGATGGGAGTTCTGGCAAAAGTCCTCCAGAGGATGATCTTATTTGAAATAAGATTGAAAATATCAAATTGTGTTCTGTGCCTATGAACAGGAATTCAGATTTCTCTCTGATCTAGCTCATGGCTTTCTGCTCTAAAGGTATGGAGTTTTGAGTCCAAGTGGAAGAACTACACATTTTTAGAAAATTCCCAGCCAACACCTAGTCTGATGTGAAGGGCTTCTGCCAAGCCCCTCTAGCTCAAGATGACATTTTGAACCTGGATGTGGATCTAAGTAACTTGTATGGACTTATGCATGGGCATCACATTTAGGTACCAAACTGTTTTTGCTGAGAAGAGAAGCTCTAGGCTCACACTGCGCCCAGCCACCTTCCGCTGGAGCTCTGAGAGAGGCTTGCTGGCTTGTGACCACTCACTGGCTCCTGCTCCTGCCACTGTACCCTGAATACAGACTTCTCCAGGGCAGGATTAGGTGGCTGAAATTAGAAACTGGGATGGAGCACAGAGAGGCTGTCTTCAGAATTATTTTCCTTCTTCTCTGATGGGTCAGACTTAACAGGCTTGGAAGGCTGGCATCTGGGTGGCCACTATGATGCCTAGCTTCCTCCTTAAGCAAGAAGCACAGACAATGAACCAGGAAGGATGCGCGTTTACCGCCAAGTGCAGCCAGCTAGCTATTAAAGGCCTCGCTCTTAAATTTTCTTCAGAGTAAACAGTCAGTGTGTAAAGCTATTTAATCTTTCATGAGAATTGGAGCCAGGGACCCGATGGTTTGCCAGAGGCTCTCAAGGAAATGTTCTGCAATTAGCCCAGTCCATTTTCATCAGGGGTTGTCCTTCGGTCTGTAAAATAGTAAGGGTTCTCCATTTGAAAGGAGCTGATGACAGAGGCTTCCGTTAATGGACAAGACATCCCTGGTGAATTTAACTCCAAATTAGCACAGTGCTGGACGTGGAGCTTTTGATGCTGGGGTAGATTGGCTTATACTTTAAAAATACACATGAGACTCCTACTCATATATAGCCCAACAGACAACTGTTCTGCACGCTTGACCTTACTTCCCTCTTCTTGGGAAGGCGGGGGAGGGGGGGATCTTTTTGACTGACAACCCTGGTGATTGATAATTCTCCCACGCAAAGTCCATGGCCTTGGTATGCCTTCTTCCCGATCTCCAACAGGCCTCAAGGCAGTCCTAAAAGCAGCTCCATTGTTAATTCCTCAAGAAGCTTTGCAAGTCCTGGGCCTGGCCAACAGCGAGCACTCGTAACTTTCACTGGTCAATGGCAACAGACTCAGACATCCTCTGGTCGCTTGGCCCTGTGTCAGAAGGCAGCCAGTGCTCTATAAACATCTGCTCTCGCTGATTCTGGTGCAGACTTTGGGGTTTGAGAATCACACACGGGGTCACATGTGGAAAAGGATTTGGACCAAGTTGTCTTTTCCCAAGCTGCCAGGATCTTAACAGTTATTTTGTGGCCAATGGAGTAAACTGAGGCAGAAAAAACAAGAGTGGGTTGGCGTCACTGGTCTTGCTACATGGATGAGAAGAGCAGAGCTCACATGTAGATTACTTAACATATACTTGGAAATTAAATTGTGGACTTTCTGGAGCAGAAGCATTTTGGATCAACATATGGAAATATGCCTTAGGAATACAGATATGGGGGGGGCGGCGGCATATAGTTAATAAAGGAGTGGACGGGAGTAGAAAGGATGGCTATGAACTGGTCACCTCATGGCTGATAGCTGTCGAAGTCCCTCCCTTCTCCCTCAGCCCCTGATGTCTGTCTTTCTTTGATGATATGTTTCTAGCAATGTACTTATTAGAGTAAATTTTTCCATTGTGTGGATTCATAGTGTCCTATCAAGTAATTTACATGACCAAAGAGAGTCTCTTCCATCTGCCTTCTGTCCCAGACCTTCGCAGTATAATCAGATGAAGGAAGGAAGGAAGGCTCCCTACATCTATTTTTTCCTACAAATATCTCTTGTCATTCTGGCTCATTCTCAAAGTCAATCTCAAGGTCATTTCTGAGCCTGCCCTTGAATATACTCTGGCTTCTAGTTAGACTTTAGATGGACCCCACAGGGGTGGATATTCTAGACAGCAAAGAGCTATTTAAGAGTCAGACTCCAGGAAGCAATAGCATCAACCTTGAGACTCACAGCTGTCAGCAAACTGCTGTCTGATAAGCCTTCCTGGACATCAGATAGCTGTGAAAAAAAAAAAAAAAAAAAGCCACTTGGACGAATTAAGTGAAAAAAAAAAAAAATGAATCACAGACATGTGGGATACATTTTCTGCACCGTACTCAGGATTTAAAATTTACAAGGAAAAGTATTTGGCCCCAGTTGCCAAACCAAAGAAGCATTTGAAAGGAAGCCAGCAAAAGATGTTTCACAGAGAGCGGCCAGATTTACTTTGCTTGGCTCGTAAAGAGGGTCCATAAAGAAACGGCTCCAGCTTGCACGGGTGTGGCTAGTCCCTCCCTGTTCGAGCTGCTTCCTTGGGATGCTGCCTATGAGTGGCCAGTCATCTCCTTGCCTACCAGGTCCAAAGGCCAGGAAGATGCCTCTCATGTCCCTGAGCTCATTGTCATAGCCGTGCCATCCACGCTGCCAGCCTTCCCGCTTGCCGGTGCTGTTCATCCAAAATGGAAGCATCTCTCGATTCTGGGAAAAAAAAAAGAAGAAGAAGAAGACAGTGATATGACATTGCTCCTGGACAACTAAAACCAGTGTGGAGATTTCCTCACCAGTATCACTGACTTGGGGTCACCCGGCTTCAGCTTGGTCTCCTCCTACTCCACGTAGTTTTGACCCTTGGCAGCAGACTCCTAAATCCCTGAACATCTCTGGTTAAGGAGGCCTTTTCTTACCCCGAGATGAAAGTATCGTGTGCTGAGGGTTGGAACCACTAAATACAGCATGTTAGCGATAGAAGGGATGTTAAAACGTGCCAGTGGTCTAAAAGTAGATTTGCTTTTTATCCCAGGTTCCTGCCACAGAGCTCCTAAAACCCTTGGAATTTCCTGGATGACAAGAGGGACTTTTGTTAGCCGTAATGAGCCTCCATTCCCCATACTAGAATCTATGCAGAGATGGCCACTGGATTGGGGGACTAGATAGCTTCAGGGTGGGGGTTGCTCCCCTAAGGAACACACCTCCTGATTAGAAGGCTTAAGTGTTTGTTCCGGATCCCCAACCACTGGAGAGAGCGAAGGTGCTGGATTTTGAGTCCTATCGTAACCAACACAATAACTCATCCTTTCAAAAACGACACCCCATATACAAGCCCGCCAAACATGGTTCAGAGCACCTCCCAAGGAATAAAACCTTTGTGTCCCTCGTGTCCACTCAGATGTGTCTATCTGACTGTTCCCAGGCTGTGTCCTCCATAACAAACCTGTAATCACAGGTATAGCATTTCCCAGAGAACTCAGATTTGTTCTAATGAAGTGAAGTCCGATGGTGAGAGCCCTAGTCAGAGCAGGCATGAGTGTTGGTAGCCTGGGGAGCCAGGGCTCGCACCTGGCAAGCAAGTGGGGTCTTGTAGCAGCGAGCCCCCTTAGCCTGTGCTCTCTGCTCTAACTCCAGGCTTTAGTGCGGGATGAAACGGTACGTTCAGATACCCAGATGTTGAAGGGTTATTGCCAATTAGGACATGCATAAAGTCACCTCATTTTGTAGCAAAGCAACCAGAGCCCCAGAGGATCCACTTAGGTCTTTTCCAGTGTCACTTCCACAACACCCAGCGCACCATGCTTCTTTCAGCCCCGCCCACAGGGACAGCCCTACACTGACTCTCCTCGATTCTCTGTATTTACCCATTTGAAGATGGCTCTCGAGGACCTCTTACCCAGGCCTCCTCCAGCTTTATTTCCCTCAACTACTCATCATTTGGGACGGGTGTCAGGGCCACCGTTTTCCTGTCATTTTCTTAGGCTCCAGGGCTTCAGCTGTGGTGAAAAAGCAGCTTAAAGCTTCGGTGGGCCCTGAAATGCCTGACACCCGTTGAATACAACCCTAGCAGTTTGTTGCAGACAGATCGTGTGGTTTTTTTTTGTGTTTTTTTTTTTTGTTGTTGTTTTTTTGTTTCTGTTTTTGTTTTTGACAGTCCGCTCATCTCCCTGATGAGTCAGAATTCAGCACTGCCATTATTTCCAATGCAGGAAGAGAATCAAGACAGCACAGTTACCAACCATCTCTAGGCTGATCCCCAAAGCTAAAATGGAAATCATGTATTTCCCGAGTCATCCTGCTCATCTGGGGCCAGCCCTGATGTTTACAATCATCACGGCGTTCTACTGTGGGCAATCTTACCTTTTATCATTTGTAACTAAAAGGCACAGAGAGGGTGAGTGAAACTCTCAGAGTCACACAGCTAACGAGAGGCAGTGCCAAAACTGGGACTCGGGTCCGCCTGTCAGTCATCACACGCATTCTACCACCCCACAGCTGCAGTGCTCCTGGCGAAACTGGACCATGAAGTATCTTTCTCCTGCCCTGGACCTTCGCCTGCCATTTGAGGGAGAGAGAGGTGAGTCTGGACTTGGATGGACCTACAGTCTATGTTGGTTTTCTCCCCTCTGGTTCTCTGACCCCAGGGAGAAGTTACCTGACTTCTCTGCCTTTCACTCTCCTTGTTGGATGTAGGGATGCTTAACGATCACCTTGTGCAGTTTGGGAGGATGAGGTGACTGTGTCAAGGACCCAGCACACAGTAGGTGCTCAACAAGCAGCTGGTCTGGTCACCAGACGCCACTAGCTGTGGAGTGAGGCACTCTGGTTGTGAGGCTGAAGCCTCCTGGGCTTAGTTCGCTGCAGCACATTGCGCTCTCTCTCGTCCGCTCTCACTCCATAAATCACTCCCGAGCCTTTCTGCTTTCTAAAGGGGCACTCTTTCACTGACGCTCTGTTTCCTGGCGTTCATGATGCCTCGGCCTTCATCCTCCAGCTGTAGCTTGTATTTTTCCATGGACGTACTTTATGAACTTACTACACTGCTAACTTTTCATACTGCTTTTTTGGCTTTTGGGTTTTTTTCTTTCTTTTCTTTTCTTTTTTTTTTTAATTAGCTGATAGTAGTGAGGAACACAACACATTTCAATTTAGCTTCAGCTAACTTAATCTGTTGCTTTTCCTGTTTTCTGACTTCTAGGCAGGGAACCCAGAAGCCCTAAGTGGGATGATTTGATTCTTCAAATCTCTCTTGTGATGAGTCCTGTAGTGCGTCTTTCTCAACAGCCAAGGGATGAAGATGGATTACCCAACTTAAAAAACTACACGTTAAAAGGCTACTATTTCTTATTGTACAAATAAATACAATGGTAATCTCAGTCCTGGAGGTAGTTTGAGAATGGTCTAATCACAGATAAATCTCCGTTATTATCAAAGTAACAAGTTGCCTCAGAGGGAGGAAAAAAATCTAAATAACTATTTTTACTGATATAGTTGATGATGATGATGATGGTGATGATGATGATGATGATGGTGATGAACTGGTTATGTAAAGTGGGAACTAATTCTTTTAAGCAAATGGGTGGACCAGACAGCATGTAAACACACCTTTAATTTCCAAGCAATGGCTCTTGGCATCTTTGTATTGTACCTGCACCCTCTTCTCAAGGCACACACATATGGAACAGTGCAGTGGGAAGGGGATGCCACAGCTCTGGCTTTGGAGTGTCCAGGCTGCTGCCTGAGGCGCTGACCCTATTCAGACCCCTACCACGGACTGCCACACAGTGACACCTAGTGACACCCTGGGGAGGTAACCAGATCCTCTAGATCTGGCCAAAGATGAGAAACTAGTATGCATGTACACACACACACACACACACACACACACACACACACACACACACACA
>OU015752.1:21503903-21518159 GCA_907169655.1 Acomys percivali
ACACACACACACACACACACACACACACACACACACACACACACACAGGCATGCCAACACATGAGTGGTAGCCTGTTATAACTTCATCCTCAGATTAATTTCCTTCCAGAATTTCAGAATTTTATAAAATGAGGGATGTTTCAAAGACAACAACAAAAAGTAAGGTCTTTGCTGTAACTTGGGAAATCTTGTGCTGACATCTGTAGGTCTCTAACCAGGGGCCATGCTTGCTCTGCAAAGGGACCTGAGAGACATTCGTGTTTATGTATCACAGACCCCAGAAGTGGCACACATAAAACTGACTGTATTCTCATTATTATGTTTGTGTTGCTTTTGTGTGAGACAGGAAAAGAGAGACAGAGAGAGGAGGGAGGGAGAGACTGATAATGCTATATGGCAAGGTCGTAGATTACAATACTCTCAGTCCATGTGGACTCTGAACAATATGGCAGAGTCACACGTTAGCCCCTGGAATTGATGGTCTTAGAAGGAGTCTCATGGGATCATTTTTGTCTCTAGATACATATTAAAAGGTTTTCTAGGTAGCCCAGACTGGCCTGATTCAATCTTAGAGACCCTTTAACCATCATGGTAGAGGAAGGCTCAGTCAGTCTCAGAAGAGCCTGGCTGGCCTCTGCCTTCAGTTGCCAGTAGTTTCGACCAGATCAGCCTTGTTATCAAGTTGTGGTGACCAGAAGATTCTAGTCTTGAGTCCTAGGCATTCTGGCTTCCGTTATGCACTACTCCTCTCACCTGATCTAAGTACAACCCACCTTCAAACTCATGTCTGAAGGAAAGTTCTCTTCCACAATAGATGATAGGTACTCTTCCTACAATCATAGTTTCCCCCTAGAAGGTAGGACATTCGTAAGTCTCATACATGAATTAGAGAGTTTGCTGTGCTTAAATCCCAGGAAGATGTGGAGGAAGTTAGGCAGGCCAGAGGCAAATTAGGGCTCAGGCCAAAAATGAAAGATACTCTCTGCTGTAAAACCAGCTGGTCATGTGGGAGCCTGGATCCCCGCAGTTCTGTTTTCTAAATGTTTCTGTTGTGGGTGAAGGCAACACTGGGCTCTCGTGGCTTTCTGCTGCCCTGGAGCAATGGCTTCAGATCACAGTAATAACTCCGTCTTAAGCTAACAGGATCTGTGGAAGCTTGAGTAGTTGAGTTAAGGGCCATTTATTACAATACAGCGCGTCTGGAGACACGAAGTCTAAATATCAACTCTGGGTTGACGCCTAAAGCTTATCTTCACCTAGATATCTCCTCTAGCTGTTTGGTTTTCTAAATAAGAAAGCACTGTAGCAAAGGGCATCTAGTGATAGATCTCAATAATTGTGACTTACCTGTGGGCTGTGGATAGAATTTGAATAATGAGTGGAATGTCGTGTGTTTTATAATTACCTCTGTTATGAACCACCCTTCATCGGCCACCAAAGTCAAAGGAGAGACAAATTTCCCTTTCTTATAATAGAACCTGCTGGGTATAGCTTCTTTCTCATACACAGTCATGTGTTCCACTGTGCTGAGTTTGTGATATATCTGCAAAGAAAACCAAGAACGAGCAGTTTGAACACTCATTAAGTACATGTTAGATCTGTGAGATAGAGGATATATATATACATATACATGTATACAAAAATATACATTCAAATTAGATACTTTTTTTCTTGAAGTAGGGTCTTACTATGTATTCCTCGCTGGCCTGGAATTCACTATGTAGCTCAGTCTGGCCTTGAAGTCACAGAGCTCAGCCTGTCTATGCCTCTCCAGTGTTAGGATTAGAGATATGTGCTACCACACCTGTCTATGAGAGACTGTTGTATAGTTCCAAAAGCAAACTGGCTTGATTCAGGAAAGCTAAAGATCCATATGCTCTCTGATGTAAGAGATGGACCCCTAAGGAATACAATGGAAATCTCTCACATGTGTGCACCTATAAACATATACACAGAGTAGCCCAGACATGTAGCAGAAGAGGCACAGCAAAGAGAGATAAAGAAATACTGGTGAAGTTCTGGGGCAAGGCACTATAAAGTAGCAAAGACAGCACACCAATCACATCAGAAAAGATGCATACAAGACTCTCAAGGATTTCAGATTAAGCAAAAATAATGTTAAGATGTAGGAAACACCACTGAGCGTCTTATCTTATGAAACTCAAGTAACCACACAACCATACCATAAATGGTCCCTTCTCGGTAGCTTTTCTGAGTGAGTATAAAGCTCATGGGATCTGGGAAGACCTTTCAGGAGACCATAGGTCATGCCAGAATTCTGCTTCTATCAAATATGAAGTGCCATTGCAACACTGTCCCCTACTGCTTACACACTTTCTAACGATCCTTTTGCACATAATCAGTGACTAGTGAACACATTGCAAAAGTTGTTAGTCAAAATTCTACACACTAAAATTAAGTGGCAGTTGTGAAAGTGGCCTGGCTGATATTAAATAGCACCCAAATCAGAGAAAAGATACGTGCTCTTTAACTTGACTTTGAGAGCCCCTCCTACCCACACATGAATCTTCAAAGCTCTAGGAATTGTTTATCAACCACATTGCCAATTCCAGAATGAAGCTGTGAAGTCTACACACATTTCCAATATTTAGCAGAAGCTTAAATATTCAT
This sequence comes from Acomys percivali, assembly GCA_907169655.1. Lineage (NCBI taxonomy): Eukaryota > Metazoa > Chordata > Mammalia > Rodentia > Muridae > Acomys > Acomys percivali. Next base: position 21,506,535 of record OU015752.1, read on the forward strand.
TGCTAAAATTAAAATCAACTTGCTGACACTGGTCGGCTGGCCTTTAGCCAAATCAGACATGTATTCCTTAATAGAAATGAACATAAAATTGTGTTTATTCACTCACATTCTTTAAAATAGTCTTCAGGCTGCTGATTAGAGCATTATGGATAGCTCTATGAATTAATTTTCTCTGTTTGATTAAAAATGATGTATGCAGAGAGCAGAACTATTTTGGATAAGTGAAAAAAAATCTGCTGACGTACAACAAGTCTTGCAGATTGTTGTGTCCCTCATGTGACACAACTGTCACCAAACACAGCCCCTCTTTTGAACCATTACCAACTGCTATTGGCTGGTGAAGGTGCTTGGTGCGCACATCCTGCAGGAAGATGCTCTTTCCAGCTCATGGATGTTGATGCCCAAGCATCCTGGAGGTGTCACCCGTCTAAGTGCCAAACTAGGGACAAAGATGATCTTTCCTTGCCAGAAACACAGCGCTGCTTCCCAAGAACCTGCCAACGTGTAGCATATTCTTTCTGCTTTCATATTTAGGGAGTTGGTGGGGCACTGTGTAAACTTCATTTCCTGGCTGTGGAGCTCAAGGGGAGGGGGTGAGGAAGGGACATTTCCCTAGTGAGTGAGGAAAGGCTTCGAGCAATGGAACAAGGGTACTGTTGACAACAGACCTCAAATAAGGGCAAGCAAGTGCTGGTGGGGACCTCCTACAGGCCAAAGGGTCCAGACTATGGCTTCCATCATGACCCTCTGGCTCATGTCAACTGTTCGTAGGCAACTGTTGTGCTGCCACAAGGATGCAGAAGACATCAGCGCCTCCCCCTGCCCCTCTCCCACCCCCACCAGACTCCTCCTGGTTCCCATTTGGCTAGCATTGTCTCCTCCCCTGAGAGAGATAAGTGCTTCCCGGACCACATCAGCTCCCCCGGGAGTGGACAGAAGCTGCATCCATGCAATGGGAGGTGATGATGCATCGCGAACACTAAGTCGTCAGCCCAGAGTGTCACCTGTCCCTTCCTTATTCCTACCATCCACAGTCAGCCCTGATTACTGGGTTTTGTTTGGTTTTGTTTGAGAGTGTGAACACAGGCTACTGAGTTACTGAAACGGAGCTCTGTTCCTCACCTGCACACGGCGGGAACTTAGCCATACCCTCTCGAGAACCTCCTCCTTTGATGCCGATCTCACAATAAGCGATAAGAGATAAGCTCACACATAGTCTTTGCTGTGATCTCAACCTGCATCTATGTACTCCCATGCATTTTACAGCCTGCCATGTTCATGTGAGGAAGGCAGAGGCTTGTCATTGTCATTGCTTTGTCCACAGAGAAAATTTAAAAAAAAAATTTTTTTTTTTTGATAGCTGGAGTCAGAAGCTGACCCCATGCAGACACGTGGACTATGCTGTCTTTTCCAGTCATCTTTATATCAGAGGCAAATGAGAGTCACAACTTCACTCTAGAGAGTCTGCCTCAGGGGGTTTGTTCAATAATAGCCCCCAAAAGGGCTTGCTGACGCATGGCGGGAATTCACAAAGTACAGAGAATCGTTTATCTCGCTTAACTTTCATTAAACTTAGTGGCGGTAGATACCAGTATAGAGCAAAACAAATATAGAAAATTAGTGACCTTACAGAGGTCATGTGGTAAGAGTGTGGCTGGCTCAGTCACTCACTTGATCCCAAAGTCTACGCTCCTAACTTGTAGTGAGTATTCTGGAATTTTCGTTTCTTTAAAAAAAAACACAGCAATATTATAAGAATATGCTTTTGTTTTAATTCCGGGTGTGGGGATATTGGGCTGCTTTATAGCAGCTGACTATAATTTGTCTTGTGCTCTAGCAGAGGTGTGGTTTTTCTAGCTGCGGATAGCTTCCACGATTGTATGGTGTTTGGAATTCTGGGAAATTTTCAGAGTGTACATAAATGCTAGGTAGGCCCCAGGGGTGTCAGTGGGTTTTTGGATGTTGGTTAGTTGCTGTTAGTCACAGTTGGTTAAGTAGTTTTGAGCAGAGAAGAAATGCCCTTTCCGACCCCTGACTTTATTCAGGGATCTCTTTCCTTTCCTCTCTATCCTTCTGTCTCTCCTATTTAGAGTTAGGAGGTTGAAAGGGAAGAAGAAAATGGGAGAATGGTGGAATAAAGAAAAACCCACAAAGTAGCAAATGCCAGCTACACTAACCAGGTTACAGCGTTGATTATGAAAACTCTTAAGAGGAAGACAAAACACAAACTAGAGGTCAATGGGCCCATGTCCCCTCCCTCCTCCACCATGTTGTGTCTTGCCTCGGAGTGTTTTCCAGGCACTGGCCACAGGCTCACAACGGGCCCTTGGTCCTTCACTTGCTGCAGGTCATCCAGGCTGACGTACTTGCTCAACTCAATGACTTTATCCATCCAGAAGATGTCAGTCATTCCATGGTCTGAGAAAATGATGACATTTAGGTCATCCAGCAGGCCTCTTTCCTGTGGGATGGACACAGGCAATGATTACAGTGATGGGAGAAAGGCCCTTCCTTACACAAAGTCTTGTAAAGAGGTGCTTTTAGCCAGGGGTTGTGGCACATGCCTTTAATCCCAGCACACTGGTAGGCAGAGGCAGGCAGATCTCTATGAGTCTGGTCTACAAAGTGAGTCCAGGACAGCCAAGGCTACACAGAGAGAATCTCTATCTAGAAAAACAAAATCCACAAACAAACAAACAAACAAAAAGAGAAGTGTTTTTAAAATTATAGATTAAAGGAGAAGGAGATGAAGTTGGAAGTCATATTTGACCCCTACGTCCAGGCTAAAATGGTCAGTATTCTTACTAATATTCCAAGGAACCAGGCTGGCTCTCTAGCCCTTGGTGCTATGTGAAGAAAAGAGACCCTCACACTGATCTAGTAAAGAAATTGTTGAAGGACATGTGAATGAGTGGCAATCATGAGATGGAAAGAGATGACAGGAGAAAATGCCAGATGAGTTGCCCTTGCTTTGGGTCACCTGGATCCATTGGGTCATATACTTCAGGACAGTGTCCACAGCTTTGAGGGCATCTTTTCTCTGAGGTGATGAGGGGCCATAGTGGTGGCCTTCCACATCAATGCGCTCATGGTATATGGCTGCTAGATCAGCTCGGCCACTCCTGGAGGAAACAGAATGAGACAGCCACAGTTGACGAGACCTCTGTTAGCTTGCCCCCTTGTGACCTGCTTACCCTCTATGAAGGTGAGAGACCCCTCAAACTCTGCCCAGTGTACCAGTCCAACTGCGCATTTCCACAGACGCAAGTGTGGGTGGATACTGAACCCAAGGTTTCTAGTCTCTTGTATCTTGGCGACAAGTTGCACTCTTTCTGGCCACACTGTACTGGTTTTCATATCCCCCCAAATTGAACGATGTAGGAAGATGCAGATCATAACCATATAACTCCCTTCTCACAGCCTGCTGGGGCTTAAAAGTCAGGAATCTGGAGACAATGCTTTAAATAACTACCGAAAAACCACTGATAGACTTTAAGGGAGTCCTAACAAAATGCCAGATTGTGGGTCTCACTGGCAAAAGTAAAGACAGTATAGTCAGAGCAACTTTGCTAGTTATAAATAGATTAATCCTTAGGACCTGACATCAGCCATGTGTTCTATGGGGACCTGTGACAGGTCAGATCTCATGTAGACAGAGTAAATGCTAAAAGCAACTGTACTTTTATGAACTCCAAACCCCCCCCCCCAGGTCAGCATTGATGGTAGAAATGCAAATCATCTACCCACCAATGCCGGCCTAAGAATGACCAGAACCTAGCAATGTTAAAAGGGGTGGTTCCCTCATGGGGAGAAGAAAGAATTCCAGGGACTGTCCTCTCCTTCCTTCACATGGCACTTTTTGCTCTGACCCTACCCACAACCCCCCTCAAGCTCCGGCTTTGCCCTTCCTCCCATCAAGCGCCCCAAAACAGACCAGCGTGATAGTGATGGCGGTAAAGACAATTATGGTGGCATCCAGAACTGACAGCAGATGAGCCACTGGGGGGGGCAGAGGGGATAAAAGACCGTTTTCTCTGCTTGGACCTGTAGTGTTAATATCCTTGTCAAATTGCCTTATTTCTTTTGAAAACTCTGTTTTAAGCACATCTGTATACAACACACAAACACAGCTAGACACATAGGCATGTGTTCCCTCCTCCAGGAGGCTGCCTCTGGTATCTTGAGGCTAGGTCAAGTGGCCCTACTGTGTGCTCCCATGACTATATGCTCACTTCTAGGCCTTTTGGTGTGTACTCTTCTCCTTCTAAAGTATGAGATACTTTCACATCAGGAATGGTCATTCTTTCTCCACTGTATCTCAGCCCAAGCTTAGTTAGCATTGTGCACACAGTAAGATTCTACAGTTGCCAGCTTAGTGTGTAATAATGAATACCAGCTAAATGGGCTGTTAACTATGGGCATGTACTATGTTGCTGCATCATCATCATCATCATCATCATCATCATCATCATCATCATTGACAGAGATTCCAGGCTGGCTTTGAATCATATAGACAAAGGTAACCTTGAACTTTTGATTCTCCTGCCTCCACTTCTTCCAAGTCCTGGAATTTCAGCTATGTACCTGGTTTTATATGCTTTTGGGGGGGATCAAACTCAGAGCTACATGCTAGGATGCTGGATAAGCACTCTAGCAACTTAACTGTATCCCTAGCTCCAGAATTCAAGACAGTTTAAAACAGTAGCCAGTATCACAAGATGGAGCTAGGATTTAAGCCCAGGTCTCTAGAACACGGGAAGGCCACTGCCAAGAGTCAACTCTACAGCCCACAGCAAAGGGGAGCCATCTCACCAGCTCGACTGAACTGTGGAGATCATTGCTCTGTTACAGGACTCCTACTAACTCCCAGAAGAAGGCTGTGACTAAGAGGCAACACTAAGAGACACATCATTGTCACTGAGATGCTCTGTGTCTATGGGTTGACCCTGTTTCCAGGACTGGAGGGAGCTATAGGGACTTCAGGAATGGCAATCCATCCTCCATCTCAGCTCAAGCTTAGCGTTTTTCACACAGTATGAGTCTACAGTTGTCAGCTAAGTGCTCACAGGAAAGCATTCACAGATTTGCATGTGGAGAAGCAGGCTTCAGGGAAGTTTTGGAAGCCTCTCCCTCCCTGGCAGATCTCTGAGACACAGTTGGAATTTGGAAATGTAAACTGGGCCTTTGAATGTCCTTCCACATGTATTCCATCTTCTCAACCAGGGAAGAGATCCCAGAGCAGTCTCTGGCTGGCATCATTCTCCTTTATGGTCACATGATCACATATGCTCTAGTGATGCCATTAGGTTCTACTGAGCACTCCAGGGTGCACATCACTAACACCCCAGAGGAAGCATTGGTTTCATGTGAAATGAAATCGTCAGACAAATGTTCTTTTCTCTTTTTAGAACAAAACAAATTGACTCTTCATTAATAAGCCCCATTACCACCCTCCTCCACAGTATGGATTGGGCCATGTCCGTATTTAGATTTTTCTCACAAATCGTATTATCAGTATTCATGCTCCCTAATGTGAGAATGACTAATTTAAACTGCCTCTGCATCTGTACATTGTCAGGTACAAAAGGTCTCTCTAGGACCCTGCCAGTGTGTAGGTGGCTGGGAGAAGTTAGTACTAGGTCATATGATTTTCATCCATACGCTGAAACTCGCTCGTGGCCCATGGCTAGTAGGCCTCTGGATTCTTCCTCCATCACTACATCTGAACTACATCTGAACACAATGAAAGCTTCCATAAAACCTGTCCTGGAGATAAGACTCCACATATATCTGCTTTATGTACTGGCATCTTAGGCATTCCAGATGTGCTGGTTCACGTACTATATCATATGTTTAGGTGTCCACACTTCCAGCATGGGCCCTACATATGGTGGGAAATCCCACTTAATACACTGGTGACCTACTAAAGGTTTATTGCAGCACTGGAGTTTAATGAGATACACCCAGGTCTCTTCATTTGAATACCCACTGTACCGCCAGTATGTTTGTAGTGCAATGTCACGCAGGCTGGTTTCTCCAGGGCTTTATATCACATTTGAAAATCTCTATGTGGTCAGAAAGCTGGAAAGTGTCACAATTTACCTGGTGGCATTGTTTCAGGAAGCTGTCAACCTTAGATGCCAGGAATGCTTGATTTGGGATGCTTGTGTTATGGGGAATACACACGTTAAGAGGTTTCTGTGTTAAGGTTTCATTGATTCATTAGGGACTGAAGACTCCCAGGGCTGACGGCTCTTGCCTGTTTGGAGCTTAGCAGATAAATTCTTGGTAGCCAGCTGTTTCCAATGTGGGTCTGGTCTCTATCACAGGTCAGCTCGTTTGTAACAGGGCTGGGTGAGGCGAGTTGGGTGGACATGCTTGCATGACTGCTATTTACAGCTTTGAGGTCCAGGAACCATGCCAGAAGGACGTGTGGCTCTCAAACCTAGTTCCCAGAAAACCGCAGGGGGGCTTCCAACCCCAGGGTTGCAGGGACACCCAAGTCTCCTATCACCTTATAATTCTGTCTAGGTTGCTTTGCAATATAAAAGGTTCATAATGTCATATCCATTTTTCTTGCTGAAGTAGGTTGGGAAGAGAGAACTGGGCAGAGAGAAATGGAAGCAATTTAAAGGTATGGTTAGTTCCTGGCTGTTAAGAAAGATGACAACATTTAGAAAGAAGGCCCCCAATATGGTAACGTGTCCCTTCAGTGTCACATTGGAGCGCCGTCTAAGACAATGGCTTAAAAGTCGCCATATTTCATTCGTGGTTATCACTCAGATTCTGTAAACTTAGCTGCTACCTAGCAGGAAGCTGATAAAACAAATTTTAAATTTTCTGATGGGGAAAACAACCCTGAAACTATAGTTGTACTATTCTCGGTGTTATTGATCTTTCTGCACATATTAATATCCATATTTCATCATCCCCCAGCGGCTCGTGTTTTCAGTTATGCATCTCTCGTATTCTCCTAACCACTTTGTTCTTCTCACTCCATTGGTTGTAATTGAAAACTACCTCGAGCACAAAGATGGTTTCAGATCCATGCTTCTCTTCTCAATAAAGGTGTCGCAGATGAATGGCAAAGACACCTCTACACCTCAGTTTCCCTATCTGGGATTTGAATGAGTAATGTCTCCTGTGGTCTTATGCATTGGAGACTTGGCCCCCCGCTGAGGGTGCTGGATAGGGAGGTTTAGGTGGCCTTGCTGGAGGAAGTGCGTCACCAGAGAAGGACTTTAAGAATTTAAAAAAAAAAAAACCCTCCCTATTTTTCAGTTCACTCTTTCTGCTTCCTGGTAGTGGTTGAAATCTGCACTCTAGCCTCTCAGCTTTCTACTCCATCTACGGTGTCTGCTGCTATGACGCGTCTTCCATTATGGACTCTTAGCTGTATGAAACCATAAGCCAAAGAAACTCTTTCTTCTATAAGTTACCTTGGTCATGGTGTTCTATTACACGATGGGAAAGTAACAAGTACACTGCCATGTGGGTGCTAAATGAGCCATGCTTAACCCCCTTTACCTGTCTGGTTCTTCCCTCAAGGTAGCTCAGAGATGAAAGTATGCACTGGGTTGTAGGCTTAAGGAGCTAGTTTTCAGTCACTTCACACATAGGGAAAGGCTAGGGTCTTCAGTAGTAAGCCTCTACCGCAAGAGCCTGCGGGCTGACTTTCTACACTAACAGCTTGTGAGGTCAGGAGAAGGTGGCTAACCTTCAAGAGTTAGTGATGCCTTTGTGAAATGGTGTCATAATGGGATTTTACCAACCTGACACAGACCTAGACAAATCAGTGAAGAGGGAATCTGAGGCGAAGAGATCAGATTGGCCTATGTGCATGTCTGTGAGCCATTTGCTTGGTTGCTGATTGATGTAGGGAGGCCTTAGCCTACTATGGGCAGCACCATCCCCAGCATGTGGGCCTGGGCTGTACAAGAAAGGTGGCTGAGCCAGCCAAGAAAGCGAGGCAGTTAGCAGTGCTTCTTCGTGTTTTCTGCTTCAGTTCCTGTCTCCAGGATGTTGCTTGAGTTCCTGCCTAGCCTTCTCTTGATGATGGACTATAATTATAGACTAAAACAAACCCTTTCCTCTTCAAGTTGCTTTTAGCATAGGGTTTGCTATAGCAACAGAAAAATCAAACCAGGACAGATGGGGAAAACACCTGTGTAACATGGTAAATAAAGTAAATAAAACAGGTTAATGTAAACAACAACAAAAACCAAACATGTTAATGTAAATTAAGCCCTTTGATCCAATGGATATTAAAACTATCAACTTTTATCTTTTTTTCTATGCAAAAAAAAAAAATCACTTAAATTCAAAGGTGGCATCTTACACGGCTATGGCAGTGCAAGGCAACGCCCAGATTACACATGGGTGCTGGCTTATCTCTTCCTGCCCAGACATGAGAAGCTTCTTGAGCTGCCTAGACTCCTGCTGAAATGTCCCTGAGTAAAGAATGTGGTAAAGGCATGTCCCAGGTCTAAACATTCTCTCTTAAGTCCTGTCATATCTATCCCATGTCCCATTGTCTCGGAAAGGTGGTCACACTCTGTGAATAATACAGATTCAGAGCAGTGTGTGTTTGTGTGTGTGTGTGTGTGTGTGTGTGTGTGTGTGTGAGAGAGAGAGAGAGAGAGTATGAGAGAGTGTGTGTGTGTGTGTGTGTGAGAGAGAGAGAGAGTGTGTGTGTGTGTGTGTGTGTGTGTGTGTGTGTGAGAGAGAGAGAGAGAGAGAGAGAGAGAGAGAGAGAGAGAGAGAGAGAGAGAGAGAGAGAGAGTGTGTAACCACTTAAGTGTGGAAATTTCCAAATGCTCTTCAACTTATAATTAGGAATTTGAGATAGAGCTGAACCAAAAAAACTCCAGTGCCTGGGCTTGCTGCACCAGGCAGGGCTATCTGATGGGAAGGTAAATCACTCCTCAGTTTTGCCTAAACACACCTACCGCAAGAATTAGATTCCTTTGCACCAGATGCACAAATTCGTGCACAAGCTCTTACTTGCAGAGTGACCGTGACGGCTCTAGGCTGCTCCAATCTGGCTAAGACTGTCAGTGACTTCATTCCTGAAGACGACCGATTTGATTTTTGTCTACATAAAAGTATTGATCCACAAGCATTAGTCTTTAGTCTGCCTTTTAAGAAGGAAGTGAAGGAAGGTTTTAGGAAGTGCCTCATTTGTTTTCTGAGGACCTGGATCATCCCACTGCCTTCCTCAGGTGGTACCATCTGGTTGCTCTTTCTCATCCCAAATACCACCTAGCTTCGAGATGATGTGAGCAAGAATTGACATTGCCATTCTTCTTTGTCATTTCATGAAGAGAAAGGACACACACACACACACACACACACACACACACCCCACTACCACCAGGACCTATAGCAACAATCAGAAAATCTGTCCTGTTTCAAAGATAAAGATGCATCTCCTCAGAGTCCTATAACCTTGACAAAGAAAAACAAAACAAGAACCAACCAAACAAACAAACAAACAGCATCCTCCCCAAACCCACAAAGACAATACTTCTCTAAAGGAAAAAAAAACCCCAATTTTCATTCCCCCAGCATTCTGGTATTATGAAAATAAGGATGTCTGCTTAGATAGACCGGCGCTGGCCTGGGGCTCATATGGTACTCCTTGCTATGTTACCTGTGACCACTGAGTTGGGTACAGAGAGAGTCCATTCAGTCACGTGAGAAATGTGAAAGATGTGCAAGCACACTGATAGGAGTTATCTGCATGACAATTACAATGCAAACACTCGTATCTCTCCCGGCAGTAGGGTACAGTGATGGATAGCATCCGGTACCCAGTGGAAGCAATGGTGAGTAAACAGTGTAATTCTAAAGTTCCATCCCCATTCATCTGCCACTCACCGCTGTGCAAGTCCTCTCCGCCTTAACCAGACAGTAACACAGTATATCAACTCTGCATGCACATGGCTGCCCAGTCCTTGTGGGCAATGGGGGGGGGGGGGGCGGCAAGGAAAGGCAGATGAGGTACTGGGCAACATCATATAACACAGGCAACATATAAACCTCATGATACATTTGCTTAAAAGTTAACTTCCCCCAGTCTCTGCCCCTTCTAAATACCACCAGAAACAAATTACACCGATAAGTTGGTTTCTTCTTTTTTTTTTTTTTTTTAAGTTGGTTTCTTCTTGATGTTTACTATATAAAGTCATTTTCTCTTTAGCGTGACAATCACGCTAAAACATTTTGTGACCTAAAAGCTCTGCTTTACAGGTTTTCACAGAGGTAGCCTAGTCTAAAAATCAGCATGGAGTGGGGTCCTGTTTGCGCCTTTGATGCTCCTGGGGGAGTGGAGACCACTCATTCTGAGGGTTGGGGCAGAAAAGGAAGTGAAACCACGATGCCCGTCATCAGTTACCTCTGTACAAGGCAACCTTAGACTACGAGGAAGACTCAACTGCCAGGCAAAGTCTTGGGTTACTTACAGCTAATATCACCCAGCTGGTCATCTCTGTGCCTGAGGCAATCTTAGAGCTCAGCACACAGTTGGTCGCCTGTGTGAGAGGCACTCTTAACCACAGTGGTGCGGCTGGTGACTGTGGTTATTGCAAATGTATGCCTTGTGGTGAATTGGTTTCACAAAGTCGGCAGTTAAAACAAAACAAAACAAGCAAACAAGCAAACAAGCAAACAAACAAACAAACAAAAAACCACTGCTTATTCTCTCTGCTTTCCCAGCCTCCTCCACTGGAAACAGGATTGTTTCATCTGCTCCTCTGAGGCAAGCAAGTTCAGAGATTTATGAACTAAAAGAACGTTTCGTAAGTGCATTCAGTTTTTGTTACAGCTGTAGTGACTGTGTTGGTGCCTCTCGCTGTGCTTCGCTGTGCTCTTTCTTGGGAGGATAAAGGTCCTGCCCAAATCTCTATGCTGAGTCTAACTGTGTCCTCTGCTTTGAGCACACATAGGAAACCCATTCGGCAACCAAGATGACCTCAAGTCCAGCTCTAGAAATAGGAGCCTCTAAGCACTCCCGGCTGGACCCCCGTCTTGGTGGCCTGACTGCTTCCAGCTGATGTGAGGCTTTGCGTCTGGCTCATACTTGGTATGCTGATACTTACATGGCTTCTCCATTGTCTAAGAACATAAAAAGGAGATTTTCAAACCCTGGAGGTTTTTCTCACATCCCATTCACCATTTCCAAACAGTGCCACCGCTCACAGTTACAGCCCACTCGTATACCACATACAATCGCTACATAAACTCTCAGACAGTACTTCACCTAGGCCCAGCACTCTTAAACCTCTTTAGGATTTGCTATTGACCCAATAAACAATGGAGAGAGAATGGAGAGATGGCCCAGCGGTTGAGCACTTACTGCTGGGCCTTTAATCCCACCCAGCACTCAGCAGGCAGAGGCAGGAGGGTCTCTGAGTTTGAGGCCAGCCTGGGGGTTACAGAGTGAGTTCTAGGACAGCCAGAGCTACACAGAAAAACCCTGTCTCAAAAACCAAACCAAAACAATAAAGAGTACTTGCTGTCTGCAACTCCAGTTCATGGGGCCTGACTGCAAACACCTATATCAGCTGTACACACACACACACACACACACACACACACACACACACACACACACACACACACACA
>OU015752.1:21518169-21528799 GCA_907169655.1 Acomys percivali
ACACACACACACACACACACACACACACACACACACACACACACACAAACAAACAAACAAAAAACAATGGTATGGCTAAAAATTTGAGGCACTTACTTTAAGGAGTCAAGAGCATCACTGACTGCATTGGCAAAGTTGATATCTGTTGGGACATTTTTATATTCTAGGCAGTAAGTTGGTCTGACACCAAGAATCTCAACTTCACAGCCTAACAAGAAAAAAACATAGAAAATAGTTATTGTCTCCAATACTTACAGGAGGGCTATGAATCAATTCCATAAAACAAACATGAGTCAAATATTTTATACCTTTTCGTAAACTACAATAATTTATTCATGGTAAGCAGCATATTTAATTATAATTTTGTTCACTGGAGTAGTATTTTAAATGCCATTACAATGTAATACTGGAGTCCTATGATACAAATTACCCCAAATTGGACAATAGAAACAAGATATATATATTAATTAGTTTACCAAAATATTTCAATTAATTTTTTTCTCTAGATTATCCATAACTCCCATATCCTAGTCTAATGTCCCCTGGCCTATTCAAATGTTTGGTAGTATCCTGCAGCCATTATTATAAATTAAATATTCTTATTCAATTAAAATTATATATGTGAAGTAGAATTATAATATAATATATATTTATAAAATCAGAATTATAAAACAAATATTTTACTATCATATGATAAAGACTAACTGGACTTTTGAGTTCTAACAGCAAGCCAGTTTCACCAAGTTAAAGCAAGGATTCTGAGCTGGCCTTCCCTCTCCCAAAATGCTATAAAGGAGTCAGAAGCTGGCTGTGAGTCTACCCCAGACTCTTAGACAAGCAGAAGTAGTTGTTCTGAGGAGGGGCCACTTAGTCAGAATATCGGAACACAGAGCAGCAGAGGGGTGAGCCAGTCTCAGTTTACATCTGCTGAGCAAATATTTATTGGCCATTACTATGAGCTAGTGGCTCTGTTCAGGCAGAGGAAACAAAAGTGAATCAGAGTCTCCTTCTCAGAGCAGTCCAGAGTCTATGCCTATGGGAAAGAGGAGAGGGTGTGCCATCTGAAGTCTGATGTGAGGCCCCCACTACCTACACGGGGTGGGAACTCAGCGAGGAGCAGTATTTTACCTCCTGAAAGTCTTGTGTGCATCCCTGCAAACAGCCCAACTGTTAGAGACACAGCCGAGGCTATGGGGCTACAGGGAGTGGAGGTAGGGGTTGGGGTAGGGTGGGGTATCAAAGCAAAGAGACAATGTGTGCCAAAGTTCAGAGAACTTCTAAACAATTATAACCATGAAATGCCAGGCCAGGGGAATCCGGAGCCTGGGGAAAATGACCTCCAAGTGAAAGTGAGTAAAAGTGGGAGACACAGAATGTGGGGGGAGGAAGGAGTCTGCCAGGACACAGGTTGGCAGGCACTTTTGAGTACAACTGCCAGGTGTCTCCTGTTGATGCAAAAGATAGCAGACTACCTCATTAGCATAGAAGATAATGGAGATGCAAAAGGGGCGTTGCATGAAAACGTGTCAGTTTTTAACCAAATATCAAAATGCATCAAAGTAAGAAAGAGGCGCCAGGAGGCAGATTTGAAAAGCAACAGTGCCAAAAAGGGACAAAACCAAGCATTTTAGTTTTAAAACTAACACCAAAAGTATGAAAAGCCAGAAGGAGCCGTGACTCCACATAGACATGTATGTGTAGAGATTATTGCTTATATGTCATCTACATGCATGCACAAAGGAGCCTTGGTAGTGTAAGTACAAGACTTTGACCTTAATGGAAAATGGTTCAAGGTACAATGAATAGTTGGCCATGATGACCCCTGTCTGCAATCCTAGTACTTGGAAGGCTGAGGCAGGAGGATCAGGAGTTACATGCAGACTTGTCTACTGGCTATACAGGCCTTTGTATATCAAAGACTTAAACAAACAGACAGACAGATAGAATGAATACGTAGAGATATATGGAGAATTTAGATGTTGGTATCAACGGGATGAATTCAGTCGATTTGAAATTTTTATAGGAAGTGACTTTTTAAAAACACAACTGCTAGGCAAACTGAACATATTCTCACCCAGAACTAATACCTCAGTAGTTCCCCAAAAAGCAGAAAAGTTCCAAGCATGATGCATACAATCTGACCACAGGTAATAATGCTAGGAATTTAAACATAATAATGTGAACTAAAAATAAACCTAGCCACTTACCAATTTGAAAGAAATGTGTTATGTAAATTGATGCCCAGAGGTAACGAAAACTTCATTGACAGGCCAGTTATTAACAGCAGTGAAAATTCCATACTTCACAACTTCAAGGGACACATTTTCACTTAGGCCGGGAGAAAAATCAAACAATGTTTCCCTCACTGCTCTAGTTTATTGCTCTTAACACGCCTTTCATCAAATAGAAAATAGAAGTAAACACATTTAGACATCAGGAGGTGTGCCCAGGAGTTTCTGTATGACAGTCTTTTAAAAAGCTTTTTGCAGGGCTGAGAGATAGATCAGGGAGTGCTGGCTACACAGAATGAAGGTCTGCGCTCACATCCTTAGCACCTACATAACTGCCAGATTGCCATGGCAGCCTGCCTTTAATTCCAATCATCAGAAATGGAGACCAGGGAGCCCTGGGTCAAGCTGGCCAGCTTGACTAACCATATTGGTGAGATTTGGGCCCAACTGAGAGACCCTGCCTCAAAGAATAAAGCAGAAAGCAATTGAAGAAGACTCCTGAGGTCAGTCTCCAGATAGAGGCATGCACACACGTGTGAGCATGCACACACTCATGTCTATCACACGCATGTACACTTATAGAAACATTTTTAGTCTATAGCATACTACAGTAGCAGGTACGTTGACAGTAGAAACAAAAGTGTCACCAAATTGTGAGCAAATGCATACTAATATTTATTTTATTCTAGTCTGCTCTATTTTTAAAGTTGATTAGCAATCCACAAGTTTACATTACTGTCCTCTCTGGGTCATGGCCTGTGTTAGAACAATGCTTATAATAGCACCCTCTTACCCACTGAGGATTGCAGACCGCCATGGATACTAGAAACCACAGAGAGCATAGGAACCCTGGTGTAAACTCATGAACCATATCAGTCAACAATGGGCCACATATACGATACAAAGTGCCTAGTGACATTGTAGTCACCTTAGTTCGTGTTAGCACATTCCATGGTGTTCACACAATGACTAGATTGCCTAACACCACCTTCCTTAAGACACAATCTGTCTTCAATTGTACTGAAGATAGATTAAATAGGTAGATGGTAGATAGATAGACAGACAGACAGACAGACAGACAGACAGACAGATAGATAGACAGATAGATATTCCTATGAAGTTTAATCTGTAAATTAGTCATGGTAAGGGATTAAAAACGTTAATAAAATAGAACAATCATAACAATATCCTATAGTAAAACTTGTTTGGCTATGGTCAGAGTATCCTTTTCATTTAAAGGAAATGTCATAACTTTTCTCCCACCTATCTGACTTTTTCAAATCACTACTCTTACGCCTTGGCATCTTTATTCAGTAAAATAAGTCACTTGATTACGAGTGCCGAGGATACTTCAACAATCCATCTGGTAATCAAGATGGCTTCCAAGTGACTCTCTGGCAGGAATAAGGCAGTGTGAACACACTCAGACAAAGGGGCAACGCTTTCTTGAGCAGAACAGAATAAGAAGGACCTCATGAGCTGTTTAGCTCACAAATGTTGTATATATTAAAAGTCAACAATCGTTTATTTCCTGAATCCTCCAATTAGCATTTTCTTAGAGCAGCTGACAAGTAGCGAAAAGCATGGGAACGGACACCATATGTCGAATACAACTTGGAGTGGAGTCTTCAGTCACTTTCATCCGCTGGGAGAAAGGTTGTAAAGCAACGGGCTGGCAGTTTTTATTGTAGTCCTGCTCTGCTTGACAAGGCACTTCTAGAAACGTATTGTAAGAAGATAACATTGTAAAGCCTAAAAGCACGTTTATGTCTAACAAAAGACGGGGAAATAAACATAATACAATGTCAGAAAGAACACATTTTTGCAGCTGCCTTGATAAACCGTTTTAGGAGTGATTCAAACCTGGAGCTGCCCTCCTCCCAGGCCCCCCGCCTCTCCTCCACCCCCACCCCCCACAGCCTCTTACTTCTAAGAGGAAGGCTCTCAGGTCTGCTGCTGCTCCTTTTGGTGGGGATGGTCATGTGACCCAGTCCTGACACTGAGGTCTACTGAGGACCTGAGGTGGAGAGCTTTGCTTCCTTAGGAAAGACAGAGGTATCACAGGCTCTGCCCCTCCTTCCTGGCATAGAATGTACATTGTGCGGATAGGATCCTGGACTCAAGGCAGCCCTCTTGGAAGGAATGAGGGAAGATTCCAGAGTCAATATATTAAAGCCATGCAGAGAGACCCAGGGTTTGCGCTTTGGAAAGGACATCGATACACATCTGAATTGCATGCCATACCTCTCACGTTGTCCAAACAAGCCCCTTTGTTATCCACTCTCGCCTGTTCTCTATTATTTATAACAGACACTTCCTAATTGGTGATATAAAGGGGATTTAGAGAACCTAAATATTTTCATTACGGCTCACTCAAAGTGACCTTACTTTTGTAAAAACAAGTGCCTGTTGCGTTCGTCCTAAGAAACCAAGAGCTGATGTTTGAGCGATAGCTTTGCGACTTCCTCCTAATATACCAATTAAAACACAAAAGTTCCATTATGTGACTGCCCTATTTATCCACTCAACAGCTGCTGGCCACTGGTTTGTTGCCAGTTTTTAAATGGTATGGATTATGCAGACATAAATATTTTCACATATGCTCTCTGGTTCACTTAGGGGTGCGTTCCTGTTGGGATATGTCATGGACAGGACTGTTAGGATTGGGCTATACACACACTGAGAAGTTGTCATATGGCTTTGCTCCCATCTGCACTTCCTGGGATGCCATTATCCCACTCTTATCGACATTTGGATTTGTTATTTCTTTTCAAAATTAGCCATTTTCCATTTTAGTGTGTGTAATTGAGACAGGAGGAAATTCTGTGAAAGCTTCGTGTAGGCTCTGCCCCTCCCTCCGCCATAGCAGCCCCAGCCCCATGCGTCCTGCTGTAGTCCCACTAGCTAGGGATTAGTGGAGACGGGGCCTAATGACAGGCCAATAGCAGCTATCAATAGAGGTGATGACATGCAAATATTTCTAGCTCAAATAACAAAGTAAAATGAGGAATTTTGCAAAGAAAGACAGGGTTTAGACTTTAGAGTCTTTTTGAGAGTTGTTGGCTTTCTTTGGGGGAGCTTACAGAGAGCCCACACCACCAGCAGGAACCAGAAAGGCTAAAAACTGCATTGTGCTTTCAGGAACCGACATGTTAAAGGCCTGAATACGAGCGTGGATCTAGCACAGCAGTGGCACTGGCAGATGCCATTTTGAAAACCCTCTTATCGATGCTGGGCACTTGGCACTTGGTGCTTAGCACTCAGCAGTGGAGCCATTTTCAACAGGATTCTACTGTATCTGTGGCTCCGCAGCCAGAGATCCAGTGTGTGTCTCGTTCTTAGAAAAACCCAGCCGGGCAGTAGTGGCGCATGCCTTTAATCCCACCACTTGGGAGGCAGAGGCAGGTGGATGACTGTGAGTTTGAGGCCAGCCTGGTCTACAAAGTGAGTTTAGAAGAGCCAAGCTGCACAGAGAAACCTTGTCTCGAAACAACAACAACAAAAACAAACAAAAAGAAAGAAAACCCAGAGCAAGTGTCTGAGGACTGTATACTGCAACCTAGCCAGCAGCAGTGTACTGCTAGGTGGTAGAAAGAAACCGAATCAGAGCTGCTGGACGCAGCGCTGGAATCTGGTCCCAGTCAGAATCTGTGCGGAAACTCACACAAGTTCCAAGCACCATCTCAGCCACAGGAAGTGCCCGGCATTGGAAACCAGGCTTCTGAAGAATACCTTAGAGGCATGACCAGCGCCCAAGACCCCGTTACTGAAGCACTGCCCACGAACTGGACGGCCATCTGTAACTTTTTTCCCAAAGGAAAACTCGGGGGCAAGAACAGGCCCATCCATCCCAAAAGAACTTCTGAGAATGAGAAAGACATATATATATATATATAGGTATATATGTTGTTGTTGTTGTTTTGTTTGTTTTTTTGTTTTGGTTTTTCGAGACAGGGTTTCTCTGTGTAGCCTTGGCTGTCCTGGATTCGCTTTGTAGACCAGGCTGACCTCAAACTCACAGGGATCTGCCTGCCTCTGCCTCCCGAGTGCTGGGATTAAAGGTGAGCACCACCACGCTGGGCTCTTCTGTCTATATTTAACCCAAAGTGCCTCATCTCCCACCTCTTCCGATTTGACTCTAATTCAGAAACATTTCCAAAGAAATGAAAGGGACCATCAATGAACTCCTGAATGATTCTTGAAAAGTATGCAAACATCTAAAATAAAAGTTGATACAAAATATGGAAATGGAATTCAATTAAGAGAGAAACACAGAACAACCAAACTGAATTGGTAGAAATTTTAAAATTTCCGTAAGTAAATAAAAGTTTAGTAGAAAGCTTCAGAATAGAATTGATCAAGGAGAAGACAGAGTACCAGGGCTTGTGGGTAAGGGAGAGATAGTAGAACCTTCTTAATAACCTTTCAATAACAAAAAATTAACAAAAAACATGCTTTAAACATACAGGAGATATATGAGACACCATGAGAAAACCAAATCTGTGAATCATAAGAAAAGAAGGAGGAAAATGTTCTTATGCAAAAGAGACATAAAACATTTACAATACAATCATAACATAACATTTTCCAAATCAAGAGGCATTAAGGACAGCACATACTTAAGACCAGAGAAAACTCCATGTCATATAGTTAAAACATAAAATGTACTGAACAAAGAAACTGTATTGAATACTGCAAGAGAGAAACACCCAAGTCACATATGAAGTCAGACCCACCAGAATATCACTTGTTTCTGCATCAGAAACCTTAAAAGCAAGAACAGTTTAGAACAATGTTATACATTCTAAAAGGCAACCAGTGCCAAGCCAGTAAAGCTATTTGTCATAATTAAAAAGGTATAATAAGAATTTTGGTGTCTTAAAAAACCCAGTTATGAGCTGGGTGGTGGTTCACACCTTTAATCCCAGCACTCAGGAGGTAGAGGCAGGTGGATCTCTGTGAGTTGGAGTCCAGCCTGGCATACAGAGTGAATTCCAGGACAGCCAAGGCTACATAGAGAAATCCTGTATATATATTTTTAAAAGTTATGTTATGTAAACATATCTTTGTTTAAATCCCAGGTGTGGGAGATGGGGCTGCTTCAGTTTGTTCACAGCATGAGATTACTGGCCACATGCGTGCTCAGGCAGGGAGGTGATTCTGCCAGCCAAAGGCAGTTTAATTCTGGGAACACTAGAAGCTGTAAGAAGATCAGAGCCCAAAACCAGGAGACCTGCCTGTTCCTCCTGCTGCTACTGTTGCTGCTTTGTCAAGTGGTTGAGAAAAAAGAGAAAAGAAGAAGGTGAAGATATCCTAACAAGATGAGGATTGGACTTGCCCCAGGGAACTCAACGCCCTTACTCAGAATGAAGTAGTCTAATATCTCAATGTGTCCTCTCCCCACTAACCTTCTGTCTTTCCTACTTTGTTTTGGGGTGTCAGAAAGGATTGGGGTGTAGAAGGGTGATAGATATAAGAACCAAATACAATAGATGAAAAAAAAATAAGCCTATGAAGGGAAACTAAAAACTTTCCATGACTAGAAACAAGCTAACGAATTCATGACCACTAAGCTGGCCAGAGAAGACATTAGCAAAAATCCTTCAGACTGAGGAGAAAGGTAAATATACCCATCAAGCTACAGAAAAAGATAAAGCATGTTAGAGAATTAGTTAAGCAAATAAGGTATGTGAAAACATATAAAACTCACCAAACCAAAAAATGACAAATATTAGTAACATAGTCAATGGTAACTCTGGATATTAATATCAGTTCTCCAATCAAGGACACAGACTAATAGACTGGATAGAAGAAAAGGGACTCATAAATATGTTGCCTTTAAGAAACCTGCCTCACTATCAAAGAAAAGTTCCACCTTAAAGTGAAATAATGGGGAAAAATCTATTTCAAGTAAATGGAGACCTCCCACAGGTATTGCTGTTTTAGTATCTGACAAAATAGACTTCAAACCAAAAATAATGAAAAGATTTAACAAAGGTCATTTCATACTTATTAAGAGAACAAGAGAGCAAGAGGACATTACATCTCTAAACATATGCCAAACACGGATGCACTTGGTTTCCTGAAGCAAGTGCTTCTAGGTATGAACTCACAGGTTGACCTACCACAACAACAGTGGGTGGTTTTAATAACGCTCTTACTTCTAAAACAGAGAAACATTGGGGTTAAGTGATGTCATAATTGAGTGAACCTAGTAGACATCTACAGAACATTCCACCCAAATACTGCAGAATGCACATTCGTTTCAGCAGTTGATGGTAATTTCTTTAAAATAAATGATGTACCAGAACACAAAGCAAGCACTAAAAATACAGGAAAACTGAAATAACTTGTTTTTTTCTACCTGACCATAATAGAATAAGTCTCTAAATCATCAGCGAGAGAAATTATAGAAAGTACATGAATTCATGGAGATCAAACAACACTCTGTTGAATGACAAACTGTTGGAAAAAAAAAAACAAGAAGGAAAAAAATTTTGAATCCTAGAATAGAATGAAAATGGAAAAAACATATCAGAACCTGTGGGATACAGTGAGAACAGTCCAACGGGGCTGCAGTTTACAGCTTCAAGTGCCCACACTTTAAAACTCATAAAAACTTCAAATAAATAACATAATGACACATTATAGGCTTTAGAAATACACACACACACACACACACACACACACACACACACACACCAAGCCAAAGCCAAAAGTAAAAGGTAAGAAAGTTAATAACTGGCAGAAATGAACAGAATTAGAAACAACAAACAAGAATGAATGAAATGAAAAGTTGGTTCTTTGAAGAGATAAACAAGACTTGGTCAAGCTCTTAGACAAACCCTGTGTGTATGTATATTTGACTCAAAAGTAGAAATAAAATTATCTATAGTGACAATGTGGACTAATAAGAGAGTGAGGGGTGAGAAAATGGAGGTAAAGCATATGGAGGAGTTTGCTTAATATGTAATATATATGTATGAAAACTTAAAAATTAGTTCTTTTTAAGAAAACAAAGCAAACAAAATAAAAAAAAAGTTTAATATAAACTCAAAGCTGAGACAAATTCTGACTGTACAGATTACCAAGTGGATGATCGGTGTAACCAGGTCTCACATAAGGGCACAGAATGCTATCATCTTACGCAGGCACTTTCTCACATACCTTTCCAATACCAGTTTTCTCAAGTGTGAATTCTGTCCTATCATTGACCTCTAGATTTACCTACCTTCAAATTAAATATAGTGCAATAATTCAAATTAATTAAAATAATTAATACATTCTTAGTAAAATTATATTTAATATAGTCTCTAGTATCATTGTTTTAGGCCAACCATTTGGCATTTGACTGTCTTGCACCCATCACCCATTGATGGTTTGCCTTTATTTTCTTGATTTCTATTGAATTAGTAAGTATTATTATTGTGCCATTCTTTTTCTATTAGCTTACTATTTATATATTGTTTGCAAAGTGGCCTTAGGAATATAAAGAAATATAATATTGGTCTATTAACATTTGCTGTAACTTTTTATTTCTTTAACTTCCCAGTTGATGTAAAGATAGGCTAGTTTTTAAAATTAAAAGCTTTACTTTCTGTTTCCATACATTTTAACTCTCCTCAGATTTTTAATAAAAAGACTATAATAATATTGTCTTTACCTATATAGTTTACTTTCTGCTGTTCTTCATTGTTCCCAACATTGCTTTGCTTCCATCCGATAGCGCCTTCTTCCAATTTGAGGGATTTAAGATTTCTGTCCTTTAGACATGCTGGCAGTATCATTGTGTGGTGGGGGTGAGGGAGAGAAAGAGAGAGCGAGGGAGGGAGGGAAGGAAGGAGGGAGAGAGAGAGAGGGAGAGAGAGAGGGAGAGAGAGAGAGTGTTGCATTGTGTGTGTGTAGAGGTCAGAGGACAGGAGTCAGTTTTCTTTCACCATAGGGGTTCCAGGGATTGAACTTGGGTCATCAGGTTTGGCGGCAAACACCCTCTTATCTGCTGAGCCATTTCTCCTGCCCCAAAACTCTCACATTTTGACTCTTAGAAGCAGTTCCTATTATAACTTCACTTTGTAAGAGTATTTCCAGTGGGTATGGGATTTTAGGTTGATGACTGCTTTCTTCCATCATTTGGAGGCTGCCATCCCACTGTCTCCCTGGATTCCAATACTTAGCTGGAATGTTGGCTGTCACTCCTATTGTTCTTTGAGCAACATTCCCTGGCCGATGTGAAACTTTCTTCGTTGTCTTTTCTTTTCAGTAGCTCTGAAGTTCATCTCTTCTTTCCCATCATTCATAGCACAGCTCGCTCGCTCTCTTTTTCCCTCCCCTCCCTCTCCTCCTCCCTCCCTCCCTCCCCCTCCCTTCCTCTCTTCCTCCCTCCTCTCTCTCTCTCTCTC
>OU015752.1:21533799-21551952 GCA_907169655.1 Acomys percivali
TGGACTGGCCATCTGGTCTCCTAGTTCTGATACTTTTCCATTGTGCACATCGTTTTCCTCAATGTGCTTTGCTTCCTAGCAACTCTCTCTGAGGACCACCAAGCTGAGCCCATAAACATCACATTTCTCCTGGCTTCCTAGAGCCACAGGTCTCGCCTTCCAAGTGGAGTTCCCGCTTGCCAACTTTGACACGTCTTGTAACAATAACTCCTGTGAGCTACATTTTATGTGATGTGAGACAGGTGTGCAACTGTTGAATCCGTGTCTCAAGAGAGCTTATTAAAGTGACTAAGCCAATTAACTCTCATAGAACGCGCAACCTTTTCCAGGAAAATACATCTGAGGTATGGGAGCTTGTGGGAACAAGTCTTTGGCGGGAAGCTTGGCCTTTGATCTCTGAGACCCTTTCCCCAGGGTTGGCCTGGTCCCAGAAGGCCAGGAGAACTATCGCTGTAGCTTTCTTCTGACGTCAGGAGGAAGGAGGCGGGCTGTACCAAAAAAGACTGGCCTTGTGGACTAGGTGAGAGCAAGCTAGGGACCACAAACCAGATGAGAAGCAGTTCGTCTTCTACACTTGAGGCCAGAAGCTCAATGGAAAGTGACCAACTGGGGATAAAAAGTGATTAGCAGGAAGCCAAGGTGAGAAGGAAGGCTTTGATTAATAGGATAAAGTCAGAGGTAGCTTTGGATCAGGAAAGGGAATTCTCTAGACCAGGGTCAGAGTCTAACCTCCTCCCAAGGGGAACCAGACGAAAATGGAGTGACCACGACCAGAGTTATGGTTCCTGGAGGACCCTTGGCATAAGCAAGCAGTGGCATGCTCACGTGTGAAGCAAACGCCTCAAGAACATCCCAACTGTGAAAGGACTATAGTGACCCCTCCTCATCACACAAGACATCTGGACTTCCCGAACTGCGTGGTGTTCCTGGCCAAAGCCCCCATCCCTAATGAGGACTTTGGATGAGAGCAGACTGAACTTACTCAGGGTACAAAATAGCAGGGAAGCCTTTTCCTGCCCAACTCATCTGGGTATCTGGCTCTGTGGCCCCTGCTGAGAGATTTCTTTCCATCCCTCCCAACTCAGTCTGTGTCCTCCGAGACCTTACAACCTGCCCCTCTTCCCACGTCCGATTGTGTCTCAAGTATATTGAGTCACTTCTAGGAACAGCTGGGGTAGGAAGTGAGTGCTATCCCTGTGGCCCTGTAAGGACCTCCCTCCTCTCCCCTACTTAGTGTGTATCTCTATGGGGGAATGTGCATAGACATGGTCTTCAATTGCTCTCCACCTTAATTTTGAAGACAGGGTCTCTTACCAAGCCTGGAACTTACCAATTAGGCTAGACTGACCAGCAAGCTCCAGGGACCTGTCTGTCTCTGCCTTCCCAGCACTGGGAATACAGGCACACATGGCCTCCATCCTGTGGCTCCCCAATAATTCCGGAGAAGTGTTGAAATCACAGTAGAGAAAATGGGAGGGGCCATGTAAGGAGGGAGCACAATTGTGCATCCAGTCTGGCTGGAGGAAAACTGATACTGCTGGCCCATAGAATTGGGCCAGGAATTAGGAAAGGAAGGGCACAAGGCTCTCTGGGCCACACTCTGCCTGACAACCCATCATTATTTAATTAACACCAATAAAGACTATGCAATAGGTCCAGGCAGAGGCCAGAGCATCCAGGTTGGATTCAGGACCTCAAGACTCTGCTCCTAGTCCCCATCTCCTGAGGACTAATTTGATATAAGAAGTACCAACTTTGAGCCCCTTTTCCTTTTGCTAGGACCCCTAAATTCTCTGTTCCTCTCCTCATTTCATTCTCTGTCTACACTCTGGTAACTGGGCAGGTTGGTGGGTTTCCCAACAGGAAAAGACCCTCACTAGACTTAGCCAGAGCCCAGACACCAGTGCAGGGGAATTTGCAAACCATTTGGAACCAGACAGGATGGATGGCGCCTCGGGTTGCTTGTTTGCTGATGTGTTCTCTGCATGTCGATTCTCTCAGACATTCCCTGAGCTAGGGAGCAGGACAAACAGGGAGACATCTCCCTAGAATTATGACTGGATCACCCAAAGGAGCTTGAAGCTCACAGCAGTCAATCTAGCACCTTTTCTTGGGTACCAATAGAGATGAAGCAGTCAACCTTCTGTGTTCCTGAGTCTCAACATCAGCACGTGCTTTGAGCCAGATGAAACCAAGATGGGAATGAACCTTAAATTCACAAACTCACAAGCTGTGAGAATGCCTGGAATCCAGAAATAAGTCTAGAAAGAAGCTATGGTCTTGCAACTCATCGATTCCATCCTTAAGCTAACTTAGCCTGTAATTCCCATGCTAGGTCTTGCCCTTCTACTTAGGCCAGCGCAGGGGCACTGTGACTGAGTATTGTATGGCATGGGACAGTGCATCAACAGACTATAATCTTCAATGACATTAAACATCTATGATGCCCATTCCTCTCCTGCAGTCACTGTGTCCATTTGGTTTTTGTACCAAGTGTCTGTAAACAGATTTCAGTTGGTGTCACTTTCTTAGAGAAACTATCCCAACGCTATCAGATGAGGATGGCATCCCTCTGTCCTCTACTGTTCCTGTCAGGACTTTTTTTCTTCCCCTTGCTTCTTGAGCCACACAACCCTTTTCCTTCTCCTTTCAGTCTCATCTTCTTTTTCCTGTTTAATTAAAACTGAAAATTTCTCAGGGCGGCGTTTGAATTTAGCTGGAGCAATCTGAATTGCTTTAGCCTCTCCCTATGTGGATGTCTCTACACGCAGAGCTCAACTGACCTCTGCCATGCCAACACATGACTCTCCAACTCTCTTGTTTGAATTCCAAACCTGCTCACCGACATCTCAAACTAAACTCAGAGGCAGTGCTCCTCTGCCTCCAAATCATTCCTCTTCATTTCAGTAGAGAACCGCCATCCAGATAGTTCACAAATCCAATCCAATATGACGTCTTAATCGTTAATATGTCTCCCAAGCTGCAATGCCTCAATACCAGGTCTATAGTCCAAGCTATGACCATCTCTTCTCTGAGTCTTAAAGTAATTTGGTGTTTTCTCCATCTCTGCTTATCCGTGTACTAATGTCTCTGTTCCATTCTGCACCTTGAGGCTGGAGTGGTCTTCCTGAGACGTGGGATGATGTTCAGAGCCTAGGTTTCTCGTTGTGTCAACTTCGCCACACTCACCCTCCCCTCTTTCAGTCTCTTGAAATACACCTTAAGGGGGGGCTCTTCCTTAAATATGGCTGCCTCTTCTTGCTAGCACCTTGATTCCTTCATCTTACTTGTCTTGTCACTTGTGAACTCACTTTTTCTAGGGACTCTTTGGTAACCCTCTCAAATTAAGTCTTATCCCTTATTAGATGTACAATATATTCATCATTGTACAATATCCTTGCCATTGTTACATTGTGCCCTTATATATATATATTTGGGTGTTAAAGAACTATCTCTCTCCTTTTCTGAATAGTAAGTTCACAGCAGGAGGTGATGGGTGAAGATCTGTGTGTCTAATTTAGCTCATGGATGTCTTCTGGGAGATCCCATGGCCATAAGTGACACCCCTTCAAGATGCTTGTAAAGGAAGGGTTTCACCATGGTCTGTAATTAATAGAAGTTCACTCCCAGGATGCTCTTTAAGACTTTCTGTTGAGGCTGGGCGTGGTGGCACATGCCTTTAATCCCAGCACTTGGGAGGCAGAGGCAGGTGGATCGCTCTGAGTTTGAGGCCAGCCTGGTCTACAGAGTGAGTTCAGGATAGCCAAGGCTACACAGAGAAACCCTGTCTCAAAAAAAGAGACTTTCTGTTGAACATAAAAGATGCAGCCGAAAAATTATAAGCTCTTGGCCATATCTCCAAGTTGGAGAATGGCTTCTGTGATCAACATTAGAAATGGCCAATGCTGGGGGGGTCCTACAGAGAGCTCTGGAAGATCACTTGTTGAGACAATCTCATACCTAAAGTGGGAACTCTGTAATCATTTTTTTCTTGACACAAGCCAACAACATCAGTGCTGGGGAGCTTGCAAAGTTTCTGTCAAAGGAAAAGATGCAAAGTGATGCCTGCCTAGAGGCTTGCAGAATTTTGACCCAAGCCTGCCCTTGCAAGACATCATTTGTGACAGAGATTCAGTTTCATTTGATAGGTTGATGAGTTCTTGCCATGTCTAAATCATATAAAAATAAAATCAATTTTATATCACAGGTATGGATATGTTACTGCATCAAAAAGTACTTATAATTCTACAACATTCTCATGTACTACATGATGAGAACATTATAAAGGTATTATGTTTAGATATATTTTCTTTAGAAAATTTGTGTGTGTGTGTGTGAGAGAGAGGGGGGGGAACACAAGAGAGAGAAAGAGACAGAGGCAGAGACAGAGGCAGGTAGAGAATAAATATGGAGGTCGGAGGCAACTTTGTAGAATTGATTCTATCTTCTCATCTTTACATGAACTCAGGTCACCAGGCTAGAATCATCTCACCAGACCTGGATACTTTTTTTTTTTCTGAAAAGAAGTCAGTCTGCCTTTTTTCTTCCTTTGTTCTTTTCTTCCTCCCTTTGTTCCTTCCTTTCTTCCTTCCTTTCTTATTTTTTTGGGGGGGGGCTATAGAGGTTAAACCTAGAGCCTGGCACATATTAAACAAGCTCTTTGACGCCTATTTATACCCTCAATCCTCAAAATTGTAGTTATAATCAGTTTCCAAAAGAAGCTGATACTTAACAAGTATTGGAGCCGACAAACTATGTACCGAGGCCTTTTCCAGTTCTAAAATTACACATACCTCAGAGACTAATGCCAAGCTGGTGGCAGTATTGAGAAATTTAGTAGCTATCCAGATTGTTTCATTTGCATCGTCAAACATCTTGCTGGAAAATTGTTGCAGTTTCCACCCAGCGGTTTGGAGTCATGGGCATAGAAGCAGTGGTGGAGCTATAATGTTGGCTCACATGCTTTGCAGTGGATGCTGGCCTTCTAATTTTCCCTGTGCCCGAGCATCTAGGATCAACTTGACAGATGTTCATCGAGGTCATCCCATGGTGGGGCAAAGGAAGGTACCATAGATGATCCATACCTCTTGATGAACGTCAAGTGTGTTTCTCATGCAAATCCAAATGAAATCACTGTGCTTGTAACTGCCCAGAATGTCTAGAAGCCACATACAGGCCTTGTCTGGAGGGGGGGGAGGTGGAGATGACAAGTAACCACGCATATTTTCCTACATAGAATATAGCTTATTGGTCTGAGCACCTGCACAGAACAGGCAATGACCCTGAGTCAAGGCACGTCCAACGTCATCGTGGACAAATGAATATTTGTGTCCAAGCATTCTTGGTGGCAGGCTGTGGAGAATTAATGTAACAAAGTCCATAGCAAAAGACATAGAACTGGAATGCTAACCCTTAAAAGGCAACCGGAGAATGAACTTAAAATCTATGGCCGCCATTTTAAAATAGGACTGGTGTGAAGAGCTCAAATGTTCTTTCTCTATAGCATTTTAACACCCGCCCCAATTCCCAGACTTCTTCCTTGGGATACCCATGTAGCTTTGGGTTGTTCTTCAATATCAACTGGAGACTCTTTTTATCCTTCAAACATAGAACTTCCTTGACATAGAAAAGTAAAGTTCATGATCAATATGTAATTAGCGCTTAGCCCTCTCAGAGGACCAGTGAGTTCCAGTTGCACCATTCCTGGCTTATTTCAGCCTGGAACTCTTTGCTGAGCATCGTATCCTCTGTGCAGCTCAACGGCCCCAGTGGGCAGGGCTTTGAAGGCTTTGTTGACACACATCAAATGTGTCAAGACTCAGGCTGAGGGAGAGCCAACTCTTCCCCATTGCTCAGTTTTTTACCCTGTTGATTTATCTACCTGACAGGAAGACTTGAACTGCTGCCATTTCTAAGCTGCATTTCTAAATATTGGCTTAATGGTGAGACTCAAAGTGTCATAACACAACTCAAGGGTGCAATGAAGATTGTCCAGGCCTCATGGAGAAGTCTGTACAATGTCGCATCGGGAGTGGAAAAGGAAACAGAAGATGGAAGAAAAATAAAACCCAGGTGTGTTTAGAGACATGCCTGAAACTTTGCTTAATCTTGTAGAGATAGATGAACACTTGTTATGCCATTGTCTGAGACTGGAGGGCACTAGAGGGAGAGAGAATGGAAAACATGACAGGACTCCCTTGGCCCTTTATTGGCAGAAATGAGGACACTTGTGCATGGCAGCCTGCGCTCAGAAAGACTTCATTTAGGTATTCATTTTTGAAGGACTATAAAGTGTCTAAGAAACAAGGAAGTTTTCATCAATTTCTATAAAAACTTCAATCCAGATATTTGGCTAATCTCCATGAAGGTGACTGAGGAAACTTTTTTGTTTTGGCTTCTTTCCTTCTCATTGTTAATTTTATAACTATTATTAAGGCACATTTACCATGTCATATTAACTGCTGTACTATGGCTCAAAAGAAGTGATGGGCTCTTCTTATGTATAAGGAGTTGTTCTGGGGGAACAATGAGATATAGTACAGGGAAACTGCCTTTGAGATTCATCACATATTAAGTGATAGATAACTTAAAAGTCTATCCGATGAAAGAAAAATAATGCACTGTAAGACAACAGAAAGTGCTTTGGAATATGATGATTGGTCCCTCTCTGGATTTCTTCCCACCTTGCAGTACCACTGGCTTCTGTGACTATACCATTAATCCGGTTAATAAATGGAATAAGAAAATTAGCAGATAGTTCATAAAAGAAAAATGTGTCCTCAGTAGCTATCAAAGAAATAAAAACAAAAAATAAAGCGAGGGTCTATAGTATCCCAGTCAGAATGGCAGTCGCTAAGACAACAATCAACAAACGCTGACACACATGTGGACAGAAGGGAATCTTTATGTTCTGTTGGTGAGAATATAAATTAATCCAAACCCACACAAAAGTAAGTAAGGAGGCTTCTCAACAAACTAGAAATAGATCTACCATATGACCGAGTTACACCACTCCTGAGTATTTCTCCAAAGACTTCTAAGTCTTAATCACAGAAAAACTTGCATGCCAGCTCTCCAGCACGATTTACAGTAGCTAAGTTATGGAACCAACCAAAGTGTCCAGAAACAGGAAAATAAATAAGAAAAATGCAGCATATGTACACGGTGGCTTTTATGTAGTTTGTGGGGAAATTACACAACTGTAAAGCAAAGCAAGGAAGCATCAAAAAGACAGAGCTCATATGTTTTTCTCTCATTTGTGCTTCCTGGTTTTTATACAGTCACACAAAATCATGCATGTATACATTAAATAAGAGTAGGAGTGAACCTGTTTAGGTGAACAAAGGGGGTTAGTGTGAGTGGGGACAGCCAAGAGAAGGGGGATAGGATTGTGAGGGGTAGAGGAGGAAGTTTATTCAGTATATAATATATATCTTTAAGAAAAAATTCAAATTTCATCTTTTAACTATGGTTTGGTCTTCAACGGACTCTTCCTGTGCCCACTCTGTGGAGTTTGACATTTGGAGGCAGGGAGAAGCCTGGAGGTCTGCAAACTCACCCGGCCAGTAGTACATGTAGACCTTCCTCCTGGCTTTCATCAGAGTGACCCACAACGGCTCAGACCCGTTCCACCAGAGGGGCATCAGGCTGTCTCGGTTGACCCCAATGTCGAATGACTTGTTGGTTCTGGGATCCCACATGTAGTTCCCGATCATCTGGTGGACCTCACAGTGGCGGCCTGTGGGGATGAGGAGGCACATGGTCACTTTAGTCTTTGTTTCTAATCCTTGCTTAATCCGACTGCAAAAGTATTTCATGCTCATTTAGGGAGGAGATAAAGTACCACATCATGTTATTTTTCTGCTATTACTACAGAGGCTTCTTTTTTTATATAGATGACACCATGAGGACAAACAAGATAGCCACCAATGGGTTCAAAGCTAGCCAGATCTACAAACCAGATTCCAGTCATGCCAGAGCCTTATAATGAGGCCCTGTCTCAAAAATAAAACTGATATCCACTAGTTGACTGAGGGTAGAATCACGGCATAGAGCTAGACCTTTCCAACTGCTCTGTTTTGAGTTATATTAATGGGACTGGGGAGATGGCTCAGCAGGCAAAGGAGCTTGACCTGAGTTCCATGCCCAGAACCTACACCATGAGAGGAGAGAACTGACTCTCATGTTATCCTCTGTCCTCTGGTCCTCTGACTTCTGTGTGAGCAACACACACACACACACACACACACACACACACACACACACACACACATACACACACACACACATACACACACACACACACACACACACACATCCCGAATTGTAGTAATAGTGAAGATACTTTGGGTAGAATTTGGCCATCTCTCCGTAGCCTGAGGTCTATATGTGCCTCAGCCTAGAAGAGTGAATTCTTGTGACAGATGGCTTGGATTCTCACCCCTGACACAGTTCTGTATCCCTTCAATTCTCCTCCCACAAGATCAGAGACCTAGTCTGGTAGGACCATAATCCTTCTCTTTCTTGGAAGAGATGAGTTACTGCTTTGTTGTTCACTCTATAGCATTTGGAACCACATAAGTGCAAAACATGAGGTACCAAAGTGAGCTGGTTCTGTGGACAGCGCTCTAGCCCAGAAGAGAAGCCAGAAGTGAAAGGCACAGATGCTGGGACTCTTTCAAACATTAGGCTAAGTTATTTATTTTTAGAGAACCCTGTTATGTCTTTAAAGTAAAAATAACACACACATTGGCAAGGGCATCAAATATTGCTGCAATTTGAGCGGGTGTCATTTGGCACAGGGACGAAATTACACTTACCCCATAAGCAAGCTTAATCAGAGTACTGCTCTCTCTTTGTGGCTGTTTCTTCTGGTCTCCCCACCCCCCAAAACTGTTTTTAAACAAAAACAAAGAGGAAATAGCAAGGATAAAACTTACCAAAAAATGGGGGGAGTCTTATAACTCTCATCAGAGAAAGCCAGACACCCCACAAACCATGTTTTACATTTAAAGCCCAGAGATCTAAATGAAAAAGAGCTTTTACTCAAAGCTGCAGTGTTCTTAGATTTATCCCAGCTAAGGCTTTTGCTTGTGAACTAAGAAAATTTAAAAGGGAAACAGAACAGCAAGAACAGAATCACAGAGCAATTTCTCCATGGTTAAGGAATTGCAGCTCACACTACTTACACACACACACACACACATCTATCTACTATATACTGTGGTGAACATAGCGAAACGCGAAGCATAGCTCCCACCTTCCAGTGCTTTTTAATTTAATCCCCAGCAGAGGGTCTTTGCAGAAGACCAGCTTCCTGGAACAGAAGCTAGGAAAGGGACCCGACCTGCTGTTTCCTTTCAGCGCAGTGACCATCAGCAGTGTCCCCGTTGCTAAGGAGAACTGGGAGGATGTTCTAATCAGTTCATCAAGTGGAGACATCTGTATGTTTGATTCAAATCTACCACCTCTTTTGGTTCAGGAAAGTTGAAGAACATTGAGGAGGCCCTCTGCCCGCCCGTGTCCCCCCCCCCTGCCCCCCCACCCCCGCTCCCAACTCCTCCACCCTATCCGTTGCCTTCCCAGGCCCCCTTGGCCAAAAGCACTTATAACTTCTTCCTTCAAAACAATGAATCCAGACGCTTTTTATCTTAAGGCTGCTTGCCCATGCTTTCATAAGGCAATCGTGATAATACCCACTGCAGAG
The DNA here is from genome assembly GCA_907169655.1 of Acomys percivali. Classification (NCBI taxonomy): domain Eukaryota; kingdom Metazoa; phylum Chordata; class Mammalia; order Rodentia; family Muridae; genus Acomys; species Acomys percivali. The sequence goes on from OU015752.1 coordinate 21,543,506, forward strand.
GTAGTTTACAGAAGATGCTGAATGCCGAGGAGCATAAAACAATTAAAAAGTAATTCCTAAGGGACTTAAACTATTGCCAAACCCCACAGTGTCATAGGGCAATTCCTGTATACTGGCTGATTTTATTTCAATTTGACATGAGCTAGAGTCGTCAGAGAGGAAGGAACCTCAGTTGAGGGAACGCCTCCATAAAACCCAGCTGTAGGACATTTTCTCCGTAGTGATCAGTGGGAGAGGGCCCAGCCTGCTGTGGGTGGTGCCATCCCTGGGCTGGTGGTCCTGGGTTCTATCAGAAAGCGGGCTGAGCAAGCCATGAGGAGCAAGCGAGTAAGCAGCACCCCTCCATGGCCTCTGCATCAGCTCCTGCCTCCTGGTTTCTGCCCTGCTTGTGTTCCTGTCCAGACTGCCTTCCATGGTGAACAGCAATGCGGAAGTGTAAGCCCAATTAACCCCTTCCTCCCCAACTTGTTTTTTTGGTCACGGCGTTTTGTTGCAACAAGAGAAACTCTAAGAGACTGCTCTTCCTTCAACTCCATCCTCAGTGCTCTGTATCCCAAAGAATCCAAACCCTCCCATCTCCCCTCGCTCTCTTCCGTCTAGCTGAAAAATTATGAGACGTTTCTTGTGTGTTGTAGAGCTGTTGTGTCTGGGTTGGGAGGAGAGAAGCAGTGAAGGTAGAAGGAAGGGAGAAAGAGAGGGTAGGGCCTGTAGAACATTTCTGAGCGACTCTGCTATTTCATTAAGAGTCACCTCAGACTCACATCCAGAGTCCGGTCTTTTGGTGGACTAGCCTTATTCTTCAAAGGTGGAACAACAGTTGCTGGGCCAGTCTCCAGGGTTAGCCGTTTGTTCCAGAAAAAAAAAAAAAAAAGCTGACTTCCCGGTAGGCAGCAGAGGCTCCATGCCCCTGCCCAGATGCCTCATCTTTTCTCCCCCAACTCAGCTAGCTGCCTTTGCTCCCATGAGCACAGCAAGGTCTGCGGTGTGTGCCTGGAACAGACTTGAGTCCGGACTCCGGGCAGATGCCTTTTACCTAGCCTCTCTCTCTTGCAACTCATTCTTGCATTTTTAATGCGGAGTTAAAGTGGTAGCTGAGAAAACAGAATGGAACAAAACAAAACATGATGTACCAGCTTCACAGCCTACGAGTTAGCGCTCATCTCCATATTCCTGCCTGACCCATATCTATTTTTACACATGTGTGGAGCTTGATTACACACACACACACACACACACACACACACACACACACACACACACCCCGCCGCCTTCTAGTTTATATTTTCCGTGGTGCCTTGCTTGGCTATCTGGACCGTTTGCTCAAAGCTTTAAGAGAAACTTTCCACAGCACAGTTTGCAACTTTTTTCCCCCCAGGAATGATGCAAAGTCTTACATCATGTGTTCTGGTGCCATGGCGCCACCAGAAGCTTCATAACCCTGCACCAAATCCTGTCTTTCCAGCACTGCTGAATTGGACAACCTTCAGGAGACACAGGAGAACAGGAACTCTGCACACTGTATCTGTCACTATAGTGGTCACACACACTTTCTCTTGACTGAACTTTAACCAGGCTCCTCTGAGCCTTCTGTGCAATTACACCTGGCCTTAGGCTTCTTTCTTGTAAAGTTCAATTTGAGCAAGAATACTTCTGAGTTCTTTGGGGGGAAAGCCCACTCCCCTATCCTTGCTGGCTTTTTCTGTTGTGATAAAAAGTCTGACCAAAAGCAACCTTGATTGATTAAACAATCAAAATGAGCTAATTGGCGACGATGCTAAAATATATAAATGCAGATTTATCGGAAGCCACATGAGACTGGGAGGAGAAGGGGGAGGGAGTGCTTGGGGGGGAGGGAAGGAGAGAGGGCAGGGCAGTGGAGAAAGGACAAGGGCAGTAAGGGAGGTAAAGGGGGACAAAGAGGCCTGTGGAACCAAAATGTCTGGTTTATACAGTGCGTCTCAGGGAGAGAAAAGGCGCGCCCCCAGTCCTATGGAGGTGTGCTGCCAACTGGCTTGTTCCCCACAGCTTTCTCAGCCTGCCTTCTTTTTATTTTTTGCATTATAATTTTTTATTAATTCATTCATATTACATCTCAATTGTTATCCCATCCCGTGTATCCTCCCATTCTTCCCTTCCTCCCGCTTTCACCCTATTTCTCTCCCCTATGACTGTGACTGAGGGGGACCTCCTCCCCCTGAATATGATCCTAGGGTATCAACTCTCTTCTTGGTAGCCTTCTATCCTTCCTCTGAGTACCATCAGGCCTCCCCATCAAGGGGACATGGTCAAATATGGGGCACCAGAGTTCATGTGAAAGTCAGTCCCCACTCTTTACTAACTGTGGAGAATGTCCTGTCTATTGGCTAGATCTGGGTGGGGGTTTGATGCTCACTGCACATATTGTCCTTGGTTGGTGCCCTAGTTTGAGCAGAACCCCTGGGCCCAGATTTGCCCATCATAGTGTTCTTCTTGTAGGTTTCTAGGACCCTCTGGATCCTTCTATTTCCCCATTCTCCCATACTTCTTTCACCTAGAGTCCCAATAGGATGTCCTCACCTCTATGCCATTTTCCTGGTAAGTGAAGACTTTCATGGGACATGCTCCTTGGGCTAGTGTCCAGTTATAAGGAAATTATGTGGTGCTATCTCAGAAAACTGGGAATAGGGCTTCCTCAAGACCTAGCTATTCCACTCCTTAGAATATACCAGAAAATGCTCCATCACATAACAAGGACATATGCTCAACCATGTTTATAGTGGCCTTATTCATAATAGCCAGAACATAGAAACAGCTTAAGTGTCCCTCAGTAGAAGAATGGATAAAGAAACTGTGATACATTTACACTATGGAATACTACTCAGCTATTAAAAACAAGCAATTTCCGAAATTTGTGGACAAATGGATTGAACTAGAAATGATCATAATGAGTGAGTTAACCCAGAAGCAGAAAGACTCAAATGGTATATACTCAGCCTGCCTTCTCATACAACCAAGGCTGGGCCCTCCTACGTGAATAATTAAATTACAAAAATGCCCTCACAGACTTGCCTACAGGCCAGTCTGATAGAGGCAATTAAACCCGCAGTTAAAGTTTCTTCTGTCCAGATGGTTCCAGCTTTTGTTAAGTTGAAAAAAAAAATCTAAGCAGCACTGTCATTATCGATCCCTGAAAATGCTCCATGTCATATCACTTCAGCTTGCCTTTGGTAGGAGACAAGACTTCTGGAGAATTCTTCTTGTCAGAATTCCCGGTAGCCCTGAAGTTTCCTCAGTAGCTTTCCAAACTAAAACCTCTAGCCTGATCCTTGGCTACAGACGCCACTGTTGTTGTTATTTTAGTAGCTTTCTCTCCCCTACTGGAAGGTCCCACTGCAGAGGCTCCCCTGGACTATCCGGTGACTGTCCTTTGCGAAAGTCCACCCCACCATCTCCAACAAGGGTCAGAAATATTTTTGTTCAATAACAGACATTTGTTAGGTTGTTATTATTCAGTTTTCAGTAAGTCTTAATTTTTCTTATTATTTTCAAATATTTACTATTTGCTCATTTTGTAGTTTTTCTTCCTCCTTCCTCTTCCTCCTTTCTTTCTACTTCTCCTTCCTCTTTCTCCTCCTTCCTTCTCCTCTTTCCTTTTCCTCCTTCCTCCTCTTCTTTTTCCCTCCTATTTCCTCCCCCTCCTCTTCCTCTGTCCTTTGTCTTCTTCCCTCTTCTTCGTCCTCTATCCCTTCTTCTTCTTCCTCCTCTTTTCTTTTCTTCTTCCTCCTCTTCCTCCTCCTCCTCTTCTTCTTCTCAAGCATGGTATGATTTACAAGAGTTTGTTCCCTAAGCACGATTGGCTAGAAGCTTGTTTACCCATGTTGCAGTGTTGGGAACTGGTGTGATCACTGAGAGGTGGGGCCTGGGAAGAGGTAATTATCATGGAAACACCATCCTTGGAGGATATAAATATAGTTTCTCATAAGATCAATTAGTTCTCAGGAGCAGGTTGTTATGAATCAAGGCCATCCCAAAAGTTCGACTCATTCCACACATGGCTCTCTTGACCTTCTCCTTCTGTGTCTGCTGTATTGTGAAGTAGCCATAGAGCTCTTACCATAACACCAAAGCCGTAGTGTATAGACCTTCCAGCTACCAAAATCAAGAGCCAAATAAACCTCTTGACTTTACAAGTTATCCAGCTTCAGGCACTTTGTTAGTGAACAATGCAACATGTCAGTACAATGCATTTATCAGATAGTGTTTACATTCTAGGCATATAAAGATTATTTTTAAAGCCAGATAACTACCTCACTAGTTGCTATGAAAAACATCTATTTACTTTTCCTGTTTGTGTTAGCAGCAAGACAGGAGAAGCAGACCAAGGAAGTGCATACGAGGTGCGTGAACATGTAGCCTCATCATCCTGGAGGGGTCAAGAAGGGCTTCTTGGAGGAGCTGGGACTTGCCATGTATGGGAGTCTTTCTCAGGCACTCCATACAAAGACGTCAGTGTGTAGAAATGGATGGAGAAGATGAGGAAGCTGGCTGTTTCTTAGGAGGACAAGAGAAAGATTCCTGTTTTTGTTTTTTAATCACACTTAAGGATGAAAATTTAAAATGTGGCTCACTTGCTTTGATAAGAGTGGTGATCTCCAAGCTGTGTTGGCATTGGCCTGGCACAGCTGAAGAGATACAAAGCTCAACTCCCTCATGATCTTGGCAATAAACAGAGGGTACAGTTTAATTTGGAACTGCTTTAGTGGGGGAGGACCAGAGTGTTGGTGAAACAATTTGTGGTGGTGGTGGGGCCACTCCTACCCTAGGTCCCTTCTCCCAAGGCTAAAGAACAAGAGGAAGATTGTAGTCATCAAGGAGCCTTTTCTATCTATTAAATCCTCATCCCTTAAGCTATAGACAGGCCACGGAGGATTAGGTACCACGCATTGGAATTAACAGAGTGCAAAGACTTTTAAGAGAAATCTGCACTCATTGCTTTAACAGAAGCCTTTAGCTAAATATTGGAGGCCACATGAGCTTTGTGCTCTCTGAGCCTAGACATGTGAATTTCAGGGTACCACTGATCACATCTTGGACAAAATTAGACGGGGCCCCAGGTGGCTCCTCTCCCGTAGGATCGGCTAGCACTTGATTCAGGGCCCATGAGTTAGCACGCCACAGAGTTCTCTCCTTTGTGCAAGACTTCATTTTCCTCAGTTTTGCCTACTCAGACTCAACGGCAGCCTAAAAAAATATTGCATGGGATATTCTAGAAATGACCTTAAATTTTCCACACCATTCTAAGGGTTACTCTAACACAAGCGCTGTGACACTGAGAAAGCGGCTGGTGACACAGCTAAGAGTAACTCACAAGAAGGTAGCTCATACAGCAAGGAAATCCTGAACAAAGGGAAGCCTCGTGTCACCAGTGGGAGGGAACGTGTGGGTGTGTGAGGTCATCATCCACCCCAGCAATAACTCAGGAGGTATGTAGGAGGTAGCACAGTATGAACTGAGTTTAATCTTATCCTTTTTTTTTTTTTTTTTTTTTTTTTTAATCACAGGCATCCACTGGAGGTCTTTGAGCATAATCTGAACTTAGTGGCTACTTTTAGGTGAGCTGTGAAACTACTGCCCTCAAGCACCGGATGAATTCAGGGGAACACATCAGGCCTGAGTGTAAGGGCCTGGGTTGAAGTCTGCAAGGTGAGACATTTCCCTGGCGTATCTTGGGATCAGAAACTGGGGTGAGTCTCTGGAGGAGTGAAGTTTCTAATAGAGAGGAGATGCGCGACGTGGTAATGGTGGTGGTGGAACTTGACAGATGTTTGCTCGGTAGTTTTAAAAGAGTCGTAATGACCAGTCCTTGACCACTTTTGAATGTGTCTCATTCTACATGTTTTTGCCTTGTGGTGTTCAACACAGCTCTCAGACACAGGTGTACTTGAAGGTGAGAAAACTAAGGCTCAAAGTAGCTGATTAGTGGGGTTCGGGGCAATGAAGATGGTGAAAGGGCAGAGAGTTGGGGTGAAATGAGTCATGTGCTTGCCAGCATCAAAACCTATTCCAAGCCCCCAGTCCTCTAATCTTTGACCATTTCCATAGCCATCGTCTCAAACACCAAACCACCCACAGAATTCCAGAATACCAGCCAGCTAGTCATCTCTCACAACCAACCGCCCGCCCTTCCCCCTACCCCCACAGCATCCTTGTAAGTGTCTCTTAAGAGTGGGATAATGGCAGACTAAGGAGTCGATGATCTCAGATTTCCTTTCCCTCTGGAAAGAGTCCAGCTGTGGAAAGAGAGGCTCCCAGTGTTCAGAAATCTGGGGTCTCAGGTTAATGCATTTTAGACACTGGCCATACATACACATTCCCTTAAACTGACCCAACACCAAGAAATATATTTCTGTATCCAGTTCCAAGTCAGACAGCTTAAGGGTCTGTTATATAAGTCAGATTTTCACACATTAGGCTCTTCTTAGCACATATCCTTGAGCATTTGGGAATCTAAGGATTAAGTTGGACTCTGTTTAGGTTAGCGAACTTTCAAACAACTTCCTTCCAGCCAAGGCATATGAAAGAATTAGCCACACATTGCTCCGAGCACTTAAACTTACAAATTGAAATTTTCTTGCATATCACCCCTACTGGGAAATATATGCTATCTTCCTAACGTGTTGGAAGATAGATTTTAGTGCAGTAGAGGATGGTTTTAAATAAAACATGCAAGATTAAGTTGAAAGAAGCAGCTCACGATTTGCACTTCTTTTAAAAGTGACTGCCGAAGTGTGTGCCAGACAGGGCCTTGATTATAGTGAGTCACAAATACTGCAAGACCGAGATAACAGGAGATAGCAGGCTTTGGTTATAGTGTGAAAGATTTAAAAAAAACCTGCAATAAAAATAACCCAAAATGTTAAGGGGGTGCGATTTTCCACTGGAGACAATCACACTCATAGTTTTGAGGTCAGCAGATGAGGGAAGGTTGCTTTATGATTCTGTAGGGCCTGGCAGCTTCGCGTTATTCCCTAACAGTGAAAATGTGGAATGAGAAATAATTATTTTCTTGCATAAGAAGAAAACTGGAGGTCTTGGATTTCTGCTTCCATTGATGGAATTCAGCTGACAACTTTACTCTGAAGGCCTGCCTCTTGCCTTCCCCTGTGGTAAAGCATCCAGCTTCCTCTCTTATGGGCTCAACTTCTCTCTTCCCTGGGGACGTCAGGTTTCTCAGACTTAAAGAGATGATGACTTGAGACTCTGCAGACACCTGGCCCTCCAGTGCCGCCTGGCTGCAGGAGATGGGAGCCATATCTTCCGTTCTCTTTCCTCGCTGGGACAGGAGTTTCCATGCCAAGGGGAGTTCTCCAGCTGTCTAGCCTGGGGTAGGAATCAGTAGTAAGGACCAGGAGTTTAATTAATGAAAAACAAGGGTCTTGGATGCAAGCCACATTCTCCGTTCACGCTTTTAATTGGTCCATGGGTGATCTCTAAAAGCATGATGATCAGACTCCAAATCATCACCCAAGTAACTCTCAGTGCTAGTAAGTGATAGGAACCAATCCAAAGCCAGCTCTCTAGGAGTGTGAACCAACAATAACTTCAATCAAGCATTGTGAAACCACCAATCAGCCAACCCATTCCCCTCACCCCTCTTATAGAGAGAAGCAAGTGAAAAGGACATGTTGTTTGTTGCTTATTAAACAGCAGAAATGGATTTCCCAGTTACAAAGGCTGAAAGATCCGAGGTCAAGGGCAACAGACTCAGGATGCAGCAAGGTGGTGGGGGCAGGGAGCATCTCACAACCTTCCCACTCCAACCTCACAGAGGAATAGCGCGGGAGTGGTTCAGGTCTCTCTTCTGTCTTTTCTTTCATGAAAACACTATTCATATAGGAGGGCTTTACCCTCCTCACCTCATCACCCCCAAAGTCTCTACCTATTGATGTCAACTCTTAGAGGTGAGGACTTTAGGGGACATAGAAATTGTCCAGCCCATAGAAAGCTCATTTTTGTCAGTGTGAGTCATTTAGTTTGTTGGTGCTTGATTTGTGTAGGAGATACAATGCTGGCCTATCTAGGCTCATGGCCTCAGTCCAGACACTCCTATAAAGTGAGACCAGCCTCTCTTGCCATAGTCAGGGGCTAACGGCATCTAACATCAGCATTATAGCCACAGCTTAGATGTCCCTGTCAGTGGTCAGACTGTAAACAGATGTGTTTGGAGTAGACACGGGTCCTGCTTAATAACTGGGGCATATTGTGTCTTCTGGGTGCTGTGCTGAAAGATAGTTAGTCCTCATGGATGAAGGACTAAACTCAATGAGCAATTCAGCACCTTGTTAGATGTGAGGAGCATCATCTTGTTGCATTGATAATTTCAGTTCAAAGGGTTCATACTACTTAAAGGGGATAGTTTTGTCAGTGTGTGTGTGTGTGTGTGTGTGTGTGTGTGTGTGTGTGTGTGT
>OU015752.1:21551962-21574926 GCA_907169655.1 Acomys percivali
CTGAAAAAGCACTTTCCTAAGAAGTGAGAAATACCCGGCCTGACACTGCCCTCTACTGGTGGTAAAAATAATCTCCACTTCTCTCCAGCCAGATGCTGCCACACTGAAATCAAGTAAGCAAAAAACGGTTTCCTTGGAGGAAAAAAGTGCTCAGTGTAGTGCACTGAAAGACAAGGAGAGTCTGGCAGGGGTTGGAAATGAGGGAAGTGCTGTGAGAGAGAGCCAGGTGGGGCTGACTGTGCGCAGCCATCATGTGGGCATCATTTTATCCAATGCATAAAGGGATGCATCGGAGGATTCTCTTTCAAGAAAGATGCTGCCTGGGACTTCTTGGGATGGTGGATATTGAGACAGGCAAACTTCTTGTCCCTGGATTCTAGAGAGATATTTGACCTGCAGCTTTGTCCTAAAACTACTGTCTTGAGAGCTTTGTTTTTGTCCAAGCTGAGTCATCCACCACCCCTGGATGGATGAGTTCCTCACTTCAGCAAAGGCAGAAGCAGCTGCCTGTCCATCCAGTCATCGAAAGCTAACCCTGGAGCTGTGTGTGTGGTGACTGGAGAAGGACATAGGGCGGAAGTTGGGAAACTGGACCAAGCATGTGGCTTGGAGCAAGAGTAAAGCGCTGGAGAAAATGAGAAGTGATCAGCTCTCCACTTGTAACTATGTGGGTTCTGTCCACCCATCTGTTTGACATGAGTTCGAGAGGGCTTCTGCCCTCTAGTCACAATGCCTACCAAAAAAAAAGGCTTCTACAAATGAATACCTACAGGACCCGGATGCAGTTAAGATGGCTAAGGGAAAAGCACTGCAATCTTGCTTTGATTCTTGGGCCTTTCAAGCTGTAGGTTGAACAGATGAGCAGTGAAATTGCTGTGCATGAGGAAGCATGTACACGGATGTCCCCTTCCTGGAGGATTCACTGAGCTGTACTTATCAAGGACCTTAAAAGTATTTGTTGAGCTCTGGGGTCTTGTGATTCCATTCCTGGGTGCCCAGCAAAAGAGAAAAGAATCAAAGATGAGATATATAAAGCCAGATATTCAACAGTGTTAGGTATAGCCTGGTTTAATTAGTGTGTGCCAGATGCCCTGAGTATACTGTAAATGAGGCAGGCTTCCATTCCCTCTAAGACAGATAAGGCACACACAAGTGCTAGGGGTAGAAGGTTGACTGTGATGTTCATAAGGGCACTGGAACCTTCCCTTCAGGACACAGATCTTTCATCCACATGAAGCAGGCATTTGGCATTTTACTGGAGGATTTTTACTATTCTCCCAATGGATCCCAAAGAATGTGCTTCTGGAGTTTTCCTCCTAAGGCACTAGGTAGGTCCCCTGGGGCTCATTCTCAAAAGGCAGAGTCCACATTATAATTCTGCTTTAAACACTTCCGTCTTCCTGTAGCATTTACTATTTTCAAAGCATGGAGTCCGGTGCTATGAAAAGCCTAAGAATGGGGAAGGGACGGAATCCCAGCTTCAGAGGGTCTGACGGTACAATGTCGGGAAATGCCATCCAGGGTCCCTGTGGAAAATGCCAGGACAGTACAAAGGAGGCATGAGGGCCTGTGCTGGCCACCCAGCAGAGAAGACCCTGCAGATTATAGTGCTCATAAACTGAACAAAACAGACGTGAAGGAGCTAGTGAAAAGCTGAGCAGGAATGCAAGTAACTGACTTTTAAAAAGCAACAATCTAAAGAGACAACTCTACCTGGCTCAGAAGCTTCCAGAAGATGTGCCAAATACTGCTTTTAGAAATAATATAGGGAACCAACCGAATTGTTGATCGTCTCCAAAACAACATATGGCATGTGAAGGCTTCACGCCTTTGCCAGGCTAATGGAATATGCAAGATGCTATATGCTTGGGGCACACCTAATAATAACAGCGATTGCGGCAGCTCTCACTACATGCCAAGCTTTGCGCCGAGAGATTTCCAGAGTGACCTTATTACCGAATAGCAGCCTTCTGTAGCAGATATTTTACATGGCAGAGAACTAAGAGTTGGGTTTAAAAAGCCCCGTTTTCCCCATCGTTACGTGGGAAAGGCAGGATTAGAAATAATTTATGCTTAGTTTCAAGCCCCGTGGTATTGTAAGTGTTTTACAGCAGTTTTTGCAGAGCTGGAGACTGAACTCAAAGCTTTAATGATGCAGGTGATTAAGCGCCCCACCTGCTTACCACCAAGCCCCACCTCTCAGCCCACAAATGTTAATTTTAAAGGAAGCCCATGCATGCAACTTTACTACTCTATGCATTAATACAGTTTGGAGACCTGAAAGGGGAGAGCGGTGTTCACCCTGGTCTTTGGTCTATGTCATAAAGTGCGGAACTGCACATGTCTGGTATTAAAGGAGAGATCCACAGTGTACCTCAGCTTCACCAGCACCCTATTGATCACCCATATCCATCATCAATAAAGAATATGTCCTACAGACTTGCCCACAGACAATCTAATGGAGACAATTTCTCAACCGGGGCTCCTCTTCCCACCTCACTGCAGTTTGGGTCAGGTTGAAAAAAAACAACTAACTAGCACACCCATATATGGCACAATGTTATTCTTAGTGATTCGAGGAACAGCCCTGTCAATGGCCGTGTAATGGTCACTGACTTAACAGCAGCTGCTGTTTTCACAAATGGAGAACTCAGACCTTCCTGTCTGTTTTCCTCCTCCTCCATGGAGCTGATGTTAAGTGGGAGAATAGTTTCACGTCTGCCTACTCTTCTAGAGGAAAGCGTTTTATCACACAACTGGGAAGGAACAAAATCCTCACTAGACTGTGAGCCTACAAGGTGTCACCATATGGTCCGGAAGGGAGACCGTCTCTAAGTGGAAAGTCTAACAATGACTAGAAAGCTCAGAGATGAGTTATTGGTTGGGGCTATTGAGGAACCAGAGTCTCTCTCACAACAGAGGGAGTCTGCATCCCCACCCCAAAGCATGGAAAGAAGCTGTGCCACACAAGAAAAGAGCTTGGGATTGGAAGACCAGGGCAGGCACAGGAGAGATGGTTCAGCTCTTAAGAGCACTGGCTGCTCTTCCAGAGGACCTGGGTTCAGTTCCCAGCACCTACATAGTGGCTCACGACCATCCATGACTTCAGTTCTAGGTGTTCTTATGGCCTCTTCTGACCTCCAGGGACTCTAATCACACACGTGGTTCCCAGATAGACATGTGAGTAAAGCACTCAGAACTGTTTGTATAGTTTTCCCACTAGCTCTCTTGCACTAGGCATGACTCTTCTGTTCTTTTAAAACCACTGAGCAGATCTAGCCAATGGTCAGAACAGTCTCCACACTTGAGTGGAGAGTGGGATATGACTTTCTCACATACTCTGGTGCCTCACATTTGACTATGTCCCCTGGAGGGGGAGACCTAGTGGCACTCAGAGGAATGACAGCAGGTCACTGAGAAGAGACTTGATACCCTATGAGCATATTCAGGGGGAGGTAATCCCTCTCAGGAACAGTCATAGGGGAGGGGAATAAGGGGAAAATGGGAGGGAGGGAAGAATGGGAGGATACAAGGGATGGGATAACCATTGAGATGTAACAAGAATAAATTAATAAAAAAAAAAAAAAGAAAGAGGCACAGAGAAGTTGGAAGGTCCGCTCAGATCTTTAGGAGAACAGAGGCCATTCTGACACGGAAGTGGGGCTCTGGAGCTGGGCGATGTCCTTTCTCTCTGTGGGGGTGTACGAGCATAACTTAGTCCACACTGATCTACAAGGCGGATGGACTTTGCCAAGGATCAGAGCACTCCTGGGAACAAACAGGGTGGGGCTACTGAACTAAAAAGAAGAGGTGTTGCTATCTTGAGTGCTCTTGCACTTTGGGGTCTCTAGAAAATGCAGAGTTGACTGAAATGTTTGCAAGGTGACTGAAGAAGTTAAAAGGGTAATTATCACAGGCCAACGAGACATCACGGTTTGGGAAAACTGTAAATATCCCGCCTCAGCTGGTTCCCTTTGCCCCACATACCTTCTCCCCTCTTTAGTTTTCCTTTTCTTCCTCTCATGGTCCCCTTTCTAGTGTCATGACCTATAACCCCCACATACACACACATAAAAATTAAAATGTAGCCTCTACATATGAGAAAAACACACAGTGCTTGTCTCTCTGGATCCAGTTTGTTTCACTAGTATGGCACTTGCAGTTTCACTCATCTCCAAGCATACATGTGCTATGTGCACTGTTCGATGGCTGATTTTAACTGTCAACGTGGTACATTCTAGAATCACCCTGGAAAGGAATGTCTGAGTGAGGGATTCTCCCCACCAGGTTGGCCTGAGGGCATGATGGAGAGGGACATCTTGATTGCATCAACTGGGATGAGAAAGTCCATCCACTGAGGATGGTACCAGCTTCTGGACTAGCTCCCGAACCGTCCAAAAGTAGAGAACGTGAGCTAGCTGGACACAAAATGAATGTGTCCGTGTCTTCCTGTTCTTGCCTTCGGAAGAAATATGACTGACTAGCTGTTTTCAACTTCTCCTAGACCTGTTTTGTTGTTGTTGTGTGGCCAATAGCCTGAAGTTGTGAGCCAAAATAAATCTTTTCTTCCCTAAGTCACTCTTTGTTGGGCATTTTACAACAGCATCAGAAATTTTTGTTTTATTTGTTTTTCACTTATACTTCCTATTGGCCTTAAGCCAGACTTTCAGCTGACAAGAATGTTTGATTCTATTGGGAGATACTGACTACATAGAAGTTCTGTGAACTTTAAATTGCCAGCACTGAGAGAATGGTGGACCATGCCTGGAATCCCAGCACTTAGGAGGCAGAGGCAGGAAGACTGTGACTTTGAGGCCAGTCTGGAGACCACAGTGAGGTCCTGTCACCTCCACCCTCGGCTGCCAGCTGTTGCAGAATTAATGCAGCAGAGTAAATTAGAACACCGTGTCCACCATTGGCAGCCACGTTAGGCATGCTGATGTGGAAAGTGCCAGGTGTGATCTCAGCATGAGTGGGGACAGGGCTCATGTTGACCCACCCTTATCTGAGGGACAGTTGGTTTTCTTCAGGGATTTGGTCTATAAGAGGCAATCCATGCACACCTGTATCCACTCAGGCAGAACTAGATGAACTCAGCAGACAGAACTAGGTGAGCTCAGCAGGCAGGACTAGATGAGCTCAGGGGGTAGGGATACTGCATGCCTGATCTCAGGTGAGGATCCTGGATTTTAATTTTTATACATGCACACACACAGAGAGAGAGAGAGAGAGAGAGAGAGAGAGAGAGAGAGAGAGAGAGAGAGAGAGAGAGAGAGAGAGAGGAGTTTAGAACATAAAGCTAGAAGGAACTATTAGATAAGAAAAAGAAATCTCAAGAGAAGGAGAGATAAAAGAATAAAAAAGGGAGATAAAAGAATGAAAAAGAATGAAGAGAAGGGAGTAAATGCTTGTGACATGAAAGTAGGAAGGAGGCCATTGGGGAGAGAAAAGAGACTGGCAAGGGGTGGGGGTCAGAAGTTTTGGGGAAAAGAATGGAGGATGAGAATGAAGTATGAATGAAAACGTCAAAATAAAACTGAGCTTTGTGCATAACTTTTAAAAAACGAATTTGATTTCTTTTGAGACAGGGTGTCACTTTGGCCCTGGCTGACATGACCCCCACCATGTAGACCAGTCTGGCTTCAAACTTACAGAGATGCACCTGTCTTTGCCTCTGCCTCTGAGGGCTGGGCTGGGATTAAAGGAAAGTTATCCATGCCTCGCTGAAAGCTAATTCTTTTTAAAATTTTAACTTTATTAATTTACTCAGATTACAATTCAATTGTTATCCCATCACTTATATCTTCCAGTTCCTCCCTCCCTCCCTCTTTCACCCTATTCTCCTCCCCTAGGTCTAAGACCAAGGGGGACCTCCTCCCCCACTATATGGTCATAGGCTAACAAGTCTCATCTTGGTAGCCTGCTTATTCTTTCTTTGAGTGCCACCAGGCCTCCCCACCAAGAGGAGGTGGTCAAATATGGGGCACCAGAGTTCATGTCAGAGTCAGTCCCCGCTCTCCACATAACTGTGGAGAATGTGCTGTCCATTGGGTAGATCAGAGTAGGGGTTCGATGTTTACTACTTGTATTGTCCTTGGTTAGTGCAATAATTTGAGTAGACTTCCCTGGGCCCTGATCCACCCATCACTATGTTCTTCTTCTAGGTTTCTAGGACCCTCTGGGTCCTTCTATTTCCCCATCTCCTATATTTCTCTTACCTAGAGTCTCAGTAGAATGTCCTCACATCTATCCCAATCTCCTGATAAGTGAAGACTTTCATGGGACATGCCTTTTGGGCTAGTGCCCAATTATAAGTGAGTATATACCATGTGAGTCTTTCTGCTTTTGTGTTAACTCACTCATTATGATCGTTTCTATTCCCACACATTTGTCCACAAATTTCAGATTTTCCTTGTTTTTAATAGCTGGATAAATGTACCACAGTTTCTTTATCCATTCTTCAACTGAGGGATATTTAGGCTGTTTCCAGGTTCTGGCTAGTATGAATAAAGCTGCTATGAACGTGGTTGAGCATATGTCCTTGTTGTATGGTGGAGCATTTTCTGGGTATATTCCAAGGAGTGGAATAGCTGGGCCTTGAGGAAGCCCTATTCCCAGTTTTCTGAGAAAGTTCCAGATAGATTTCCAAAGTGGCTGTACAAGTTTGCATTCCCACCAGCAATGAAGGAATGTTCCTCTTTCTCCACATCCTCTCCAGCATGTGGTGTCACTTGAGTTTTTGATCTTAGCCATTCTGATGGGTGTAAGATGGAATCTCAGAGTCATTTTGATTTGCATTTCTCTGATGGCTAAAGACGTTGAGCATTTCTTTAAGCATTCTCAGCCATTCGATATTCCTCTGTTGAGAATTCTCTGTTTAGTTCTGAGCCCCATTTCTTAATTGGGTTATTTGGTTTGGTGGTGTTTAATTTCTTGAGTTCTTTATATATTTTGGATATTAGACTTTTGTCAGATGTAGGGTTGGTGAAGATCTTTTCCCAGTCTGTAGGCTGTTGCTTTGTTCTTTTGACAGTGTCTCCTGCCTTACAGAAGCTTCTCAGCCTCATGAGGTCCCATTTATTAATTGTTGACCTTAACATGTAGACATCCAGTTAGACCAGCACCATTTGTTGAAGATGCTATCCTTTTTCCATTGAATAGATTTAGCTTCTTTGTCAAAAATCAAGTGACCGTATATGTGTGGATTCATTTCTGGGTCTTTGATTTGATTCCATTGATAAACTAGCCTATTCCTGTGCCAGTACCATGCTGTTTCAATTACTGTTGCTCTATAGTACAGCTTGAGATCAAGTGTGGAGGTTCCTCTGGAGGATCTTTTATTGTATAGGATTGTTTTTGCTATTCTGGGCTTTTTGTTTTTCCATATGAAGTTGAGAATTGATCTTTCAATGTCTTTAAAATATTTTGTAGCTATTTTGATAGGGATTGCATTGAATCTGTAAATTGCTTTTAGTAAGATGGCCATTTTTACTATATTAATTCTCCTGATCCATGAACAAGGGAGATCCCTCCATCTTCTGATGTCATCTTTAATCTCTTTCTTCAGAGATTTAAAGTTTTTTTCAAATAAGTCCTTAATTTTCTTGATTAGAGTTACTCCTAGATATTTTATAATGCTGCGGCTATTGTGAAGGGTGTAGTTTTCCTAATTTCTTCCTCTGCATTTTTGTCATTTGTATATAGGAAGGCTTCTGACTTTTTTGAGTTAATTTTGTATCCAGTCATTTTGATGAAGGTGTTTATCAGCTGTAGGAGTTCTCTGGTTGAATTTTGAGGGTCACTTATGTACACTATCATATCATCTGCAAATAGGGATACATTGACTTCCTCCTTTCCCTTAGTCTCCTTTTGAAGTCTTATTGCTCTGGCTAGAACTTCAAGAACTATATTGAAGAGATATGGAGAAAGTGGGCAGCCTTGTCTGGTCCCCGATTTTAGAGGAATTTCCTTAAGTATCTCTCTATTTAATTTGATGTTAGCTATTGGCTTGCTGTATATAGCCTTTATTATGTTTAGGTATATGTCTTGTATTCCCGATCTCTCCCAAACATTAAATGTGAATGGGTGTTGGATTTTGTCAAATACTTTTTCTGCATCTAAGGAGATTATGATGTGGTTTTTTTCTTTCAGTTTGTTTATATGGTGGATTACATTGATGGATTTCCATATATTAAACCATCCCTGCATGTCTGGAATGAAGCCTACGTGGTCATGGTGAATGATATCTTTGAAATGTTCTTGTATTCATTTTGCGGGTATTTTATTGAGTATTTTTGCATCAATTGAAAGCTAATTCTTAAAAAGACAGGATCATAATAGGTTACCCAGTGGACCCTAAAGGCACCCAGAAAGGAGAAGGCCAAGTGTAATTGCAGGCAGGTATTGGAGCACTGAGTCCATAAGCCAAACAATGCTATGCAGTCCTGACTGCACCACAGCTGTGGGAGGCATGGAGCAGTCTCCCATGGAGCACTGAGAGGAAACAAGCCTTGATTTTGGTGTTCTTGACCTTCCTGAACTGTGAGAGAAGAATTTTCTGTTTTTTAAGCACATGTGTGGACACACACATACACACACACACACCTTGAAATAATTTGTCACTGAGACTTTGGGAAACTCACACTAGAAACTGAAGGACCTGTGTTACGTCTAAGGAAGGACAGAAAATGGAGGAATTCTGGTGCATGAACTAACAGCTAAGAAGCTGGAATCCTAAGTCACTAAGTACACAAAAGTCTCTATGTGGCCCGGGCTGGCTTCAGACGTACAGAGATCCACCTGCTTCTGCTTCACAAGATGAAATAGAGATGGCGTTCAACCAAACAGTGGCTTGGTGTACAAATTTTCAACTTCGTGATGGTGCTGCTTTCACTGGAAATCTCGCATTAAATTTTGATCTTTTGCCAGGCTAGTGACATGCAGTCCCCTACACCTTAGATATGCTGAGCAGGGCTATTGAGGCAAAGCTCCCTGACAGCCACACGATCACAAAAATCAAACAAAGGCACCCAATAGCAGGCAGTTACTAAGCCACGTCATTCTTCTGTAGGGCAGATGTATCAAATGCATTTTTTTTCTGACTCATGGCATTTTCAATTTATGATTGGTGTATCAGGACAGAACCCCATTCACACACGAATCATTATATAGTTAGCATATTATAACTCAGGGATACTTTTATGAGGGCTGGACAAGCCGCAAAATTAGCAGCTACCCCAAAGAGGAGAATGGAGGGGAGAGCGGGGTGGAGCCATGCTGCTCAAACTGGCACAGAGGTCAGACCTTCAGTGTCAGAAAAGTGGGCAGACTTACACCCCTGACATGGCTGTAACCCATAAGCTACCGCAGAGGACTCTGGGAAGGAAAAGTATAGCATCTCATTAAAGAGCACTTATTTTAAAAAGCATGTTAACTTGTGTTTTCATGCCAACTCTATGGCAGTTGACAGCACAGACAGCACCTTCTCTAGGAAATAAATGTAGGGATAGAGTTACTTAGTCACAGGGAGAGTTTTCCATGGTTAATGTCAAAAGATACCTTCCTAATGTGACATTTTTTAACCACCCCACTGCTCTACTAAGAACATTCCCAGTGTATTCCTTTTACTCAATAAAAGACTCAAAGTCTGCAGCAAACTGCTGTGATGTTCCCTTAGGTCAATGACTTTGAGAAAAAGATACCAAGACAGCATATCCCTACAAGAACTGTATTGCACAGATAAGAGGGGTGAAGTGAGGGAGGGCGGGGACTCCCTCTCATCTGGGAAGGTCTAAAATATATGAAAAAGAAACAAGGGAGGGAGAAATAATGGGTAAAAGGGCCCTTGCAACTCTAGACATGTTAGCCATGGCATCCCCAAGGCGGTGACTTTCCAGAGGAACTGGTCAGAACTAGATCTCAGTGGCTGGTCGTGTTCAGTCTGGTGAACATGAGGTTGGCGTTAGCTTGATGCATTTGAGGACAACAGCAGCAAGTGCTGGTCAAGTCTTCTTCCCACAGCAGAAGCTCTGGGCAGCATGGTGACACGGCCACCATACTTATTACCTCTCACATTTTCCCAGAACTTTTTTTTTTCTTTTTGCTGTAGCTGTTTAGGATCCTGGCTGTCCCTCCACTGTCCCAGGGGTGTGCCTATCTCAGATCCTTTGCCTTTGCTGTTCCCTTCACCTTTGGGATGCGTTGGCTCCAGAAGGCTACTTGGTCCACTCTATTCCTTCCCTCAAATCTCTGCTCAAATTTTTATCTTAGCAAGGCGGTGTGAAAAGTGCTCTTTCTGGTCATTTCTGCTGCCACCACCTGTCCCTAAGATCACCCCTTGATATTTTTGTGTTTAGCATTTTATAAGGTTATGCATTGTTTGAGGTTGGACACTTAGCCCTGGCATGGTTCATATGTATACATGGGATCTAGAAGAGTATTTTTTTTTATCTGTAGAAGGCAATAGATACTTTTTGAATAAATGAATGATGGCCATTTATTATGTAGGCATAGCAAGCATTCTGAAAACATCGATGAATGAATGGATGGATGGATGAATAATCAGGACTTGTCCAGAAATGTGAATACAAAACTGAAGTGGATAAAGCTCCTGCCCCTATGGAGCATTGCACTTTTTAATAAAAATCGATTATTGGATGCTAGAATCAGTCATTCATAGGAACAGAGCTGTCTAGCTATAGCTCATTTGTTCTGTCTTTAAAGCAGCCCACATTCACATAACATCATCTCAGGAAAGAATGCAATGTAAATTGGTGGAACAAATCCTGTGGTCTTTTGTTTTTAATTTGTGTGCTTACATTTCAATTCTGGAAGCCGAGCCTTGGTTGACACTGTGTCTTAAGCCTTTCCTAATGGTGTTTCCTTAAGAAAATATTATCAGAGATTGGCTTCTGTGGGGTAAATTTCAAGACTTAGAAAGCAAACATTTTCTTAAAATATCAACCCAATTCTACTTGGTCAACTCAAATATTGTCCTAGGTTTGTGTTTTAAGCCAGGAAGGTAATTTCTTCATTATTGTCACACTCACATACACACACTCTACCCCAGATTTATTTAAAGTTCTGGGAACCGGGCCAGCAGCAGGGTCCCTGGAGCAGCCTGGGCTGAAAACTGTCACCCTGAACTTGTATCTGTTTTGCCAGTCCGTTAGCTTAGGGTATTGGGAACAACTGCCGCAGGCCCACAGACTCATCTCATGGAAAAGGTAAAGTGGGTTCAGAAGAATCTACCTAGGGAAAGTGTTGCCAGGCTGGGTAGGGTGGCACATGCCTGTAATCCCAACACGCAGAAGGTTCAAGCAAGCGGGCTGCCACAGAGTGAGACCTTGTCTCCAAAAACCAAAGTGAGGACCACCATGATGACTTAGTGGGCAAAGAAGCTTGCTGCATAAGCTTGGAGACCGGAAGTCAGTCCCTCAACCTCCATAACAGTGTGAGGGGGAGACTGATTCCACAGAGGCATCCTTGGTCCTCTGCATGCAGGATGTGGTGCACACACACACACACTCACACACACTCATACATACATACACACACACTCACATACACTGGCACACTCACACACACTCATTCACACACACACAGACACAAGCACACACCAAATAAAAACAGATCAAAAAAACTAATTCCAACTGTCCCAGATGGCTGAAAATTTAGGAACAACGCAGCATGAAGACAGAATGGTTCTGGTGAGAAAAGATTCAGAAAGTTACACCAGCCATTCTGTAGGTGGGAGAGGATTTTCAAATAAAGATTTCGTAAGTCCACAACTGTGAAGTTAAATGTTAATCTCGTAGGGCCGTGAATAAGGCACCATTTTGCCTTTTGCTTGTGTCTTTGTGTGATGAAGAGGCTCAGCTCTCCACACAAAGGTCAGACCCTGGCCTTATGGACATGACCGCTCTAAACTGAACAGAAACAGGACTATTTCTAGGGAACAAAATGACAGATAAGTGAGTCAGTGAGCAAACGGATTTGCCACCGGTTCAAAACTTAATTTCCTGAACTTTCCATCTGGGTCCCGCCAGGGTGTCCACTTGGTCTCCAGTAGAGCAGCTTCAGGCTGAGACATAGAACTGAACAGCTTTGCTGTGCTAGGAAAGTAGTCTCTGTGGGCCCTCGCTTCACAGCCATGGATGTGTGTGTGTGTGTGTGTGTGTGTGTGTGTGTGTGTGTGTGTGTGTATCTCAGGGGAGGAGGAGGGAAGGGGGAGGGGAGGGAGAAGGGGTCATTCTACAGCGAACTGGGTTTGGGAGTAGCAGAGGCCATTCGATATTTCCTAAAACAGTATTCAACTTCGTTCCTCGGGGGAAAATGATAATGACAGATATCATTTTAAATAGAAATTTCTGGCCTATGTTTCCAACCCCACAAATTCTACCTCAACCCAGGCTGATTCCCTCTTTTCTTAAAGTATTGCTTTTAGTTTGAAGTAGAAAAGGGTGCACCGAAACTAAGCTCATATCTCGAAAAGTCAAAGTCCAGCCATGGGGATTTGGCTGCTGAGGTTCCTCTTTAATGTCCTGGTGACAGACATGAAGAACAGTATATTCACAGGGTCAAACAGTAACCTTTTTTATTGGCGTGAGCAAGGGTCAGAAGTTTCTAGAAGGAAACAGACCAGAAAAGTTTAGGGTAAAAAGGACATTGGCAGTAGCCTTTGAAAGCACTCCTTGGAATTCAAGCCCCTCATTGGCTTAGGAAATAAATGCATCTGAAGTAACCTGTTGCTGCTGTTGTTGTTGTTGTTGTTGTTTAGAAAACAAAATTTGCATATCTCCATAGCCCGGACTAGAACCTGTGTCCCCTGCTTGTGGTCCATCATGGCTCCCTTTACAAGAATTTCTTTCAAGGGGCAAAGAGGCAACCAGTTTGAAGCCCAGTGAATGCGGACAGGGAAGGAGGAAGTGGCTGGATTTGGCAGTCAATTGAAAGAATATAAAATATGGCTAAGTAAAACATTAGGCAATCTTGTTTTGGCAGAAAGATTGGCTTTTTATTTCGTGTTAATAAAAATTTCATATTCTCCTGCTGACCACGAACCACCTGGAAAGAGGAGCCCTGTTCCCACGAAATATTTTCTACCTCACACCACGTCGCCTCAGGGAACTGTTTTTGCTGGGGATTTTCCCAGGCTCTGAGTTATAATTGGCCAGGATTCCCAAAGTGAAAAAAAAACTCTTGGGTGATATGAAAGAGTCCTGGGCAACTCACCCATCTGGAATTTTCTATAAGGGTAATTGTGGGGCTTCCATGCCTACTTGCAGGCTGTGACATTCGAAGGGGTTTGCAAAAACAGTAAACACTTAATTACAACCACTCCTACTCTGAGATCCAGAATGGGGGCTGGCAGTGGGTAGAAGAGAGCGAAGAGAGCCGGAAGGCTGGCTCTGAGGTGGCTTTTTGCCACATTCCTTTGGACTTTTCTTCAGCTGAAATTATCACCTTAATGGATGGGTAGCAAGGGCTTTCTTTGTGCTAGGTGTAGGGAAAAGGGCAGCTGGGAAACTGTCTGTTTCAGGTAAGGCAGTTACAAATGGCTGTTTTGTTTGTTTTTGTTTTGTTTTTCAAGACAGGGTCTCTCTGTGTAGCCTTGGCTGTCCTGGATTCACTTTGTAGACCAGACTGGCCTCCAACTCATAGAGATCCACCTGGCTCTGCCTCCCAAGTGCTGGGATTAAAAGCCTGCGGCCGCCATGCAAACAGCTTTAAAATGAAAGCAGGGGTGGGAGGGGGGAAGGGGGACACAATCCTGATGAACTGAGTTCAATCCCCGGGGCCCCCATAGTGGAAGGGGAGATCTTGCTCCTGATCTAAACACACACACACACACACGCACGCACGCACGCACGCACGCACGCACACACGCACGCACACGCACTCACACACATACTCAAATAAATAAATAGATAAACAAATGTAGTTTTCTAAGCAAAGATACATTTATTGGGTTTCTGCAGAGTGACAGAGAGCATGAGGCAGCCAGAGCGGGAAGCAGAGAGAGTCGCACATGCTGTCCTGACTGACACACCGTGCCATCCCATGTCCCTACCATCAAGTATAATTCAAATCAACTAGCCCGAAGCTGCATCTCAGTGGTCTGGGTCAGTGTCCCAGATGTGGGTTGTCAAAAGAGGCCTGTTTAATCCAACTTCCACAATTGTGCAGCCTTGGCCATTTGGAACAAGTATCTGAGTGTCTGAGGTTGAATCCTCTCTTTTATGCTCAACACCAGCCACACTTATTGTTCATATTGTCCATTGAGACACACAAAGCGGGGGTTTAAAACGTAGGGAGCCAGGAGGTTGCTTAGTGCGGAGGAAGCTTGCGAAGGCAGTGACTCCCGGACTGTGTGTATCTGTGTGGACAGGCAGATGCCATGTGCGCAAGGCAGATAGAAGATCTCTCCCTGAAGGAGAGATGCTTTAGAGAGTGTTGCCTTGCCAACCCTGTCCTTGGAACCAGGAAAGAAGAGCCTCATGGTGTTGTAGGAGGCGGATAGGATTTCATGCCCATGCCTTTCCCACATACAGTCTCTGAGATCATGAACAAGTATCTCTGCATCTCAGAGCCAATGTTTCCCCATCTGCAAGATGAGAGTGAGTCTACTGCTGCACAGGGGTCCCATGAGGGCTCTTTTTGGATGTGTATAGTGCTTAACATGGCACAGAGGGTATGTGGTATGCATCCGCAAATGCCCATTCTGCGCCCAGCTTGATGGAAGCTGCCTTCTTGTAACAAAGGAAGACAATCCAAGAGCTGGAGAACATAGTCTGTCCATTGTCTTCTCCCCCACGGCTCTCACCCACTGGAAATGGCACTGTCAAAATACGAAGCAACGGAGGGGGTGGTGGAGTCCTCTGTTCAAGACTGATGCTCACGCTCCCTGGCTCCATGATTTCAGACAAGTTAGTTATTGGTAGGCTATCTCCATCGACAAAATAAGGCAATCCAAGCCAGATTAAAGCATTCAAAAAGGGTAGGTTTATTTGAAACCAGGGCTCCTGGGAGAGTTCATCAGCCTTGGGAGACTGGGCTGGAGGAAGTCACACTCAGTCTACAGCAGGCAGGGTTTTTAAGGATTGTAGGCAAAGGAAAATGGCCTGTCTGCCATATGCTGGACTTGGGAAGGTGGTGGCTCCAAGGGAAGGGGGCTGGAGCAGTGCTCAGGGATTCCAGGAGTGTGGAGCCTCTCCCGGAGGAGGTAGGGTTGGAGAGAGGGATTTAACAGACCATGTGAGGAGAGGGGGCAACTGGAGATGCCAAGGGGGCATTTATCTTCTCTGGACTTAAGTTCTATCCTCCGTAAGAAACCCACACAACTCCCCAGGTGCCTATATGGAGCAGCACTGGAGAGGAAGAAGTACCTGTTTTTACTTGTAGAAAACATGTTCTTATGTGCAAAAATGCTAAGAAACCTATAGGAATAGTTGGATTAAATTAAAAATTCATGAAGCTGGCAAGACACAACACCTGCACTGGATCGCTTGTATTCTGTATGCTATAAAAATGACATTGGGAAGGTAATTCCATTCACAACATAAAAAGATATAAATATGGACATATTTAACACAGAAAATGCAGAACTAGTACAACGAAAACTACAAAGTATTCTTCATGGAAACTTGAAAGAAATGGAACGGTTTTGCATGCTCATAGATTTACTAGTATGTCCTCCCACTTGACCTACAAGCTCAACCCCTATTGGATTCTGATTGGCTCACCACTTTTGGGTGGGGTGTAAACTGACAAGCTCATTCTAAATTCATATGAAAACACAAACAGCCAAGTTGTTCTCAAACAAGAACAACGTTGAAAGACTTACACATACTGCTCTTAAAACCAACCACAAAGCCACGTGGCATTCATAATAACACGATCCTTTCTTAAGATTACATATGCATATATGTAAGTAGAAGAAAATTGAGGACCCAAGAATGTTCACTTTAAGTTCAAAATGATTCACAAGCCTAAATGGAGTTAAATATATAAAGTCCTTATGTAGGCATACTGTTACGTGCACTGTGTAAAGATTGAAATGCTGATGTCTGTAACCCTTGCCCCTCCCCCCCATATCTGGCTGCCATTGTTGTTTTGAGAATTTTCTGTCTCAATGTTGCATAAACACTGCTCCCCAATTTTCCCTGATATGCCAATAAAGGAGCTTAATAGCCAATCGCTGATCAGGGGAAAGAGTAGAGCTGGACTTTCTGCCAACCAGGGGAAAAGAGAGAGAGGAAGGACAGGATTCAGCCACAGGCAGAGGTCCAGGAGAAATGAGAGAGAGAGCAACCGGAGCAGAGAAAAGCCATAAAGTGCAAGAATCTCAGAGAGCTATGCTGGGAAAAAGCCAGACTAACTTAGAGGGTTAAAAATAGAGTAATAACTGCTCAGTTGTTGTGCCATAAAGCTTATTAAACAAATAGCATAGTCCATCTTAATTATTTGGGTTAAGAGAGAAACTGAGAAACACTTTTTTTTTTTTTTAAACAGGGATTCTCTGGGTAGCCTTGGCTGTCCTGGACTTGCTTTGTAGACCAGGCTGGCCTTGAACTCACAGAGATCTTCCAGTCTCTGCCTCTCCAAGTGCTGGGATTACAGGTGTGCACCACCACCCCTGGCTAGAAACACACACAATTTTCAAGCTGCCACTAACACCCTTAGAAGAAAATACAATGGGTATCTTCATGGTTTGGGGTTAGACAACGACTTCTTAAGTATGGCAAAAAAATTATAAATGGTGATTTTTAAAACTGATAAATAAGATGTCATCCACACTTAGCTTGTACTTTAAGACATTCCATCAAAAAGGCAAAAGATGAACTCACAACCTCGGTTATAAATCATATATCTTATAAAGAATTTATATCCAGAATACATAATGAACTCCTATAGTTAAACATTTTAAAAGGCGATCTAATTTTTAAAGACTAAAAGACATTTCTCTTATGAAATTTTCAAATATCCAAAAGACACATGAAAAGATGCTCAAGAACACCAGGCATCGGGAAAATGCAAGTTAAAACCATAATGAAATATTGCTTCATCTTCCACTAAAATGGCTGAAAGAGGAAAGAAGGGCGGATGGAGAAAGGGAAGAAAATAGATTCTGGGAGGAAGGTCAAAGCAGGCTTCCTCATTTTCAGGACCTATTATGGGATGAAAATGTGAGAGCTTTTTTCAGAATTAAGAATATCAGCTAGAAGAAAAAAAATTCCAGAAGTTTACACCACAAAGAAACAGTGAATGCTTCAGGATGGGTAGCACATTTACTCTGACTTAAACATTAAGCAGCGTATGACCTTCTAGGCCTGTGGTTCTCAGCCCTCCTAATGCTGAGACCCTTTAATGTTGTGGTGGTCCCCTACCATAAAATTATTTTCGTTGCTACTTCATAGCTGAAATTTTGCTTCTGCTATTAATCGTAATGTAAATAGTTCTGTTTTGAGATGGTTTTAGGTAAACCCTATAAAAAGAGTCTTTAGAAGCCCAAGGCAGAGGGGTCAAGACCCACAGGTTGAGAATTGTTAGACAGTTTCACTTCCTCCCTTACCTGAATCTCATCTCCATTTTAACTTGCACACCCTAGGAATAAAAAAAAAGCAACGGCAAGCAACCGAGAGAAGATGAGCCAGGCAAGAGCCTGCAGCAATGGTGGGAAGCTGGGGGGGCGGGGTTAGGCAAAAGACTCGCCTGAGGAATCCCAGAAGCACAGAGGAGGAATTACTGTGCTCCATCTGTGGTCTTGAAGAAGGCCCAGCTGTCCCTAGTTCAGGTACCTGCATTTGGTGTAAGCCTGAGACTCAGCCTCTGTGTCCTGTTCTTTTCTTTTTCTTTTTTTAAAGTTTTGTTTATTGTATTTATTGCATATGAGTGCTTTATCTGCAGAAGAGGGCATCAGATAACATTATAGATGGTTGTGTGCCAACATGTGGTTGCTGGGAATTGAACTCAAGACCTCTAGAAGAGCAGACGGTGCCCTTAACCACTGAGCCATCTCTCCAGCCCAACGCCCTGTTCTTTTCAATATGACAAATTCACCAGACCCTCCAGAGCACTTGCTGCGTGTTACTTTCTGGAATACCGATTGTCTTTTTGGGGGAATATAGACCAGGACAGACTGGGTCTTCTTATATATTCTTAAGGCTATTCATAAACATTTAGTTTTATATTTTGCAGAGATAGAGGTATGCCCAGGTGGATGTGAAAGTTACCCACAGAAATGTACAGGTCATGGTGTGGGACAAGTCCAGGTGGTTAAGATGCAGGAAGATGGGTCAGGTTGGGAACAAGTGGAATATGAAATGAGCTCCACTCAGAGCCCAGTTAAAGCTAGGAATGTGCCCAGGATGCTCAAAAGCCCAAAACGACAGCCTGAATACGGCTCTGATGTTCCCGTGGCCCGAGCAATGAGAAGGACATCTAGCATAAAGAGACCGGAAGGGAACTTGGAGAGCTATGGAGTGTAACCAGAAGAACGCAGCATCTGGGGAGACCAAAATTGGCAAATTAACACACCAGAAGGGGGCTCAACATTAAAATCCCAGAGCCCAGGAGAAAGACAGACAACGCAAACTTGCCTCTATGGAGTCAGACATATGTCTAGTTATGGACACAGTGAGGAAAGTCCAACAAATAGTAATCAATACCCCTATCAAGCAAGTTTGGGGTCCAGGGGCATAGATTACCTGTCCTCTGCTTATGCCCTTAAGAGGGTACAGAGCAAGAGCAAGGCAGATGGCAAAGTGGACTGATCTGGTCTTCAGGGGTAGCATAAAGGACCCACTTGAGGAATGGAAGCTGCACACAAGACAGAGACTCATTGACTGTTTTTAATTGTGCTCTTCATCAGATCAGCGGAGGAGCCTCTTCAGCATTGGTGTTCAAGGAGTAACGGGGTAACAGGGGCCTCCAGAGCCCTGGCTGATTGCCATTCACCAGCCTGCAGTGTAGACTGCAGTGGGGGTGGGGGTGGAAAGGCGCCACAAGACTTGCTTTAGCCTCACTTGGCTTGGAAGCACCTCAGGGGTGGAGGGACGTGATCCTGGGCACATGTGTGGGCACAAGTGCATACAGACGCACGCACGTGAAGGTCAGGGGCCAACCTGAGTGGCTTCTTTGAGTGCTATAGCATTGGTTTAGGTTTATTTTTTTTAATCCACATTGTGATTTTAATTTTAATGCATATGTGCTTGTGGTTTTCATGTATGTGGTGCATATGGTGGGGGGGAGCCAAAGAACTTGAATGCACAGTGATTCTTTGCTGCCTCCCCCTCCCCCAACGGTCCTCACTGGTGCTGCTGGTCCTCTGCTTCCTGGACAGAGTAAAGCATAGTTGATCTGAGATGAAGGACCATGTGTGAAAATGTTCTAAACAACTCATCCCTTATATGTAAAGCACACACACACACACACACACACACACACACACACACACACACACACACACTTTCCAGTTTGGAAAAATATCTGGCCCGGTGATTTTGTAACATTTTCTAGAGGCTGTTGAAGCCAAGAATGCAGCCTTAGAGTCTTCTAGAAGGTCCTCATGGCCTCCCATGTCTGACCTCCAAGTCAGCACATGTTCTGGCTTCAAAGGCTTGGACATGAAGAGACTTAGGTCATCTACTTTACAAAGTATAAAAAAACCAAAAGCCAGAGAAGAAAGCCCGCATCGAGGTTCACGGTGCCGGGGGTGGGGTGACTTGAGGAATTATTTTCTTTAGTGGATGTTTTCATTAGTGTGGGCCAGCAGGGTAGAGGTGACCAGGATCTAGGGAGTGTGTCCCAAGCTCAGCTCCCAGACAATGCTGGTGAGTGACTGATGAACACTGAATTACAGGTTTTCACCAAAACAGCAATGTTTGTTTAAGGTTTTTTTGTTTGTTTTGTGGGGTTTTTTTGGTTGTTGTTGTTGTTTGTTTTTTTGTTTTGTTTTCTTGCCTTCAAGCATTAAAGCAGGATGTTTTCTCAGGTCTACCTGTGAAACCCAAGTGTTTAAATATACAGATACTTCTTCATGGAGAGCCAGACATGCCATGGAGCCAGCGAGTTCATTTGTTGGATTTGTGTGCAATATCTGGAGAAACACACACACACACACACACACACACACACACACACACACACACACATCCCAGAAGACCCTTAGGCAAACTCTGAAGGTTCCCCAACCACTACACCTATAGCTATGGGGACTTCTCAGCTGCTGCCTGCTTCCTCAGCCCAGAGTCCTTGCCATAGACCATCAGCACCAGTGAGATGCAGCAAACAGCAGGATGCGTGTCAAAGTATTGTGATATGAACAAAGGTTACAAACCTGCAAAAACCACTGGATTTCCACCTCCTTTTTCTAAGTCGGGGCTTCTGTTGCTGTGATAGAAACACCACAAGCCAAAGCAACCTGGGCAGGAAAGTTTACTTCAGCTTACAGCTCCACACACCACTGAGGGAGTCCAGGGAAGGAACGCAAGCAGGGCAGGAACCTAGAGACAGCAGTTGACATACAAGCCGTGGGAGCCCAGTGCGCTCTGGCTTGCTCTTTCCTGACTTGCTCAGGCTGCTTTCTAATAGAACCCAGGACATCCTGCTTGGGGATGTCACCACCCACAATGGGCTTCTCCCTTCCTATGTCAATCATCAGTCAGGAAAATGCTCTACAGGAAGTATAGAACTGACATAAAACTAACCAGCACAGCCACGCCCCCCAGGCTCCCTCTGTAGCCCTAAAAACTCTCCATGGAACTGCACCAGGCTTCTGATACCTGCAACATCTCTGGCACACACCTACCAGTCACTAGTACAGAGTTGGCAATCCTTTCAGACGCAGGATTAGCAGAATCTCAGCTAACCGTGGCAGAATCAGGAGACAACTTAACTTTAGACCCTCTCTGGTCTACCAACTTGTCCCACGTGGGTCACTCTAGCTAGGCAGGCCAGGGTGAATGGACAAGGCTACTCCCAGCTGGAGGTGACTAGCTAGGGTACCTAGTCCAACCCATTTACAACCCACAGCACACAGCTTGTGTGTCCATCGCAGAGGCCTGTAGGCATTCTCATGACTACTGATCCTGCCATAGGCTGAGTGACTACAGGGGCACTTCCCTTCCAGGACAGCAAGCTGCGAGCTTTTTCCTCCAGCTCCAAAGTATCTACCATATTCCAAACCACAAGACCATTTATAATTCCAGCTTGCGCAGCTCTTTGTTCCAGTGTCTGCCGACACTGTCTATTGGATCTTCTCTCCTTCAGAAAGGGTGAAGATATATGTTGGTTTTAATTAAGAAAAGGGTCCAGCAAGAGTCAAACACTACCCACAGGACCTGAGCCTCAGAGCTGCCCAGGTCCCCGACTGACTGCTTAGACTGTGAACACAGTGGCCCTATTCACCAAAGAAGACTCCGAAACATGAGTAGGTGCTGTTAAAGAGGCTCGGAAAGAAAATTTACTTGCTGAGTCAGGCTCCCTCCAAATTAACTTCAAGTGACTTTTCCCCATTCCTGGCATAGGATTTCTGCCTGAAGCGGGTCCTGAGAACTGAACAGTCTAACCAAACTCCCAGAAGCCTTAGGAAAAGGCATGCGGTCCTATCCATCAAAAATTAGGCTGGAGCAAGCACGACCAGGGCTTAACCCGCCATGGTTTGTAGACCACAAGGGTTCCATTTGGATGAATCTTCTGGGGGTGGGGGTGGGGGGCTGCTGTTATTGTAATAAAAAGCTTTCACCACATGTAAAGGCTGTATATAGTAAGAACTCCTCTGTCTCTCTTTCTCTCTCTCTCTCTCCCTCTCTCTCTCTCTCTCTCTCTCTCTCTCTCTCTCTCTCTCTGTCTCTCTGTCTGTCTCTGTCTGTCTGTCTCTCTCTCTCTCTCTCTCTCTCTCTCTCTCTCTCTCTCTCTCTCTCTCTCTCTCTCTCTCTCTCATCGCTAAAGAGGCCAAGAGAAACAGGCTTTGTGAAAAGTGGCACTTCAGTGTGGAGAGGTCGTTGATGGAAGCTTAAATGATGATGTGCCAGGAGACGTTATTTCTTGTAAACACAACACTTTTCCCCCCTTCGAGGCATGTGTTGGCTAGAGCTCTTTAGGGCTTCTGTTGCCCCACACTTCACCTACCCAGTGTGCTTTCAGCAGATTCGTCAGGGCTCATTACAAACACTGTGGTTTTACCTTGGAATATGGAAAGATGCTCACAGGTGTCTTTGGAATGTAAGTGGCAGAAGTTAGAGAAAAGTTCCCGCAGATGAGAAGCTGCGTGTTAGTTGCGTTTGTGAGAACTCTTGTCTCAGATGTGTGGGAAGCAGAAAGAACATGCCACGGCCTTGGAAACCCCTCAAGCCCCCCTTCTCTTTAATCATTGTATACCCACTCCTGAGCCAGGAAGCAAACCCCTCCTCAAAGACAGTCTTCAAACTCAACTCTTGCCCTTCACAAAGTTGAGTGCTTAAATGCTTGGATGGGAAAAGGCGAGGCAGACTCACTGCGCTATCCTTCCTTGGGTTTTCAAAGCCTTCTACCAGTCACAGTAGTGAGAATTTTGTTTTTCAGGTTTTTGTTTTGTTTTTTTTTTTAACATAGAAGTGTTTGGGGAATGTGTTTTTGCTTTAATCCCAGGTGTGGGATACGAGGCTGTTTCAGGTTGTCCACAGCAGCTGACTATGATTTGCCTTGTGCTCTAGCAGGGATGTGATTCTGCCAGGTGAGGATAGTTTACATTTGGGATTCTGGGGAAATCTTCAGAGAGTATGTCAATGCTAGAGCCCCAGGAGAGGGGAGAAGCTGCTGCTGCCCCTGCTGCTGCTGCCCCTGCTGTCATTGCTGTGGCTGCTTGCTGTTTGCTCCTGTTGCTCTTGGCTAGATTGCTGGTTGCTGGTTGGAGGTATCCTGATGACGAAGACCAAATTTGCCCCATAGAACTTGATGCCCCTAAGCAGCAGGAAGTAGGCTAA
>OU015752.1:21578981-21603566 GCA_907169655.1 Acomys percivali
GCGTGGGAGAATGTTGGGACCACTCTTGTAAGTACCTGGAGTGATGCTGGAACCTCGTGGCAATTTTGACAGAAGAGTGACACGGACAGATGCATGTTTCCAAAGACTTCTCTGGTTCTGTCGTGTGACTAGAAGACAGAAGGCAGAAGAGCGAGAGCAGGGCCGCGGCTCTAGGCAGAACCACAAGCGTGGTTTCCACCAGGTACCGGCAATGGAGGTAGAGGAAGCAGCAGACTCGGGTGTGCCCTGAACGTGCAGCTGACTCAGGCTGTGAAAGATAAAGGATCAGGAAGATGAGGAAGAACCAGGAGAAAAGACCAACGAGGAGTCGGTGAAAAGGAGGAGTCAGTGAAGAAAAGGATGTAGAACAGAGGCGCATGCGCCAGCCCCCAGATGGACTGTCAAGGAGGAGGAGCAGGTGTGCCAGGGGCGGGGTCCTGGGCAAGAACTTCCAAGTGAGGAGTGGATCCTGGCCCACTAGGATGTCACCTGTGAAAACAGAACCTTAAAAGCTTGGTATGAGACAAAGAGGAAAGCGGGGAAAGTTGCCCAAGTACAGAACTAGTGGAGGTTATCTAAATCTGAGAGGTTAACACACAGGGTCAGCGGTCTTGTGTCAATGCTGAGTTCCAGAGCAGAGAGCAGGGGAAGCCGAGGGTGTTGTCACGGTCTCTCTGGTGCTGTGGGTGAGGAGACGTTCATAGGCATCGTGTCACACCCCACCACAGCTTGGAGCCTGAGAATGTGTCCTTTTCTCAAAACGTTATCGCTTAAGGACTTCCGCTGGCTGGTTTTAATTTACATCCGGCGTTTTCTTTAAAGCTTAAGGAGTCATGCCTCGCCACACAGTCTGTCGCCCCGACAATGTTACGTCCTTGATATCTAGTAAGAATTTACTTCGTATACGCTTTTTGGGAGTGTGACAGGAGACACCCTGGCACAAACACTAATTAGGGGCAGTTAACATCCTGGGTTTTGCTTTGAATCGCACAAAGGATTTATAAAGCACCGTTACTCAGACTCTAGCTGCCCCAGGACCCATCCTGAGGAGACCTTTGTCCTGGGTCTCAGGTGAACTTGGCCTCTGATCCCTAGCCTCTAGCCCACTCTCCTGGTAACATTCTGAGGTCCTTAGAGTGAAACTCTCCAGCTCACCCCTTCCTTGCTACTTATTTACTGTTTTTAAATCATTTCAGTACATTTTCCTATCTTGGAAGAATTTTTTTTAGATGAAACTAAAATTGTAGACTGGCTTCCCGGCGACTCAGGACATTTTTGGACCACTTCAACTTTTTAACCAGGAGTTTCAAAAACTTACAAACTAAGTGTTCCACTGGCCTTAGCAAAACAATGTTTGTTATATCACACTGGCTAGCATTTCCTCTGACCAGTGACCTGAACTGAACAAATCACTCCATTTTCCTCCACTGATTTTATGTGAAGTTCATCAAATCAAATGTAAATTTTCCCACCAATGAAACTCTCACTTTCTAGAAAGTTCCCCAGTAAAATGGACTTAAGCAGAATGTACTCTAACCACGTATAAACGTGGTTGCATTTTAACTGACATTAACTTGATCCACACCCACTGGACTTCAGAAAGATTATGTGCAGAAAGGTACATGCAGCGATGTAAGCTTGCTTCTGCCTGTTGACCACAGCTCAGATCTGAGCTTTCTTACAGCCAGGCATGGCGGTGCATAACTGTAATCCCAACAGCAAGGAGGAGAGCTGAGGCCAGAAGATCATGATCTCAGAGCTAACCTGGGCTACATGGCTCAGTGGCAACAAAAATGTTTCCTTGTGCTACTGTGACTGGAAGGAAAATTTCCATTCCGTTTACAGTGTGTCAAGAAACTACTTCTCAAGCCTTTCTGTTTGAGTTAGTCCAGTTTTCCTCTCCTTCCCTCTGTCCCCACAAGCTCATACCCCAACAGAATACCACAGCAAAACACCCGAGGAGCAGTGGCTTAAACAGTCTGAACTGACACATAGTTTGGAAGCTAGAGTAAAGGGATAGTGGGTTTGGTTTCTTCTGAAGTTTCTCTCTCTCTGAGTTTTTCCTTGCTGGGCCATAACCTGGCCTTTTCTCCATGCACAACTACACACCCGGTGTCTCTTCCTTTTTTATGAGAGCACAAGCCAAAGTGTAATGGAGCCACACTCTAAAGCTTTGCCTTAACTCGACCACTCTTTGAAGATCTTATTTGCAAACACAGTTATAGTCTGAGGTGGTGTGACCTGCAATGCCTACTAGAATTTGGGCAGAGTATGGACAACTGAGCTCACAACCCACGGTGATATATTTTAAATAGTTGTAGGTATCTAATCTCTACGTGGATCTTTTCCTCAAGCTGATTGTAAGTCTCTTTTGTGAAAGACCTTGTTTTAAGACTCAGCGACTACAGCAATCAATTGATTGGTCTTCTGCATCACTATCAGAATTGTGTTCACATCTGTCCTGTTGGAAACACCTTTGTGGGGGGGGGCTAAAATCAACACAGAGGCTTCTCCATGTTGGGTGGCCCTGGGGAATCTCTAAAGTTACTTCCAAGTAAGGTTGTTTCTTTACCACCACCATTGATTGACAGCCCTAAAATGTTCTATCTCTAGAGAGTCTCAGCCATCTGCTAATTTCTTTTTGAAAGCATCCCAAGAGGTTGTATTATTCTGGCTCTTGTCACTATCATGAAATGCCTGAGGCTGAGGATTTTATAAACTATCTCATGTGGCTTATAGTTCCTGAAGCTGTAGGTCCCAGACTGGGTGGTTCTATTGACTTGGTCTTTGTTTAAGTCCTGATGGCTCATGGTACCATGATGAGAGAACATGTCAATCCCACAAGAGAAATCCAGGGGTCAGGATAAAGTTTCTATGAAAAGTTACTCTTGCGAGAACTCACAGATTCCATGCGATCTCTGCTAATTTCTCTCCTGGGAGCAGGCCCCTGCCATGACCCAAGGGCTTCCTAGTAGACCTTACCTCTGATAGCTTCCACAGTGTATCTCAGCATCTCTGTACCAAGGACCAACCCCCTGCACATACAGCCTTGAGAAACAGAATGCGCAGGCATCACTCGCTTCCACATCTGCATGCAGCAGCACCTGAAACCCTGATGAGATCCAGACTTGGCAGTTCATCTCACTTTATGCTATAGCTGAGGACACTAGAGGCCGAGGACAATCAAAGGATTCTCAGATTCCTTCCTGCAAGGACTCCAAGCAAGTTCTTCTGACTCCAAGGCCAACAGTATTTTCCTTCCAATAACCCATTATCCCTCATTATGTGGAATAAAAAAATATCAAAGGCTTTTGGTCTTATGCACACTAATCCATGTAATGAAGCAAGAATAGTTTCTCTCATGAATTCTGGGAAATCCAAACAGCCTACTCCTTGGTACCAAACAATCAACCTAACAATCTTGTTGGTTTATAAAATGCTCGAGTGCTCAAACCATATGTTCTCAATGGTTATATTCTTTCTTATGAGCGCAAATGTAATTTTTTCAA
Organism: Acomys percivali; assembly: GCA_907169655.1. NCBI lineage: Eukaryota > Metazoa > Chordata > Mammalia > Rodentia > Muridae > Acomys > Acomys percivali. Next base: position 21,582,491 of record OU015752.1, read on the forward strand.
CATCAAGTGGAAAAAAATAAGTATGATTTTTGCAGGGAAAAAAATGGTCTCGGTTTATCCTTCAGTCAGTTCTAGGAGAGTGAAAACGACACAGGTAGATTTTATGGTCTGAAATTTCTTTCCTTCCACACCGTAAGTTTACTCCTCATGTTGAGATGAATCATACCCGAAGACATTTGTATGTAAACATGAGTCTTGCTGGCTAAAAAAAAAAGCAGACTGACATTCAAATCAGGTAATATATCTACTACCTGAAAATCTGTAGACAGAAGGTATATGTGACTTCCTTGGGCCAGCTTTATTGTCAACATTAGCATGAAATCATTGTGCACTCAGAGCTACAGCCTCTCCCCAATGTGTAGCTCTCTCTCTTCTGAGAATACAAAGACACACAGCCCAAGGTTGTACCATGCTCATGGGATTTCTTAACATGGCCCATATCCTCTAGAGACCCATAGCCTGAAAAGACGGTGTGTGTTTGCTTGACAGAGCCTTTTCGAAAATGCATCCTTGTGCCGTTTCAGGCATGCGGGTCTGAAAAACAAACGCCCATGTCACTGGCTCTGCGTCTATGTGGGGTTTGCAAATGGTCCCTTTTTTACTTCCTGGAGTCTGACTTTATACACTGGATTTTGTTCATTATCCACTGCGATTGAAAAAGCTCCACGCACGTGGCCGCTTATGAATTGTGTCTCCCAGCAGGCTCTGGAAGACAACTGGAGACGGGGTGGCCAGTGTATGTAAAACTCCCCATAAAGAATCAGCTTGGGACACACAATAACATCTGTGTGTAGTCCAGAAGCCTGCAAACTGCTTCCCAACGAGCAAGCCAGTGAGCATGGAGAATCAGGCCGAAGGAAGGCCAGAGAGTCCTTTGTTAACTGTTTATCTTAGTTAGACACTGGTTTGTTTGTTGGGGGGGGGGGGGGGGGGAAGCAAACAAATTCCCTGCTGTGTGCAGCTTGATTTTTTTTTCTCCCCCATATCTTCATTTCTAACTCTCCAAAGAATAAGTCCCCTTTAATTTGAGAAGTCAGCTCATGGTAACTTTGAGAATACCTAGGGAACCCGTATAAGACAGAAATCCCAGGGTTCCTGGTCCCTTTCTGTGACCATCATGTATTGGACTGTTCCTATGACCGGAAGACACAGCTAAAGATACCATTCCACACTTTCAGACTCCTTTGGCTTTGGGATTCTGTAAAGCTGTGTAAGGAGACATCACGCTCCTCAGGTTTTGTCTGGTTAACAAAACTTCAAAGTTCTCCCTCGGTTCAGAGCACACAGAGAAGTCCTGTGCTGCCAGCAATGGCTGCGTTCTTAGCCTCCCTGGATAGCTGGCAAAACAAAACAAAACAAAACAAAACAAAACAAACAAAAGCAAAAACAGAAGCTGGGAGCCCGCCCGCATGAGCAGGAAGAGGCTGTACGTATCGTCACACAGGCAGAGGCACAACCTTCTAGAATCATCTTATGATTCTAGCCTTTCCAGATATGGGAAGGTCATCTTCAGCCAAACGCACTTTTCCCAGTCGGAATTCCCTGTGGAATTCTGTCTGCCCTATTGGGGGGGGGGGTTTATGTTAACTTTTTGCTTACACTTTCCATAGATGCTGGGCGATCTGAATTCAACAATAACAACAACAACAACAACAACAACAACAACAACAGTTCCTCTCTGTATCATTTTACTGGCCCCCAAAAGCTGAAGCGGACAGTGGCTTTGCTGAAGAACACTGAAGACCGTGACCTAAAAAGCCCCTTCCAAGTGGTCTAGAAACGAAGTTCCCTGAAGCAGGGTCCCGGAGTGTCACAGTCTTACACATTGATAAGTCGGTCTCCAAGAACCCAGACAGCAACAAAGGGACAGAGGGACTCGGTACAGATTTGCACAGACACGTCTGTCTTTCACACCTGAACTTAGCAAATGTGCAAGTGTGTACAATTTTATCAGTGAAACAAACTACAATAACCACTTTAAAAAAACAAAAAACAAAAAAAAAAACCTCCAAATCCCATGTGTTACTATTGTCATCTCTTCTCTTTACAGACACTCTGAAATAGGTCCTTGGGAGGACATTTTTGGGAAAACACAACTGTGACAAAATGAAAATTTGATCTGGGAACACAGGCATTTGCCTATCTTTGATGTCCCAAGGGACCAGGGACATGTGCATATTAAGAATCTCGATGACAGATGCTAAGCCGTGTCCTCCCCTCTAAGAGGTGGACGTGGCAGGTACTCACCGGTCATTAGGGTGTAGTAATTGGGATAGGAGAGGCTGGGAAAGTCCGGAGTCAAGTAATCCACTTTGACTCCCCTGTTCACAATCTCTTTAAAACCAGGCAAAGATGCCAGGGCATCCTCACTTATGTAGTCTGAGCGAAAACCATCCAGGAGAAACACCAGGAGCTTCCGGTGAGCAGAAGTTGGCCAAGCCAGGCTGAGCCCAAACACCAGCAGGAAGGCTCTGAGCTCTACTGCCATTGCTGCCAGGAGCCCACCGGAGCCAGCTGGCACAGCTGTACCCTTGCAAAGCCTGGGGATGGAGTCTGGAGCTGCTCTCTCTTCTAGGGGCTGGACCTTGAGCTGTTGGCCTTCCTAAGCCAAGTTCACTTGCAGAATTTAAAGGAACATCACTCCATTTAAAAAAACAAAAGATTCTGCTCACCCACATAAAGCCAGGAGACTGAGAACGTCTAGAGAGGCTGGGCTCTCTAACACCCTGGAATTAACACAAATACAACTTCATTGTTTTTGGTGAATGTTCCATGAATATAAACAGCCAGCTAGCGAGTTGGAACCTTCAAGGACTAAGTCAACACTTAGGTTTGCAATTGTGCTGACCACAGGGAGGAGCCAAGGGGGAGCCTGAACTTGTTGTTCTGCCCGTTTTAAACTTTCTTCTGTTAACAATTTAGTAACCCCAAAACTCTTAACTTAGGGTATAAACTAGAGACAACACTTTTAGGTGGGCCTATTCTGAGCTGTGCAGTCTTGTCACGGGTCAATCAGCTTTAAGGACGGATTATTTATGTAGGTCTCTGCTGTTGATTTTTGTCTTCCTGTGGCCCTAAATGCGGTGTTATTGTTTTCATTTTCAAATGCAAATAAACTGTTGGTGCCTGGAGCTCACCAGGAAGGGGACCTGCTATTAAATGGAGGAGGGACAGGGCTAGAGAGAAAGTTCTAGAACTGGATCAGAAGAGGCCAGGCCTAACAGGTAGGACTGAGGCAGCATTGTCCCAGGAGGGCAAAGGTGAGCTGGAGGATGGAACTTTGACACGAAACAAGAGCTTGAAATAACCAAACAAGTTCCAAAACAGAAATACCTAGGCAGATGAGCCTTGTCACAGGAGAGAGCCTGGGAAAGAGAGAATGGCTGGGCAAGGAAAGGGTGGGGTAAGGGCTAAGTCCTCAGGAAATGTCTGCAGTGGCCTTTTACCTGGTATAAAATTAAATGAGAAATTTTATGTAAAAGCTAATGATATGTGTGAGGCCACCGAAGCAACTTGGCAAACAGTTGGGTTGTACTAGTTGGGTTGCAGTGTGTCTTGGATCCTGTGGAAGCACACAGCCTGGGTGATGACGTCTGTGGCCACTCTCATCTGTATGGGTCTGACTGAGTGCTGTCCTTCCCTTCCCCCATGCAATCATTCCGTTGTGGTTAAAGCCATACCATGGCAAGATACTCGATACCCTAAGAGCGTATATACGGGGAGGAGGTCCCCCTCAGTCACAAACATAGGGGAAGGGAGAAGGGGGGAAGTGGGAGGGAGGGAGGAATAGGAGGGTACAAGGGAAGGGCTAACAATTGAGATGTAATATGAATAAATTAATAAATAAAAAATAAATTAAAAAAAAAAAAGCCAAACCATGGCACCATGGATTAAAAGAAAAATTGGCCAAATCACATCTAAGTTGATTAGGACAAGAATGAAACTTCACTTTTTTTTTTTTTTTCCTCTCCAATAAAGGCCATGCTTTCTACAATTAAAATCCTTTTTTTTTTTTTCTTATAAAAAAATAGAAAAGGGGTGGTATACTCTTAATGTTGATTGGTTTGAAAACACAATATTATTCTTATCTATTTGAACAGTAACATATTTTTGCTTCACTAAATAGAAAAAAAATGAGATGATGAAGAAGGGGATGGGGAAGAGAATACCAAGTGGGGGGAGGAGAGGAAAGAAGGGGAGGACAAATATGCTAATAGCTGGTGGGTGCCCAGCCCTGAGCATCCTGCATCTTAAAAGGATGCTTCTTCCTCCCACAAAGGAGCTTAACGAAGCTGAAAGCTCAGCAGGGCCCTGAAACCTCGGTTTCACTAGCTGGGCAAGTCCACAGATTTGCCTTGGGGTGACCGCTGGCTTAACTTAGGAGAGATTTGGTGTCCATCATTCTAAAATGAGCACCAAATTGCTGCTATGTTTCTCTGCCTTGCGAGAGAATGGATGGTTTTGCTTTCTATTTTGGGTATTTTCCACTTTGGCTTTTTTGACGATGTAACATTGCCTATGTTGTTCTTGTTAAGAATTTAACACTTCACGTGTCCACAGTTTGTGTTTCCGCTTCCTGGACTTCCACTAAAATATCAAGCTGTTCACCTGCTCTTAGCAACGATTACAATAACTGGCCTTTTAAGAAGAGGACTTTTATGTTTTATCAAGATAATTATATTTTCTGCTAAGTTTGTCCAATTTTAACTACATAGAAAATTAAGTCTTTTTAAAAATTTTATATGCTCAGTAATCTACCTAGTTTGTCTCTCTTTTGTCAGCGTGGGTGCTATGATTCCCAGAATGATTTGTTCAGTTTTCAGTTTACACACTGACTCCTTTGTAATCCTCTTCATTTTCTCTGTGTTAATTTGTCTTTCAGTATTTTGGTTTTATCTCTGCATTGGGTCTTTTCTTAAAACTGTTTAAATTATATTATTAAGGTTTCCAATATATTTATTAATTCTGCTTTTTTCTAGTTAATTAATACAATCTATACCTTTATTAAAGCCTTTTCTCCTTTCTTTAGTTTCATTTGGTTGCTTTTCTTTGCACTTCTTGAGTACACAACTAATTATTTTCATTATTTCCAGTTTAAGAAATAATTTTTGTTGTAATTGTCTTAAGTAATAATGTTTATTATTATGCTTTTTCTTGTATGAGCATATTTTCTCAGATCTAATAGGATTGTTAAATAAATTTCCAATTATTACTAGAGTTTTAAAAAGAAGCCTGAAATGAATTCATTCTTTAAGTAGATAATTGTCCATTTTTAGCTGCATCCTTTCTGAATCTCCAGGTAGAGTTTGTCTCCATCTACTGCATTGTGTTTAGAGAATGTGTTGTGCATTACACCTGTGCTACCTGCGTTCTACTCTTCATATCTGGCCAGGCCAGGGATTTGGGTAAAGAAGATAAATGCTCTGTTTATCAGGTGTGAAGACTGACACGTATTTAGTCACTTGGCTTGATAAATTCCACCATTTGGAACGGATCTCTAACTGTGCCCTGTGCTCAGGGCAGCTGGACAGCTATGAGGTGCAGATGTGCATGGTCAGGCATGCTGGGGAAAGCTGATGTTCTCTTCCAAAACCTCGAGGGACCTGTGGCTCAGGGACTTGCCAAAAGGTACTGCATTGCCCATGAGGAAACTGTGACTTAACAGCCAAGATTCGCTTAAAAATCTGTTTATTTTCATAAGCTTTATCTAAACCAGTGGTTCTCAACTTGTGGGTCACAATTCCTTTTGGAATCAAAGGACCCTAACCCTAACCCCAAGACCATCAGAAAACACAGATATATTTACATTACGATTCATGGCAGTAGCAAAATCACAGTTATGAAGTAGCAACGAAAATAATTTTATAGTTAAGGGTCACCACCATTGGGAGAAAATGGCTGAGTCCAGCCACCTCAGGAACAACCTCCATCTTATTGGCAGGGGTCAAAACTGAGTTCATGTTCCCAGGTCCTGGAACTAACTCTTGTCCTTCAGGTGTTTGCTGTCTGTCTGTTAACCAGCAAAGAATGTAAAGAAGGAAGTTGCCAATTATCTACGCTGTTCCACCTTTGCCTTGGCCTTCAGGCCGGCTGCCCGGATCTCAAAAGGACGGCTAAGTCGCCTACTGTTTTTGTCAGAGAGGTCATGGAGACCCAGCGGTCACACTGCAGCCAGTGTATACTCTGTAACATCAGGGTAATTCAATTACAGAGAAAAATATCCTTAAGGCTTCCAGAGAAAGCCACGGAGTCAGCAAGACCTTGACCCAGCCCAGAAGATGACACACTAGATAAAAAAAAAGAAAGAAAGAAAGAATCCCTGGGGACCCTCATGGGTAGGTTTCTAGAAGTCTCTAGAAGTCATCTCTATGCAGGCTTGGCTGGTAATAATAATAATAATAATAATAATAATAATAATAATAATAATAATAATAATAATAATAATAATTTTTGCCACCTACATGGTCTTAAAGACCAGGAGGAAAATATAACCAAAGAGTAAATTAAGTAGCTGTGTAAGAAAAGAAATTTCTACCAACCTATTACCAGGATTTTCATCCTAACCCTGTTCAAATAGGGAACCTGGTGCTACTAAAGACCTACAAAGACCTCCTAAAGACCAACGAAGACCTACTAAAGACCTACAAAGGCAGTCATTCATGTAACTAGCTTTGTAAAAGGACCCTACGGGGTCTTATTAAGCACCCCAAACGCTACCAAACTCTGATTGCTGCCATGGTTTGTTTTCTGCTGCCATGATAAAACACTAACCAAAGCATTTGGTGGAGGAAAGTTTACTTGGCTATAGATTACAGCCCACCACCTCATCAAGGAAAGCCAAAGCAGGACCCTAGAGGCAGAGACCACAAAGCAGCCGTTCTCAGCCTGTGGGCTGTGACCCCTTCAAGGGTCACATATCGGATATCCTGCATATCAGATAGTTACATTACATTACATAGTTTTATGCTGGGAGGGAGTCACCACACCACAAGGAACTGTATTAAAGCATTAGGAAGGTTGAGAACCACTGCCGTAGAGGAATGCTGCCCACTGGCTTCTTCCCCATATCCTCTCAGCTTGCTGTCCAGGACCATCTGCCTAGAGTTGACACTACCCACAGTGGGCTCCAGTCCTCCTGCATTCATCATTAATGAAGAAAATACCCCACAGACTTGCCTATAGGCCAATCTGATGGAGGCTGTTCCTCAAGTCTGCCTCCCTCTCTCCAGGTGACAATAGTTTATGTCAAGTTGACAAACTCCAACCAGACCAATGACTAACTGGGTTCATCTGTTCAAAACAAAAGTCTGATACTCCAGAAAATGCTCAAGGTAAAATATAGGAAATAAATTAAGGCCTTACATTTTTCTTTTCAGAGAGGATCCCAAGGAGCCAACCCCAGAGAAGTAATAAACCCATGCTCTACACTTTCTGCGTCTGGCTTTAGTTCCCCCCTGAGTCTGACCCCACAAACAAATCCTGATCATCAAGCAATGGGAGAAATATATTTTCCTACCAAATCCTCTCCATCCGGAAAGCACTCAAGACAGGACTATATTTGAGAGACACGGGCCAGTCTTTTAACTATGGAAACTGTGGAGGGCTGTCCATTTTAGGTCACATCACTGTAGATCTGTCCCTGACGACTCCCAGAGGGAGCAATGTGGGGTTACTTTACTACAAGCCCGGAATAAGTTGCTGGAGTATTTTGAGTACACTAACCCACTCAGTGTGTGTGTGTGCGTGCGCGCGCGCGCCTGCTTCCAAATACATAAGTGGATTCCTTTCTTTCCTAATCTCTTATTGGAATTCAATTTGGAAGTTCAACATTGAATAACTGAGGCATAAAGTGATTCTAGCCCTGAACATAAACTTTCTTAAAGGGTTGGGGTGGGGTGGGTTCAGCACACTAGCTTTTAACCAGTGTAGGAAACTGACCTAGAGAGTGTAAAGACCACCTAATATGTAGGCTAGCACAATGATTCCTTCAGAAATGTCTCCTCTCATCCCTTTAAGAGAGTGCTTTACCACAGTGTTCCTTGGCCAAACCCATTCTCCCTTCTTCCAGAGGCTCCAGCTTTAATTCACAGCACTCCCCTAGTGCTTCTCGGCCACCTCTAACTCCAGCCCCAGGCATCTGGTGCCCTCTCCTGGCTTCCACAGGCATCGCAGGCATATGGTGCATGGTCATACATGGAGTTGAAACACACACACACACACACACACACACACACACACACACACACACACAATGATTAAAAAGCAATGTTTGGAGTCTTATTTTGTGTTGTTTCCAATATGCAAAAGCAAAGAAGTGTTTCCTTTAGAGAAAAATAGCCTTTAGATATTCCTCCATTTACGATGGTATTGGTATTATAGTCCAAAAATTCCAACCTATAAGATGGAAGTATCAAAGACTGAAAATCTAATTAGTACAGCTGACCAACTAAACAAAGCTTAGCAGCACAGTGTACCACAGGGTATCAATACATCCAGTTTTAGGAGCTCTGTTCCAATTCACTATAAAGTTCTGAACAGCAAACGGAGGAGGTGCATTTAGGCTTAGGGCTAGGCGTGTACCTCTTCCGTTGGCTGTTCTGAACTGTGCCCTGTAGAGCCAGTGTTTTTTTGTGAGTGCTTCTCTGACATTCTAAGGCCATCATAGGAAACGATCAACTCAAGGAATGGATATGAGGCAGATTCTCTCTGAACTTATCATCCCTGGACTCGACAGTTTCCTAGGATGACCAAAATGGGATTAAGCTCTTAACCCATAAGGTCTGTGTTAAATCTATGTAGTTAAGATGGAAAAAAAAGTTAAATTTCCAGACATTCAATTGCTATCTACAAAGAACCAGAGAATTGTTAAGTATGGAAAGAAACAAAAAAGTGTGGAGACAGTTTTACCGCTTGCCTTTTCTTTTTCTTAAAAGATTTTGCTTTTATTTGTAATCATGTCGGGGGATGGCATGTGCAGATGCGTGCGAGTGTCCACAGAGGCTAAGCATGCTGGATCCCCCTGGAGCTGGAGTTACAAGTAAGTTGCCCGGTGCAGGAACTGAACTCTGGCCCCTGGAAGGGCAGCAATGTTCTTAGCTGCTGAGACATCTCTCCATCCCACAACTTCCCTTTTCTGAGGTCATTTGTGCTTCTCTGACATAAAGGAAATCACAGTTGAGAAAAGCTAACAACAAATAGAAATGTTGCTACTGAAGATGAAATTCAAACCTAGGTCTCTATTTGGAAGAGGGAGACTGCATTTGAAATTTACAAAGAGACTCACAACCTGTACTAAAGAAAAAAATTCTAAATATTCATAGTTTATCTTGATTAAATCGTGATAGGAGAACTAAAACTTCACCATTAGAATTCAACAGAAGCAATTGCTGAAGGCATTAAAAGTATCAAAATGACCAAAAAATAAGGCAATATCAAACACAGGAGCAAAACTGAATGAATTTTTACTGATTGAAAGCAGACACTTTAGACCAAAGCACAAACAATATTGTGTTGGATTATAAACTAATATATAAAATAAATACAAGTCCAACTGGTCTAATGAAATAACTGAATAAATACATTTTAGAAGGATGCTCTATATCCCAGTAAGAGAGTTATTCCTTTTCCTCCTCTTCCTCAGCCACACACCCCCAACACACACATCCTCATACTCATGAACGTGTACACACACACACAATTTTTCTTAAGTAAGGAAAACTTTTAGCAAATCCAAGTGAATGCTAAAGGCTAGTTAATACTACTATAAAAATGCTGATTTCTTAGTCTTGGTAACAATATTATGTTTTGTTATAGTGTTAAAAATAGAGTTTATGAGAGCCATCTACATCGTACTGGAAATCCTTCAGGGAATCTATAAATTTTCCAGACAACAAAGTTTTGTTTTGTTTTGTTTTGTTTTGTTTTTTAATTGAAATTAGAATCCTGGTCATCAGTAAGAGGTCACAGGGAGGATAAAAGTGTCTTTGAAAACACAAAGCAATAGAGTAACAATTGCCTTTTGTTTAGAAGCTGGGAGGGAAGGCTGACTCGAAATGTATTATGAACCAAATCTACAATTACTTGCACCTTGTCATAGCAAACTGTCTAAGAATCCTTGCTGACGCCGGAGGAGAGTTTCCGTAGTATGGAGACACTTTCGTAGTTCCAGTGATAGTTTATAATCTTTAACCCAAACCAAGCAAGCCAACACACTCAAGTTTCTTACAGGAACCCAGGGAAAGTGTAGTCACTTGAAAACATAAGCTCCATTTTTCTTTTTTCTTTTTTTAACAGGAGTTTGGTACTGTCCACTTGCCAGATGCTAGCCTTGCCTGCTGTCTCACACTGACGTTGCAACTTGCTCATCCAGAATAAACAGATAGTGTTGATTCTCAGAGCTAGAATATGTCTCATAGACATACTATTTAAAGTAAAAATGCAATGTCTCTAACATAGTGTTTGAACCATCATAGTTCATTATATCAATTGTACCTGAAAAATGGAAGGGGATTGTGTAAAAATAAAACAGAGAGGATTAACACCTAGAATAGACTATATATTGAAACATATGTAAGGGGGAAAAATGAAAAAAAGGGCAAGCGACATGCTCACTTACATATCAGAGTAAGAACAGCAAATGGCTAGGAATCTTACCACACATGTGTTCAGTCTAGTGAGGAAAATAAAATACCAAGTACAGACGTACCATGCTGTCTGTCATCCTTCGGATTGGCATGAGAGGCTCTCAGATGACCCTGGCAGCAGTGTGGGACATTTGAAGAACAGAGTAGCATTAGCTGGTAAGTTTGAGGACACTAAGCCCTGTCCTGGCACTTCCACTGCTAGGGACACAGTTAGGAGCAGCGTAGCCCCCACCCAGCAGCTTGGAGGGGGTCAGTCACCACTTTCACTATTCATTCACAGCTTACCTTGGTTGTGCTACCTGGCTCTTTTCCCCCTATGTTTCAGTTTCCCTGTCTGTATAATGGGTGAAGCTAGTGCCTTGCCTGGAAGGTTATTTTGGGTACTGAGTGGATAGTTTATACAAAGAAGCCCCCTCTATGTGTGGTGTCTGTTCTAGTTTCATTCTGTTACTGAGATTGAACACTCCTGCCAAAAGCAACTCAGGAGTAAAAAGGGTATGTGAGGCTTACACTTCCGGGTCGTAGTCAGTCACTGGGAGAAACCAGGATTGGAACTTAAGGCGGAACTTGAAGCAGAAGCCACCAAAAGCTTACAGCTTGGCTTCCTTATATAACCCAGAGCCACTGCCTAGGGAATGCTGCTGCCCGTAGCAGGCTGGGCCCTCCTACATCAATTAACGATCAAGACCAAACCCCTATAGATACCAGCACTGGCCAGTTTGACCTATACAGTCACTTCCATTGAAACTCTTTTTATTAGGTGACCGTAGGCTGTGTCATGCTGGCAGCTAATGCTGACTAGTGCAGTATCCGGTGGTTGACACTGCTCATGGGCTAAGTGATGGCAGCCTTCTGGTGCTCAGGCTTTCCTGATGTTTCAGGCCCCCACCTACCTGTTCCACTTGAGGAGGAGGTAAGTAACTTGCACACTTGAAGCCATTTGCAAAACTCCAGAGTACAACTCCATTATGTCCTAGGGACATCCTCCTTTTACATGGAGATAGTTCCATGGGTATTCATTTCAGCACTGTTTGCCAAGGCAAACAGAAGCAATTCTAAAGTTAACTAACAAGAATATGAATAACTAATAAATGCAATGCATGTACATATAATCGAATATTATATAACAATTCAGAAGAGTCAATTAGATAAAATATTTAGTTTTTGTGAGAGCTCAAGGACAACGTTCAGTGCTATAAACAAGTTGCAGTTGGATGCATACAGTGCAGCATGTTAATACACAAGTCTAAAATACAGTAACAGCAAAAGTGTGAGGGGAATTGGACAAGGCGCTACAACTTTGAACATAATGTTCTACTTATTTAGACAGTTGACAATCTGTTGTAATTCCACACACTCAACGGTTGGCCTATAGACGCCATTCGTATTATGCCTTCTGTAGGCCAGAAACTATTATAACTTTTTAAAATAAAATCAGCAGGTAGTGGTGATTAATGAGCATGTGGGTGGTGAGGGAGAGGGAGGCAGTTGGATGACAGAGTAGTGCCATTTGTCAAGATCTGGACTAGAGGAAAACTGCCATCTTTAAGCAATCACCCCATCATATAAATCAGGAAGGGGAGGGAAGTTAACTTAATTTAAACCATAATCCAAGGTAACAGAGGGACGGTAGACAAATCTTCCACATAGACCCAGGGAACTGACCTCAGCGCAACAGACAAAAGCGAGCAATTCTGGATCCTGCCTCAAGCCCTCTCGTCCAAAGGACCTCACATTCTTCCTTTATGTCTTTGCTGGATAAATACATATCATCACGGGGGCAGAGAAAAGACCGTTATTTACCAATTGTGAAAGAAACAGAACCTAAATATAAATAATATGACATAGAAATACAAAAAATAATACTTTAAAAATCAACCCAAATTTTAAAAAAATCGACCCCCCAAATGCTTGGTGTCATTTCTTAGAAGAAGTGGGGGGAAATGGTCATTGAAAGAATATGTTTGAGTTTACATTTGTGTGAAATAGGAAGGGGACACAGAGCAGTGCGTTAGCTTAAAACACCTTGCTGGGAGATCAGCAGGTCTCGGTTGGGGCAGAGTGAGGAAAGCTGCTTTGAAGAAGGGGCACAATTAGCAGCTGTAAACTCTTGCCAGCGCTACAACACTTCTCATTTTGCAGAGAAAAATCTGAGCTTCAAATAGGCAAAGCAACTAGGCGTGATTTCCCACACGCTCGTGGGGATCAATAACAGAGTCTTGAGGGTCTCTGAACAACATGCTTCTCTTTCTCCCCAGCATCATTTATTGATTAGTTTTGGTAATATGTTTATTCCTTGCTTTTACTGGTTTAGTTACATGTCCTTTGTTTGAAACTCTTGAGGCTGCTGTGCTTCAGACTTGAAGTATTTCGCTCATTTGAGAAAGGCATTTTACAGAAACAGCTGTAGCGGGGTCTGAGACATTAACCAGGCACCAAGTCCAAGTTCATACACAATATTTATTAATAATTGTAATTAAGATCTATACTATTATTGCTGCAATAACTTTCTTTCCTTTTTATCCAATATTGTACTTAAGGCCTAAGGACCGGATATTTGTAAAAGGTTTGTTTTTTTGTTTTGTTTTGTTTTTTTAGGAAGCTAATCATATATTTGACAAAAGTGTGTGTGTGTGTGTGTGTGTGTGTGTGTGTGTGTGTGTGTGTGTTTTACTGGGATAATCTGATGCCTTAAATAGCCTCAAATAAAAGCACGCTGAGTATATGCCACCTACTAAAGCACAGTGAGTATATGCCACCTAGTAGTTCAGGTAAAATCAGGGTTTTCTACCAAATGAATGACTAAACATTGTCTTGGGAGGTTTGCTGTGTTTTCAGATGTTAGTGTCCAGAGCACAGAACAGTTTTATATTCACAGATTGCTGAGGAAGGCACCAGAGACTTCCTGTATGACCCCTGTATGTAGCCTTGCCTACTCTCAGCCTCTTTCGCTGGGTGCGCATGCGTTACCTTTGATGAACTTGCATTTACGCCCAGCTTTAGTCTTGTTATACTTTCTGCTAGTTTGAATAAGAGCATGACATGTGTCCACTATTATATTATAATGAAGGATGTTTTCATGCCCCTAAAAGTCAAGTATGTTCTGTATAGTCACACCCCTCCTCCCAGGAAAGGCCTCGCATCTACTGAACAACTTGCTGTCTTTAAGGGTTCAGTTTCTCTAGGGCAGCATTGATGGGCAATGCCACGCAGAGCTTCTCCTTTACAGGTTGGCTTCTTTCGCCTGGCCATGTACATCCACGTCTTTCTACAGCCTTGTAGCTCGCATCTTTTCAACATAGAAAATACCATCTTGACATTCCACTGCTGAGGTGTCTCTTCACACATCAAAGGGCAGCTTGGTTGTTTCTAAGTTTTAGTCATTACAAAGGAAACTTCTCTAGGCTTGGGTATAGACAAGAGTTTTCCTCTTCTGGGGGGAGATGCCCAGGACTGGAACTGATGGGTTGAGTGATTTAAAAGTCTGCCTTCCAAATGGCCATCCCTGGCATGAATGAGAGTCCAGGAGGCTCTGAAGCTCGCCAAAATTTGCCAGAGTGGCATTGCACTGTTGTCTCAGCGTGTGCTCCCCTCACGACGGGATGTGCGGCATCTTCTCACACGCTTGCTTAGTCCCCCATATTGCTTTTGGTGAGATGTCTGCTGAGGTCTTTGGCTCATGTCTTAATAGGTTGCTTGTTTGAGAACAGATTTATTTCTTTAGTATTTTATGTGTGGGGCTCTTTTGCCTGCACGTGCACCACATACTTGGCTCTCCTTGTGCTCCCAGTGGCCAGAGGAAGGTGTTGGATCCTTTGGAACAGGAGTTATAGATTGGTGTGAGCAACCATGTGGGTGCCAGGAAGTAAACCCAGGTTTGCAAGAACAGCAAATGCTCGTAACTGCTGAGTCTGCCTTTTTATAACAGGAAGTTCCTTGTTGTTGTTGTTGTTGTTGTTGTTGTTGTTGTTGTTGTTGTTGTCAGATCTACATCATGTGGCTCCAAGTCCAGTCTGTGGCTAGTCCTGTCTTCTTAACTGTGTCCTCATAGAACAGAACTGTTTAATTTTAATGAAATCTGGGTTGGGGGCCTGTCTCAGTGGTTGAGAGCACTGGCTGTTCTTCCAGAAGACCTGGGTTCAATTCCCAGCACCCAGACGGCAGAGTGAGCACCGTGCACCTCTGCACCACCACTGCAACTCTAGTGCCAGCCTCTTCAGGCAAATGTGTAGTACACGCACATAGATGCAGACAAACACCTATACTCATAAAATTTTTTAAATTAACTTTAGTGAAATTTGGCTTTAATTATTCATTTTGTGGATTATGACTTTGGTACCTTAGCTAAAAACCCATTACTACACCAAGTGATATTCATGTTTTCTTCTCTGTTTTACTTGGTATTTAACTCTATGACCTATTTTGGTGATAGATGTAAGTAAGGTCCATACCTACACTGGTGATGGTGGTGGTGAGAGTGGTGTTGATGGTGATGGTGGTGATGGTGATGGTGGTGATGGTGATGGTGGTGATGGTGATGGTGGTGGTGGTGGTGATGGTGATGGTGGTGGTGGTGGTGGTGGTGGTGGTGGTGATGGTGATGGTGGTGGTGATGGTGGTGATGGTGATGGTGGTGATGGTGATGGTGGTGGTGGTGGTGATGGTGATGGTGGTGGTGATGGTGATGGTGGTGGTGGTGGTGGTGGTGGTGGTGGCAGTGGTGGTGTGTTGATGTTTTGTTTTACTTTACTGTTGCCATGTAATACATCGACTTACCTCAGAATCATTTGTGGCAAATATTTTTTTTATCTCCACCTATTGGCATTATTCTAGTTTCAAGGCTTGGTTGGCTCCATTATGGTACCCCCCACTCTCTTCCATTGACCTATTATTTCACTGTGCCGCACTATTTTGATTATTGCAGTTTTGATATCAGGTAACATCAGTTCTCTAATTTTCTTCTTAAATATTGATTGACTGTTCTTTGTCTTTTGTCTCTCTATGAACATTAGAACCGGCTATCGACAAAATAACTCTCTGGGCTTTTGACTAGGACTGCATTGAATTTATCACTCATTTTGGGAAGTGACTGAGACCTTGGTAACCTCCCTGTACATCAACATAGAATATCTTTCCATTTATTCAATAATTGAAGAAATGGCATTTGTTGGAGTTTTATAGTTTTTCTCCAATAAGCCTTACACATATTTTCTCAGCTTTTCACCTGTTTCATTTGTGGATGCTATTATAATAGCACAATGGTGTTGTGTTTTTAATCTTAAACTCTACTTATTCATTATTGGTCTGTAGAAAAGTGACAGGTTTCTCTACATTAACCTTGTTTCTAACAACCTTGTTGTGTGTATTACATTTCCTGTTGCTCTCTTATTTATTCTATTTTAGTTTATTTTTTAGCTTTTCTACATAGATGATGTCATCTGTGAATAAGCGTAGTTTTGATTATTCCTTTTGGTGTGTGGACTATCTTTCTCTTCCCAGTCCGTTAGCTTAGTCTTCCCTTACACTGTGGAAGATGAGCCATGCGAGATCACTGTCTTATCCTGTTCCTCAACATGAAGGCTTTAACATTATTAAAAATTATGTTATCTATAGCATTTTTATAGGTATTACTGCTGACTTTAGGGACTCCCCTTCTATTCCTAGTTTAGTTGAAGATTTTATCATAAATAGCTTTTAGATTTCATCAGTCTTTTTCTGCACCTATTGATATAACCTATGCATTCTCTATTTTGTGTAATGGATTCCATTAGCTGATTTTCAAAAGTTGAGCCAGCCTCACATACCTAGGCTAAACTCTATTGAGTTATAATGTTAAAATTCTTTTGTACATAGCTGGGTTTTGTTTTGCTAATACATCTGTGCATTACAACATGATGTTTTGGTTAGCACCGAGGATGAACTGCAGATACAATGGTGACCTCACACGATTAGAGTGAAATAAAAATTTCTGTCACAGCATAGCCTCACATATTTGTAGCAGTATTGGTATGAAAATAGCTATGCTGCTGACAGTCTGTGAAGGATTAGCAATACATTTATGTATAGCAGGTAATATGTTATTAAGATAGTGTTTCATATACTTATCGTATTATTTGTTAAATCATTACTACATTTGCTTTCTACTTATCAGGAAAAGTTTACTCAAAACAGTATGCTATTTCTCAACCCTCTGAAGCCTAAGATAGGAAGATTGAGAGTTTTAGGATAACCTAGGCTACATACCAAGGCTGACTCAAAAATAAATAAATGGAAAGTTAAATTAAACTGCAGTGCGCTATACTCTACAGGCAGATGCTATGTATGACTTGCACTCATCTCTCTTATTTTGACACTTCTTATTCTTACCTCAGTCTCTACTGTTTGCTCCGCCATGACACCTACATGCAATAAATCCAATGATAGCATTGCCAGTTAGAGACCATATCAAAATGAAATGAAAAGTGATTCAAGAGTGAATAATTGGAAAATAAGTGGTGAGCATTGTTTGTTGGTCAACCAAGTCCTATGCGTCCATCATCAATGCAATCTTGATAACTAAAGAAGTTAGTAGACATTCTTAATGCATCTGCTTCATTGAAATGCAACACTGAGAAACTGAGAAGGGTCTGTAGCAGATGCAGGAGAATCTTGAATGACCGGATGCTAAAGTGCATCTCTCTTAGTGTCATAATGATCGCTATCAAAGCAGAAGTTGGTGATGTTGGAAGAAAGAGCCGGACTTGACTGCCGTGTCTGTGTGCTTTAAATCAAATAATTATTGTAAAACAATGTTAAATGAGTTGGTGTGAACTGACCCAAAGGCAACTGAAGAATCTTTAGGAATTCTAGAACAAAGTCTCATCAGTCTGGATGAGACTCTGTATTCTGCAAAAAGAAGCACGAGATGACTTATCCTCTTCTTTCTTTCTTCCTTCCTTCCTTCCTTCCTTTCTTTTTGTTTTTGTTTTTTGTTTTCTTTTTGTTTTGTTTTGTTTTGTTTTTTGAGACAAGGTTTCTCTGTGTTATAGTCCTGGCTGTCCTGGAACTCTCTTTTTAGACCAGGCTGGCCTTGAACTCTCCCTGCCTCTGCCTTCCAAGTGCTGGGATTAAAGGCATGCGCCTTCTTTCCTGTTTTGTTTTGTTTTTTTTCTCCAAGACAGGGTTTCTCTGTGTAGCCCTGGCTATCCTCAATTCACTTCATCAACCAGGCTGGCCTCGAACTCACACAGCTCCACCCACCTCTGCCTCCCTCTGTGCTGGAATTTCTCCTTGTTTCTTGAGTAGAGATGAGTAGTTCTGTCATCTGTACCTTCCTGCCTTGACTCTGCTTCACTTCAGCCTCAAAAGGCCTCAGTTGTTCATGGGCTGGGGCGTCAAGTACTGTGAGCCAAAATAAAAAATAAAATAAAAACCTTTCTATTTATAAGTTTGTTATCTTAGGCTCAGTGGCTCAGTGGATAAGGGAACTGCCACCAAGGCCAAGGACCCAAGTTTGATTCCCAGACCCCTCAGAGTAGGAGAGCTAACACTTAGAAGTTATCCTCCAACCACTACATGCCTGAAGTGCTCTCCTTGTACATGCATGTACCAAATGGATAAGTATAATGTAATCGACTAGTTATCTTGAGTATTTTGTTGTAATGGTGAAAATCTGAATAGTAGAGACATATGTAAGCTAAAGCTATGAAGAAGAATACAATCAGTCACAGACATAGGGGAAGGGAGTAGAGGGGGAAGCGGGAGGGAGGAAAGAAAGGGAGGATACAAGGGATGGGCTAACAATTGAGATGTAATATGAATAAATTAATAAAAAAATTAAAAAAAAATAAAGTTGGGCAGGATTCTGAGCTTAAAAAAAAACAAGCACTAATAAGGAAAAATAATAATAAATCAAGATAGTCAGGAGAATTAAACATTTACAGTATGACCATTGCTAAGCCAAAACTCTGTGGGCCGAGGGAACCCTGAAATAAAGGGTGCCCTGAGCATGACATGTATTAGCCAGGAAAAAGAAAGAGTGGGTCCAGGGATGAGCTTCCACAAGCACCATCAGCAGGGCTGGGGAGCAACTTACAAATGTTCCTTGTTCTACAACTAGGAGGATATCTTATAAATACAGTGAAGCAGCCACTGTAGCCTACATGGAGGTTGGGGTGGGGGAGGGGGTAGAGGGTTAGGGTTAGGCCTAGGGCTAGGGTTAGGTTTGGAGGAACTCAGTAGCAGGAAGTGATCTGGAGAAGGCTACAGGATAAGACAGTCTGCATGAAGAGTCATTATGGCCTCAGGGCCCTGTTAATGGTTTAGAAGTTATGGAGCAGGCGGCTCTGGATAGATGGTAGGATTTTAAGTTAACTTTTGAAAAAACCTAAACTGTCTTCTTGGCTTCCCACCTGCTCCTACCCTTCGGCAATAAATTAAGAAGGACTTCACATCGTGAGGAGGAAGAAAGGGCATGGCAGTGCCTATCTCCACCCCTTATCCAGCTGCACTCTGCACGTGGTCTTTGGTAAACCCCTGCTTTATAAAGTAGTCTGGATGAGGCCTTGTGCACTGCCGATAATGATTTCTACTGCTCGCTGTCAAATCACAGCGAGCGCCTGTCTCCTCCACAGAGCCTCACCATCAGACGCAGAAGGAAGCCATGTCCTCACTTGATAAATGCTAATACTCACCCTACGTCCCTAGGCCCACCCCAGAAGGGCCTAAAATGGCCTAAGTTATGCTGTCGGGGACTGTATTTCTGTAGCTGGGACATTTCAGCCATTGTTAATCTCACATTGTCCTCTCCGTGCAAGAAACTGGGCCATAACAATTCACTATGTACCGGGAGCCTGCTCTCTAAAGAAACCCATGGGAGCCTGCTCTCCTCTAAAGAAACCCATGGGAGCCTGCTCTCCTCTAAAGAAACCCATGGGAGCCTGCTCTCTAAAGGAACCCATGGCTTGAAAACATTTGCAAATATAATTTTTTTAAATAGAGATCCTTCATCTTAATTAAAATGGTGACTATTTCTAAACCCAAAGACTGACATCAGACAAACTTGGTGCATCCCATGTTATAAAAGAGCAGCGAGGCATACAGGCCACAGAAAGAGTATATTGTTCATTTAAATGTACACTACTTACTGTATGAGTTTAATGTTAAATTGGGCCTTAGGAAACTCTAATGTAACAAATAAAAAGCCTCCTGTACATCTGGTAGGGCTGCCAATTTCACAGACGTGATGACCCGAACCTCACGACAGCTAAAACACTGAGAGATTTTTTTTTTCAGGGTGCTTCTTCAAAGACCCACTGTGTTGGTGTCTCTGGGAGCTTGCGCTGGTGTCATCTCAGCTCCCAGGTCCTTGTGGATCTCTGTGGAAAGAATTCACAGGGGACACATGGAGCAGAATAGGAGAAGCAAGCAGTGTTTATTACAGAGGAAACCGAAACTCTCTTAAGAATGGGAGTGAACAGTAGCCAGGGAGCCCACTGTGCCAACCGTCAATATTGACAGGCCTTACTTGTGCCTAAAGACTCTAGGATAGAGCTGGAGAGGTGGGTCTGTGGCTGGCGATCACTGCCTGCTCAGAGGGCCAGAGTCCAGTTCCCTGCACTCTAGTCAGGTGGCTCAAATCACCTGTAACTCCAGTTTCAGAGGCTCTGATGCCTCCCGGCCTCCTCCGTGGGCACCTACACTCAGGCGTACGTGCACTGACTGTTCTCCCCACAAACACAATTAAAAACAGGTGAAAATAAATCTTTAAACTCTTTTAGACGGACACAAATAAATCATTACTCAATGACCACTAGTAACAGTGGCTTCCGAGATAATGATTCCAGAGCTGAACCAGGCAGTAGAAAAATGAGAGGAAAAAGGGCATATGTGCTTACCTAATAAACTCGCCTTTGTCTGCATGGCAGACAGCACTCAACGAGAGTCACTCTGCCTCCCGCCGAGCCCTGGCTTCTGGATGCACTGCATTCTTTATTAGCTCTTTCGTTTTCAGGGTGGATTTTTCTCCTTAGAACCTTCCTTTGTTATCGTTGCTGTTTTTTCATTTCTCTTTTCTTCTTCTTCTTCTTCTTCTTCTTCTTCTTCTTCTTCTTCTTCTTCTTCTTCTTCTTCTTTTCTCTCTCTTTCTCTTTCTCTCTCTTCCATTCTTCCTCCCTCCCTTCCTTCCTTTCTTTTTCGACACAGGGTCTTACATCCCAGGTTAGTCTCAAGCTCCCAATTTTCCTACCTTCACCTCCCAAGCTCTAGGGTTACAATAATTACCACTCTGTCTCTGGAAATTTAATATTAATCAATATCGCATGGAACACATGTGCACTATTACATTAGCTGTTTTAGCCCGTGGGAAGCAAGAGTAGTATTTTTGCAGTACCTTCACCCAACAGCGCGCACACACACACACACACACACACACACACACACACACACACACACAC
>OU015752.1:21613015-21623061 GCA_907169655.1 Acomys percivali
AGAGAGAGAGAGAGAGAGAGAGAGAGAGAGAGAGAGAGAGAGAGAGAACCTAAGTCAGCCTGGCGCTAGGCAGAGAACCCCGGGGGAAAATGAGAGGGCTGGATGCACACGCTTGGGGTTCAGGCTCGTCTTAGAAGCGTCTGCGAGGTGAGACCTTTCTCAGAACCACGCCTCTCATTTGCGGAAATCCTGCTTGATTGCATGATCTCTCAAAGGTAGTGTTTGCGTCGGAGCTTACTAGCAAACATGGAGTAACTTCTGTGTGAAGTGTAAGTGAGGTGTCTCGGAGTGGTCTTGGGCACCTAAATAAAATGGTTTTCTAGGTCACAAGCAACTAAAACTGCAGCGGGAATTTTGGCCCTTGACATGTTTCTTAAATCAAGCACTTCCTGAACTTTGCTCCAGAGATAAAGAAATGAATATTCATTAACTGCTCCTTCATTGTTCACTTGGCACAAAGAATGCTCCAATCCACAGGTCCAAAGAGAAAAAGGTCTTTCCCTCGTTTCATAAGCAAATAAATAAATGGAGGAAACCGGCTTCAACAATCAGAAACAGAACCAGGATGTGGATTAATTTCCAAGCCCAGAGTGTGGCTGTCTCCACGGGACCTCCTAATTACTTCCTAGTTAGGAGAGGCATTCTCCTCTCCCTGAGCATCCCAAATAGAGCTGAAAGTGGGCCATGGCTCTCCCTGAGCAAGAAGAGTCCGTCAGTCACATGGGCAGGCTGCCTAGCACAATGCGAACGTGTGTGTGTCTGCACACCGGTGCGTGCATGCGTGCGTATGAAACAGATGGAGAGTTGTTCCTTTGGCCTACTCTAGCCAAACTCCTCTACTTACGCAAGACCTTAACCTTCCTCAAAAAAAAAAAAAAAAAAAAAGCCTTGAATAAAGCCCAGTGTAGTTTCTAATAGCTCAAGGCCTGAGCTGACCCTACCCCACTTCAAGTACCTGCTGAAGAGAACTCAAGGCTTCCAAAAGCACGTCCTGTTTGTTTCAGCCAACACCTGGGTCCCAGCCCCAGCAGGAGGGCGGGGTGCTTACCTTCAGTCCTCGACAGTTAACAGACCCAGGTGTGTGTCACATGGACCAGCCGCCCCCTTCCCGCTTCCTGTAACTTTTACTTTCAGGTAGCTAATATACCCTCATGTGTCCCCCGTTTCTTTTTGCTCCCTTTATAGTACTCAGTCGCTTTGTATACATCAAGGCTGCGTCCAGTTCACCTTGGACTCTATTCCCCGAGGCACTGATCTTGTTTATTAAAAACAGGCCCTAACCATCCATTCTGGTCTCTGAATTTGCTGTTTTTCCACATCCGCCAGTGAGGACAGACCGAAGCATCAATCAATCAATGGCCATTGAGCTCAGTGCTCCACTGTTTATGGTCAACATTGCTGTGACCCTGCCCCCCCAACACACACACACACTAACCAAACACGACTCCCATTCTGGCAGATGTGGTACCCCAAGCTTCCTGGTTCAACCTCTTCTATGCCTCCTTTTTGTTTTCCATATGTTGTTGTTGTTGTTTTGAAGAAGAAAAATAGGAACGACCCACACCCACGTTGGTCTGAGTAAGAAAGTTATCACAGCTTTTGGAGCAGATGAGTGTTTCGGGGCCTTGAATTAGACCATTATTCCTAGTTTTCATATCTCAAGAATGAAGGTCCTAATTACTATCTTCTTACTTGATCAGAAACCACTGAAGATGGGCTGGAGAGATGCTCCCCCACCTCCACCCCCGGAGATTAAGAACAGGTTTGCGTTCTTCTAGAGGACCCAAGTTCGTTTTCACATCATGAGATTCAAAACTGCCTGGAACTCCAGTTCCAGGGGCTCCGACTCCTCCTCTGGTCTCCATAGTAACCTCCACCACCACCACCGCCCCACATACACACAAATAAAAAGAAATATTAAAAAAAAAAAAACAGCTAAAGAGGGGAGGATTTTTCTTGATTCATAGTTCAGAGGGTACAGTCCCTTAGGGCAGGGGAGGCATGGCAGAGCTGGAGCGGTTCCATCAGCTATGGCTGGAGCTTGAGGTTAAGTTCTTTTTTTTTAAAAAAGATATATTTATTTATTATATATACAATGCTCTGCCTGCTTCTGCTTGTACCCCTGCATGCCAGAAGAGGGCACCAGATCACAATATAGATGGTTGTGAGCCACTGTGTGGTTGCTAGGAATTGAACTCAGGACCTCTGGAAGAGCAGTGTTCTTAACCTCTGAGCCATCTCTCCAGCCCAATAGTGCCACTAGTTAGGGACCTGGTATTCAAGCACATGAACTGGCAGGGACCATTTTAGATGCAAAGCACAACACAAAGGGTTTGGGGAAAGCAACCCACATTTTAAATCTGAGCGCTACAGAGAAAGAATGAGCCGGAGGGCCAGAGCAACTGTACCCTGTGTTGTCATAGGTTTGGAGAAATCTCACTGGACATCGCGCTTGCTGGGGAAGATTCAGAGCTTCTGGGTCCCTGCTCGGCCTTACAGGGAAGAACACCTGGTTCCTCACTCCAAGCTTTGCTGCCTGCATTTCAGATATTCTTCACATATCAATAGTGTTCAGGTGTCAGCCAGGAGCTGGAAACTTCTAGATAGCCATGGGCTTCTTAGGCTGTGTACAAGATGCTAAATACATCAGACGCTTAAACATTTTCAGAAGAAAAGTCAAGTGTCTTAGTGTTACCATTGCTGTGACTTAACACCATGACCAAAGGCAACATGGGGAGGCAATGTTTTATTTCATGCAAAGTTCCATATAAACAGTTCATCATCAAAAGCAGTGAGGGGCAGGAACCTGGAGGCAGAAGCTGATGCAGCAGAGATCATGGAAGGGTGCTGCTTACTGGCTTGCTCAGCCTGCTTTCTTATACTATCCAGGACTGCCAGCCCAGGGATGGTGCTACCCATATTAAACTGGGCCCTCCCCATCAATCAGAAATTAATAAAATGTCATACCGGCTTGCCTATAGCCTGATCTGATGGAGGCATTTTTTTTCATGTGAGGTTCCCTCCTCTCTGGTGACTACAGTTTGCATCAAGTTGACATAAAATTAACCAGTGCATCAAGTATCTTAAGTTTTGTTAGGGTATCATTGTAATTGGTAAGGACCGTGCTGAGGGCATCGGCCCCTAGCTATGCCACTTTATTTTTTCTCTCGTAGATTTGGACAAATACACACTTGAAGGTCTAGTTGATTTCTAACTATGTGCAATTATTAGTGTTATGGTATGAAATATACATATACTCTAAACATTTTTATATTTTTCTAGCACTCTGCCAGGTAAACAGGAATTGCAACAGAAGCGAATTGTGTGTGTGACATACAGGTCCTGGGGAATCCTAGGACTCTTTCCTCCCACTCTATGGCCTGCCTACATGTGTCAATGCATGCAAAGGAAACATACAAGCAGCTCCAGATGGCGCGATTCCCCAACAGCAGCCTGGTAGTAGAATGTCAATGCTCCCATGTCACAGATGAGGAGACTGAGACCCTGAAAGTTAACTCCCACAGGTCACACACTAGCTGAACTGAAATTCAGACCCAGGCCTGATTACCCAGAATCCTGTTTTCTCTCCACCTCCTGTTTGGCCTAAGTACCCTGACGGTTTTCTCCCTAAGGGTACATGATCTTTAGGAGTAAGATAGAGCCTCACTCTCTAAGACACTGACAAGAGAAGTTTTGGTAAGTGGGAACCTGGCACCAGTAGTAAGAAAACAAATCTGAGAAGGGCAAAACCGTGAAGTGGGGGAATCTATGTGGTGTCAGCGTAGCCATTCTTTCTCCCTTGCTTCTGCCTCTTCACACAGGTACTTTCCAGAAACTGTTTAGATTCTTGTCGTGATGAGCTGGAACTGTAGTAGTTATGAGGGTGGCTGGAGCCCCCTTTCTCTGTTTTCTTTCCCTCCCCTTGACCTGAGCTCAGAAGCAATAAAAATAACCTATGAAATTGCCACCAAGTGTGGCAGGCCTGGGAAATACCTGGGCTTGTGCTAAAAGTATAGGTGGTAACCACAAGAGGCCCCTGCTTCGTGTCAAAGTGGGCTTGAGGGCTTTGAAAGCCAGGCAGGTATCTGCCGTCTCTCCATGGGGTTCTCTGGTCATGAAATCCAAAAGCAAAAGATGCAAGCCACAAAGCACATCTGTAAAGTGGCAATGTGCCCATTTTACAGATGGGGAATGAGATCACAGGAGTATTTGCTCAGTGTGGACCACTGAGTTGGATCTTAGCACATCTGTAATACAGCACATCTTGGTTTTCTCTGTCTCTCTGTCTCTATTTCTCTTTCTTTGTCTCTGTCTGTCTGTCTGTCTCTGTCTCTCTCTCTGTCTCTCTCTAGTTCTACCCCCTCCCCCATGTTAAGATGCCACAATGAAACCCATTACTTTGCATGCTAACCTGAAGCATTAATTTTAAAAATTAATTAATTACATTAAAATGTATTTTAAGCCAGATATTGTAGCATACACTTTTAATCCCAGCACTCAGGAGGCAGAGGCAGGTGGATCTCTGTGAGTTTGAGGCCAGCCTGGTTTACATAGTAAAAACTCTGTCTCAAAAAACAAAAACAAAAATACCCTAAAGCCCAAGGCCTACTCTTTCTGGAAGTGGGGAACTGCAAGAGGAAGAGGAGAGAAAGGTGAGCTCCGATCTTGAATTGCTGCCCTCTCAGGACTGGCTCATGAGCAGGAAGAGATGGACCAAGGAGTTTCAGAGATGTCACCCTGAAGAAGGAGCAGGTCACCAAAGAAGCCCAGGCATCATCATCACATCCCAAACGTGTCAACACAATGGCTCCGAGGTGCCAGGGCAAGTGGGTAACAGTAATGGATGAACTGGAACAGGCTGTGGGTTGCTCAGGGCCAGAGTGTGAGCCACCCAAATGCCAACTGTTCAATCCCACGTGCTACAAAGAGAGCGCACAGCCAGCTGAGCACACCAGTGACCAACAGAGGCCTTCTGTGGCCTTAGAAAGACCTGAGCGAATCCAGACATGGTGATCAGAACTATAAAACGGCTCCCATGTTCTTGTAGGGGCTTCAGCATGTCTTCCCACAGGGCTACAGGGAACCAGCGTCTGAGGACAGAAGTACAGGAAGGATCACAATGCCGCCATTTTGTTGCACAGCCCAAGGTGTATAAACGGGGCTGGGGGCTGGCACAAAGTAGACCTAATTGCTTCTTCCATGCTCAGGTTGCCTGAGGCATATCTCTCCTTCAAAAGTAGGGTGAATAACACCTTGGCTGTTCTCCTAGCACAGTTATTAATAGTGTTCTCTTTCTCTCTCCAACATGCCCTGGATTTGTCTAACAGGAGTGATTATAAAATAAATATTGCAAAGGCTGGGAGCGGGGCTTGTGCCAGCCAGCTACTTGAGAAGCTTCGAAGGTGGGGGTGGGGGTGGAAGGGGGGGCCCCTCTACAACTCGGGAGTTGGAGGACTGTATGACTTAATAGGGAGGCCTCGTCTCAAAAATAAATAAACATGAAATAAGATATTATGGCATAAGACACATTGATTCTGAGAAATGATTAGAAAAATGTCCTTATGTTTGAGGTTCCTTCATATCTGTATATCTGCAGAGAACATCTTTGAAAAACTACTGCTAGCGGGGATTGCTTGAGTGTGCAAGAGGATGTAGGAAGACGGTGGCTACTTATACATGTGCTTTTGCTTGCACTAGCATGTTCGTATGTACACGTGTTTGTGAATGTGGGGTGGGAGTGAAGGGTTGTGCAGTGGCATACATGTGGCGATCAGAGCACAGCTAGTGGGAGTCAGCTCTCTCCCTCTGCTATGTACGTCCAAGGGATTGAACTCGAGTCATCAGGCTTGGCAGCAATCACCTTTGCAAAGGAGCCATCTCACTCGTCCTGTTATTTAAAACAACAAAAACAGCAATAACACCCCAAAATGTTCCTTTCAGCAGATGAATTATAGTGGTCACTTCATCCCGAATAATGACATTGTCTTCACGAAAAGCCACAAGGGCAGTGACATCTGAAGAACGCCCACATAACTGCTGTGGGGACAGTGGCTATTATTTTACCACTCCACGCTAAACATAGTTTGGTTTGGTTTTTCCTGTAGCCGAGAGGGTGTCGGCTCATGAGAAAAGTCAGAGCAGAGACAGAGAAGTAAACATTCACTGCTCCCATCTGGGTGAAGTGTGAGAGGCTTGTGCCCGTGCTACAGTTGAGCTCTGACCACTAATTTGGAAAGCGCAGTGACTCATTTCTTCCAGTTGACAGAAACGATACTGTTCTACAGCCAGAGCGTGACCTGCTTTATTTGTCATTTGAAGGTTTCGCTTTTGCTCTTCACTCAGGCCTAGAACCGATGCCAGAGCTTTCCAACCCATCATCACTATACTGTAGAGGATTATGGGTAAATGTTTCTCCTTCCCCGTTTGGGAGTTTAGATAGGGCTGAGTGGCTGCAGCCCTGTTGGCAGCAGATAGTTGAATTTTAAAGCAAGAAAAATAGACTTTGTTTATTTATTTGGATCCAGAAAGGTTTTTGAGACTCGGCACATTCCATCTCCCAAGAATGAAGACAGGCAAATGCCCCGGCCAAGTAAACTGCCCCCACCACCTATGCAGTGCCCTAGTCTTAAGATGAAACTCAGTCAACTCCCAGCACATCTCTCTCTCTCTCTCTCTCTCTCTCTCTCTCTCTCTCTCTCTCTCTCCCCCTCCCTCCCTCCTTCCCTTCCTCCCTCTCCTTTCCTTCCCTCCCCTTCTTTCTGATTTCCAGGCATACAACAGAGCATGCTGTCTAGGTCTTGAACTACGGGAGCAGCTTGGACATT
This sequence comes from Acomys percivali, assembly GCA_907169655.1. Lineage (NCBI taxonomy): Eukaryota > Metazoa > Chordata > Mammalia > Rodentia > Muridae > Acomys > Acomys percivali. Next base: position 21,619,840 of record OU015752.1, read on the forward strand.
GAGCAGAAGAGGCCTCAGCAGAAAGGCCACCAGCAAACCCTTGCCTCAGCCGCTGCTCTATTGCTGTGAAGAGACAACCATGGCAGAGACAACTCTTAGGAAAGAAAGATTTTAATTGGGGATTTGCTCACACTTTCTAGGGCTTAGCTCATTTCATTATCATCATGAGGAAGACCATGGCAGTAGACATGGCACTGGGGCAGCAGCTGAGAGCTACATCCTGATCCACAAGTCAAGAGAGGTGGGGGGAGGGGCAGCAAGGAGAAGGAAGGAGGGAGGGAAGGAGGGAGGGAAGGAGGGAGGGAAAGAGGGAGGAGGGATTAGGTTTGGCACTAGGTTTTTGAAATCTCTCAGGCCAGCCACAGTGACACACCTCCTTTAACAAGCTCCTCTGCCAGGGCTACTCCAATAAGGGCATACCTCCTAATCCTTCTAATCCTTTCAAACAATTCTACACCCTAGTGACTAAGCATTCAAACAAACAAACAAATAAATAAAATGAGGCCATTCTTATTCAAAACACCATACCCCTCCACAGTGCAGGTACTCAGTCAGTGTTAGAACTGACCATCCCTTTGGCATACTCTGCAAGATAAAGACCACAGACCGTAGATCCATCATGATAACAGTATTCATGGAAACACTCTCAGACAAGCTCAGTGGGGTGAGTTTCTTGGGGCAAGAAATAAGACAAGAGGTTCTCAAAACAAAGTATCCCCACACTGCCCAAGGGACACCACTGTTCTAGAAGCATTCTTTCTCTCTGGTTTGAATCTGAAAAGTCCCCCACTGACTCATATCTTGAGCACTTGTGTGCCCCGCTGGTGGTGTTATTTGGCGTACAGTGGCATCATGTAGCGGGTTGGGACTACTGGTGCAAACTGTCATGAGAGTTGGGTTTCTGAAACTGATAGCCTACCTCTTGTTCTGGTTCCCATCTTTCCTTCTTGGTCCACCACTCTGAGTGGAGTACCACCAAAAGACAAACAGAACCCACTCTGCCACGCCCTCTTCACTGTGATGGACTGGACCCCTCTGAAACTCTGAGCCATAGTCCTCCCTCCCATAAGCGTGTCACATACTTTGCTTCCGCCACTCAAAGGTAAGTAAGACATTTTCCTCTTTGCCGATAAAGTGGATGGAAGCCCAGCTTCTCTTGCCAGATTCTCAGTGTTGCCTAGAACCCGTGTCAATTCCATTAGGCAAGGCCCAAGTGCTTGGCTAGATAACTCCAAACCACAAATTACCCTGTCTTAGCTTCTAATGGCAGCCAGATGGCCTCCTGTTGGTCCAGGAGTTCTTACTGCTTCCCAAACCACCAACGGCCCCTTGTCTGCCCTGAGAGGGCAGGGTGAATATGGCTTCCAGAACATTCTCATTACTTTCTAGGAAGGAGAATCTGGGAGCCAACCCTAATGAGCCTCTCCATCCACCACACACCATGAGTGTCAGCACAGCAAAGGGAGAAGAGTGCATGTGAGTACTGACTCCTCCAATGAGCTCAGGGCTGAACCTTCAGGGTTTAGTCTACTAGTTACTGCATCCACATCCAAGAGTGTTTGAATTCTTGTGTTCATGGCACCACAGCACCATAAAGGTCTCAGAGAGCGGCCCGTACATAAAGCTAAGAATGACAGGCATCAGGGTTTGAGAAAGTTGGCCCCTGAGGAACTCTGACAGTAATTGACTCTTTTCCAGTGCTTTGCATGTCTCTTTCCAGGGGACAATCTTGTTTGCATTTTTCACTACTAAGCTAAGGGAAGGGAAATGAACCTTTATGGAGAGCCAAGTTCATACATGTTACAAAAAGGTGTCATGTTGAACTAGACTTAGAATCTAATCTTCACCAATTTCACAATGTGCTGAGCTTCATCAAGCCCACGTCACACGCTCCCAAATTGACGACCCCTTGAAAACAGTAGTCTCTTACTATTTAATGCTGATGTACACGATTCCTAAGGAATAACCATGACACAGTTGCCTTTGCCCCCCAAATGCTACACTATAAAGATCTCAGCAGCACTGCCATTGACTTGGATGAGAGTCCAGGGGTCCTTGACATACGGCTCTTTAGAGCCATGAGGAACATGTTGGCCGTGTGGGTGCGAGCCAGATGCGTTCAGCAACATTTCTGAAGCAGAGAACAAGGTTGACCAGCCTTATGTGTCTGTAAAGTCAACTTTGAGCTAAGCAGTGGTTTTGTTCTTCAGTGGGTTACTTCAAGAAAGTCTACATGACCAATGTTTTTAACAGCAAAGATCAAAGAGGGCAGTGTCCTCGCAATGAGCTGCAAGCCACTTATATGTCTGGTGCACACCTGATTTGTACCTCTGGAGGGGAGGGTTTCATCTTGTGGAAGCTGAATCTCACCTTAGAGAGTTTTGTCCATTGCAGTTGCAATGATTCTTGTTCAACAGAAAAGAAAACTCCACATGTGGGACCTGTTGTTTTGTAGGACAATTGCTCTGTAGCCGGTTCATCTCTAACCTATGGGCTTTATTGGTTTGTTTGTTTATTTTGTTTTTATTTATGTTTGGTTTTTTGAGACAGGGTTTCTCTGTGCAGCCTTGCCTGTCCTGGACTCAGTTTGTACACCAAGCTGGCCTTGAACTCAGTGATCCACCTGCCTCTGCCTCCTGAGTGCTGAGATTAAAGGTGTGCGCCACCACGCCCGGCTTCCATGGGCCTTATTTCAGGAGAGTTTTCAATGCTAATATATCCCTGTCCCTCCCATTCTCCTCTGAATCAGCTTTACCATCCTGCTGGTGGCTCACTAACCGTGGGGGTCCCATCCATCGTTAACACACTGAAGGGAATACAGATATGTCAAGAACAAAGACAAAATGCTTTACAAGGGCATGGTTCTGAAGCCGAGGAAGTTTTAGAAATGTCTCCTTTGCCAATGGATTTCACATTGGTTTTTTTTTTTTTTCCAGGTTTGCAACAGGACAGTTATATAAGTTAAAAAAAATATAAGTCCAAAAGAAAACAATAAATTTGAAAGGAAGACTCTAAGTCATCAGCAAGCACTTTATTATAATTTTGCTGGGTAGTACTCAAGTCAAAGAAACACAACAGAAACAAAGAAAGACATCTAATCAAAACAGAGAAACAGTTAAGACAATCCTGATGGGAACAAGGAGAAAGAAGAAGAAGAAGAAGAAGAAGAAGAAAAAGAAGAAGAAGAAGAAGAAGAAGAAGAAGAAGAAGAAGAAGAAGAAG
>OU015752.1:21623071-21646677 GCA_907169655.1 Acomys percivali
AGAAGAAGAAGAAGAAGAAGAAGAAGAAGAAGAAGAAGAAGAAGAAGGGGAGGAGGAGGAGGAGGAAGAGAAGAGGGAGAGGGAGGAGGAGGAGAAGAGATGGCAGCAGCAACGGGGACAAACCCCAAAGTAAGTCAATACCTCAAGATCAGAGAGGTCTGGATTACTAGGCCAGTGGTTATGAGAAAGTCTTAGATGTATTGCTGGTAAGAATTCTAGGCAAGGATCAGAAGGAAACTTAGCAGCTGTCAGTTGAATTGACTAACAGTTTCTTTAGAAGGTAAGCATTTCTTTAAAAATTCCAGTAAATTTTGAATTCATCTGCAAATCAAATCAATAGTTAATATTGTTATGTAATATTTCATAGTAATAGATATTTGTTTAATGTTAAATACACTGTTAGAGATAACTTATCTCATTGAAGGGTCTATCCAAGAATTTGCAATTTCAGTGGTTAAGTTAGAAGGCATGAGATTGTTTTTCAGTTTGGAAGCAGTATTGAGTCATTTTATTTAAACTACCTAATGTGTTTATATTACATATCTTTAAATAAAGTTAAGTATTTGGGGAGGTGTTTTATTCTGATATGCTTAAAAGGAAATCTGAGTATAACAAATTTCCAAATAAAATTTCAATATTTGAGACTATCTCCTAATTATCTTAATAAGCCTTGCCTAGTATGCATATAAAAGATAAACAGTTCAGGGGTGGTGGCACATGCTTTCAATCCCAGCATTGGGGATGGAGGTTGGTGGGGGGGGTGGGGTGGGAAATCTGTGAGTTGGAGGTCAGCCTGGTATACAAAGCAAGTCCAGGACAGGCAAGGCTGCCTGCAGAAAAACCCTGTCTTGAAAAACCAACCAAACAACCAAACAAAAAAATAAAAATCCTTTGAGAAGAACCAGCTTATTTTTTAAAAATTGTAACTAAAGCGAGATAATCTTTGAATAATTTTTCTCCTGTGGAAGGACCACAGTGTGAACACAGGAGGGAGCATGGCTCGGCTCACCACCCCTGAGCTTTCCTGCTCGCTGAGCAGTGCGTGTGGCACGCCATCCTGTGGAGGTCACTTCCAGATCGATCTCACTTTCCTTTCAACCCTGTAGATTCCAACACTGGGTGTCAGTATTGCCCCAAAGCCAAAGCGCCCTGTTAGAATTAGACTGGAAATTAAGCAAATCCGTAGACAGATCACCCAGAAAAGCTCTGACGTGTGTTTTCAGATTCAGCTGCGGAACAGCGAGCGAGCTGGAATCCCGTGTGAGTGAGATCACGGAGCTGGCGGCAGGTGCCGCGCAGGCTCTTCCACCGAAGTGGGCGCTGCTGGAGTGAGAATGGACACTGTCTGGGTGAGGGGTTTGGCGCTCCGGGCAAAGCAGCTTTCTCACAGCCCACCTGCCTCTCCAGGAGCTTCCTCCTCACCCATGCCGGGACCTGCTTGTCATAAACAGACAGGGAACTTACTGTGGGCCGTCCTTGTCACAGTGAGTGCTCCATGGCCCTCCATTGGAGGCGAGCAGCATGCTAATGCGATGGAGGAAAAATGAAGGTCAAAGGAAAGTAGAACCTATAGGCCCAGGCTATGGGTTCTAGAATCATCCAGACACTTGATATTAATTCTCAGAGACTGGAATATCTCTTCTTTGTCTTTCCTCCCATTTCCTCTTTCTTTCTTTCTTTCTTTCTTTCTTTCTTTCTTTCTTTCTTTCTTTTTTTCCTCATTCTCCTCCTCTTCCTCCCCCCCTTCTCTTCTTTCCCCAGCTTCTCTCTTTTTTCCCTTCCTGCTTCCTCCTCTAAACAATAATGGGGATCCAGGTGTAGTCATGCTTGCTCCTTTATTGGGTTTTTGGTTTGTTTGTTTTAAGCTACAGCTGCTTAGCGCTCAGATCCCCCACCCCCACCCCCCTTCGTCCCCGGTGTAGAAAGGGCAATATTACCTATGCTGGTGAAGAGAGAAAGTAAGTGGTGTTGTGCACTGTCACGTACGTACCCGCAAAACTTCTTTTCTTCCCCCCACCCCATTCTTCTACTTTTCCACGTGCGCTCTCTCTCTCTCTCTCTCTCTCTCTCTCTCTCTCTCTCTCTCTCTCTCTCCATTTCCTATTCCTTTCCCACAATGCCCCAACAGGTTTCTTTTTCACTAATTGCAGTGACCGCTTAATTTTCTAACATTCTTCCTTGGCTTTCAAGAGAATGCTTGCTTTTTTTTTTTTTTTTTTTTTTTTTTTTTTTTTTTTTTTTTTTTTTTTGTATAGTAGTTTATAGGACTCAACCTATGTGGCCAATTTCTTGATAAGTGCCAGTGAAGGGTATGGACAAACTTTACTATGTCTTCCTCCGCAGAGGAAGAGCTGCGGCTGAGATGCACGTGACTGTCCACTCCGGAGACTCCCGTTCAGATGTGAACTCTGCTCTCTAGCAGGGAAAGGGGTGAGAAGCCTCTGCCCTTGACCTCATCAAGGGGTGGGAGGACCAGATCACTTGCTCGCCAGTGGGACCCTCTTGGACGAGGCTTGTAATTCCCTAAGGGTCTATTGCAAGAAGAAGTAAAGATGGGGTCTTCTGCTAGCGGTGCCACCGACAGACACTCTGCCTCAATGGGGAGATGCTTCATGTCCCACTGCTGTGACAAAATACCTGAGATAAATGAACTTAAAGGACAAAAGGGTTATTTGAGAAACAGCTTCAGCCATTTTAGTGTACAGTTGTGTCAGGTCCCAACTCCCCAAAATGGCTACCAGGGCTCAGCGCAGGCTAGCCTCTGATCAAGCTCAACACTTAGCATCCCTAGAAACCTTGTGAAACGGGTTTCTGTTTGCCATGAAAAGCCACTATTTTATCTGCTCCTACAACTTCCAGAAAGGGCATCACGTCCTCTATCGACTCAAACAGGCCTCCTGTGGATCAGAGCACCATGCTAGTTGCTAGGCTGTTCCAGGTAGCCCACCCTCTTCCCTCTGCTGCAACATATCCCCCTATAACTGGCAGGACTCCCCCACTCTCCTCACTGTTTTCTCTGAACCCCAAACGATGACAGCCTTGGCAGTTGAATTAAACTATTTTCCTTTGCCCACAGAGCCGTCTCATGTTTTAGTGGTTTCACTTTACCTTCACTTACAATTTGACGACACACACTGGTTCTGTGACAGGGAAAATATAGAGGCAGAAGCTGGGGGGAGGGGTTCACCTCATGGGAGCCGAGGAGCTGAGAGAAGACATGGCCCTCTTCAAGGACACAGCAGCCTAACTTCCTGTCACTAGGCCTCATCCCCTAAAGACTGTGCTGCCTCTAGCCAAAGCTTTAGCTCACAGCCATTTGGGGAGGTTACCTTTCCAAACCATGAAAACAATGGAATCAGGAAGTTGATAGTGCTTATAATACAGGGTTAGCTGAGAGGAAAATCATAAATATTAGCATAAGCATGAGAGTCATACAAAATGTAAAACCCAAAAGAGGGGCCCAATGGATAAGGTTTGAATAGCTTCCTCCCAGGTGAGAGGAAAGTCGGGGAAAGCTGGGGATGATTCTAGAGGTTCTCTGAGCTTCTAGGAGAGAGAATGAGCCGGGAGAACTGTAAATGACAAGAGGGCCTCAGCATTGTAGCTGCGATGGGTAGCTTTGCCTCTGCCTCATGCCAAGGGGACTGACTCCTCTTTACCTCATGAGATTTGAGTAAGTTTCAAGGTGACTTTGTTCCTCTTTGGTGACTCTGGTTTTTAGGCAGATAATGGAACTTCATAGAAACCTTCTCTCATTGGCCCCAGCTTGTTCTGTCCACCCCCACCCCCACCCCCCAGGGCCTCTCAAAGTCACCTGTACAAGCATTGATTTTCTGGGGCCCAACACCTCTGTCCCTGGACAAGGGCCCTTTTCTGTGGTTCTTCTGCATCTCAGATGCTCTGATGTCTCACGGGGTCATTGTTCCCATCACTGATATTGCAGACAGTGGTACTGGACCTTCTGCATCTCAGATGCTCTGATGTCTCACGGGGTCATTGTTCCCATCACTGATATTGCAGACAGTGGTACTGGACCTTTCAAAAGATAGTTGACTCAAAGGACTGGACTTTGGACCCTGACACCTGCCCATGAGTTGAATGTGTAAACACCTTGCCCACTGCTTGGTGATCTGCTCATTTCCCCTTGACAGCTGCTGTGAACATTTATTTGGTGGGTGCATAAACATGACATGATCACAGCGTTGCCATTTATCATGAGATCCCCTTTCTTTCGTATATTTAACTAATTTCTTGATATTAGACCATTGTGGTTCTTTCTTTCTTTCTTTTCTTTTTCTTTTTTTTTTTTTTTTTTTGGTTTTTTAAAGACAGGGTTTCTCTGTCTGTATCCCTGGCTGTACTGGACTCCCTTTGTAGACCAGGCTGGCCTCGAACTCACAGGGATCCAATTTCTAAATTTTCATAGCACCAATTAACACATTGATAAATGGTAATAGCCGGGCATGGTGATGCATGCCTTTAATCCCAGCACCCAGGGAGGCAGATCGCTATGAGTTCGAGGCCAGCCTGGTCTACAAAGGGAGTCCAGGACAGCCAAGGATACCCAGAGAAACCCTCTCTCAAAAAACTAAAACAAACACAAATAAAAACTAAAAACAAAAAAGATAAATATTAGTATACCACAATCTTTGTAATCATTCTTTTAAATTCTTTCAATTATATACATTATAAATTATGCTATAGTCTCCATTGAAAACATTCTGAAAATAGATAACACTAACTTCTCCAGTAGCCATTATCTTAGATAAAACACCATAACCAAAAGTAACAAGGCAAAAAAAAAAAAAGTTTATTTTAGCTTACAGGGCCACATCAGAGTTCATCCCTGACAGACATCAGGACAGAAATCTGAATGGCAGGAACCTGGAGGCAGGAGCTAATGGAAGGCCATGGAAGGGTGCTGCTTACTGGCTTGGTCCCCATGGCTCTCTCAGCCTGCTTTCTTATAGACCCAGAATCTCAGCCTGGGAGTGGTCCAGTTCACAGTGCTCTGAACCCTCTTGCATCAATCACCAATCAAGAATTTGCATGACAGGCCAATCTGGTGGAGGCATCTTCTCAGTTGAGGTTCCCCCTCCCCCTCCATAATGATGCTAGCTTGTGTCAAATTGACAGAGAGCTAGCCAGTACTGCCATCTTCAACCTAGGTCTAACACTGTCATAGAGGTAAACGTTATTGGCGATTATGTCTCTCCTTTTAAAAGATGCTTCCTCAGGTAGTTGAATAAAATGTATATGCTGATAGTTTCAATTATAAGGCCGGGAGAGGTGCACATATTCTAGTTAGTGATGTGTCCATGAGCCAGGATATGTGGGAGAACTTGCCACGCTGGCCACGGAGAGCTGCCTGGTTCTCCTTGATTGCTGCATGGCACTCTGTAAGGACAAACTGGTCTGTTGAGCTGTTTCCCTATTTCTGAGTAGCTGGGTTTCTGTTCTGCTATCATGCATGGTGCTATGTTGGTTCGTTTCCTCCAGCGCTTGGGTAAATGTTTCTCTGGGAAGAATCAGAGAAGTGGAATTGGGTCATAGAGGAGACAGATAGTGTGTTTCAATTTACACTTGCAAGTCGCTCGCCAAAAGCCCACATCCATCAGAAATCAGTGGATGTGTGCATGAACATGAGTGTGCATTCGTGTAACCTCACTCACACCTTATATTGTAATATCAGGCTTTTTTTTTTCATCCTGATTAAAAATAGTATCTCGTGTTTGTTTGTATTTCCCATGTTTAAAGATTTCAGAAGACGGAAGAGCTCATTGAATAACTCCTCACAGTGTGATCCACTCTGAGGATCACAAATACAACTTTATACAGAGACTCTAGTCTCTGTGTTCATCAGCTTCCCACTGCTGACGCCTGAGGAAGTCAACTTAAAGGAAAGTAAGCATGTTTTGGCTCCAACATTCGGTCAGTTGGCTCCATTGCTTTAGGGAGCTGTGAAAAGACAGAATGTAAAGACAGAGAGCACATCCTGTCGCGTGCGCACTCATCTGAGAGTGACCAGCCCCCTAAAGGTTCCCTCCCAAGGGCACCATCAGCTGGGGACCAAACGTTTAGCACAGAGTCCAGTAAGATCAAAGCCATACCGATGCTAAGTTACAAAACTATGCGATAGTGGCTTCTGAGTGTTCACTGGAAAAGATTACTTGGTGATTATGGCACATCACTGGAGGCCCCAGATGCCTGGCTTCTTTCCATAGGAAACAAGACTAGTCTAAGTTTATAAGAAACAACAGGATGTATACAAAGTCTCTGCCCCACCGTAGGGGTGCGGTGGGGAGTCCCGCAGAACTAGGCACAGCTACCTATGCGTCCTATCCCATCCCATGCCATCCCATCCCAATAAGCTGACTAAAAGGAGGAGCCGCGATGCAAGACAGAGAAAGAAGATGGACAGAGGAATTCAGTGGCCCATTCCCCCCCAAGCCCTTCTTCAGCATGTTGACAGATGAGCTTCAGGTCAGAGGAAAACGTGGGGCAAAGTGCAGGAAGTGTGCACAGCTGAAGCAAAAGCCAGGACAAATGGACCTCAGCCTCAAGTCGTGTTATCATCAGACCTGGTTCTTTTCCTGCAGGTGGAGGTGCAGCTCTCCTGGCTCCAGGGCCCCCCCAGCCTGTCCCCAGCCTGTCCCCGTTCTCAGCACAGGTGCCCCTGGAGGTCTCAGTTCTCCAGCTTTTTGTCACGCTGTTGCACCTGCACAGCTCTGTTGTCCCACTAGCTGGAACCGAAGTGGCGAGCATCTCCCTGGAGGCGTAGCTGCAGCCTTTTGTATCTCTAGGCCTTGGATTCTCCCCTTTCTCCCACTGGAGAAAACTGGTTGTGGTTTTGCCAATTTCTTGAGAGTCTGAATTTTCCAGGAACATGCTCACTCATTGAGAAAGAAAATAACTTATTCTTGGCTTAGCTCTAGGACTGAAAAAAAAGGTTGGCAGTGGAATAAGTACACACACCGGGGACATTCCAAGGGACTCGTTTTGCATAGGAGTCTATCCTGCATGGTGGGTCCAGGTCCCGTTCCATCCTCATCACGATCCAGCTTTGAAATAAGGCTCAGCTTAGCAAGTTTCATCTGCAAAACGACATGTTATGGTTCTTACTGTTGTGACTAAGGCAGCTCAGGGAAGGGAGCATTTGTTTTGGCTCACGGTTTGCAAAGATACAATCCATCGCGGTATGGAAAGCGTGACAAGATGAGAGGGAGGCAGCTGGACGCATGGCACATACAGTCGGAAAGCAGAGACGGATGAACTCTGGCGCTCCAGCCACTTCCTCCTGTTTTGCACTCACTTCCTCCTGTTTTGCACTCACTTCCTCCTGTTTTGCAGCCCTGGATCCCAGTCTGTGAAATGGTGCTGCCCATTCAGTTAGGTCTTCCCACCTGTTAGACCTCTCCAGAAACTCTATGGCCATACCCTGAGGTTAGACTCCTAGGTGGTTCTAATCCAGTGGCAGCAGAGATTACATCATCACCCACCTATATGGAAGTTAGGAGAACGGACTCAACCAGTCCACCTATCGATCCTGGCACAACCAGTGTTTTGTCTATAGTCTCTCTAATCAGTATGTTTCCGTCTATTTTCAGGAGAGTGACAGAGCTCTGTGTGTGGCCAAGGCTTTCCAAAGTAGCCAGACTGGGCACGTTTGGTCATATACATTTCTTTTTTTTTTTTTTTTTTTTTTTTTCCTGGAACACTCTATTTCCAAAAGAGTCTAGTAAAGTTCAAAGGACTTGTTTTATTTTCCCTGGATATGGCAATCTGGTTTTTCAGTTGGTTTTGTGGTGTGTGTGTGTGTGTGTGTGTGTGTGTGTGTGTGTGTGTGTGTGTGTATGTTTAAATCTCACTCTCATTGTGGAGTCCTCCAAGCATTGATTAACCTACAATGGTTACTATGGCTACGAGAAGGAAGTGGAAAACAAGCCTCTTAGCGGGTATTTAGCATTGAAGAGTCAGTAGTCTGAGGTTAACAGAGGCTGAGGTTAACAGTGGCTGTTATTAGGAGCCTATAGGCGATTGGACAGAAAAATGGGTCAAAAGCCACACCCATGTCCTTTCCAACGAAATCACAGTGTACATCATCACACTGGAAGAAACCCTCCATGCCTTCAGTGTTGCTCCACACAGACAGATAAAACACAGGTATTCAGCACCCAGGTGACCTTCTGTCACAGGGTTCACTAGACTCCGGGCTTATGTTCCGCATTGCAGGAAGCTTTTGAGTGGAGTGAAGATGGGTGATTGGCTGTGCTCTCTGGATTAACTGCAAGAATTAGGTTTACTTCCCGGTTCACTGACATCCTTTTTATAGTGCCCTACATGGACTGTTTTCTCTCTTTTTAAATGGTACCAATCCCATAATAAGAGCTTCAACCTTATGCTCTAATTGCCTTACAGAAGATCTCCTCCTAGACACATCATACGGGGCATCAGGATTTTAACCTGGAGCTGGAGAAAGAAACAGCCCATGGTGCCCACATTTAAATATGTACCGTTTGTCTCTGAGATCTCTGAGATCTATTAGGAACTTTCCAGGCAAGAGGAAGTCACAGGTCTGGAAATGAGACAACACTGTATTGTCTTGATGCAATCACAAGAGTCTTTGTCTGTCAGAAACAAGCAGAGGACCAGTATGAGAAGCAGAAAGAACCGAGGGTGGATTAGTCTCTGGAACGTCCGGAAGCAATCAACCCTGCCAATATCTTTGGCCTTGGGCGACCATGTCTAACCCTCTGACCTCCATAATATGACATAATAAATCTGGGTTGTTTAAAGCCACTTAAGTTTATGGAAATTCTTATAGAAGCAGCAGAAAAATATGGGTTATGAGTATTTGCCTGTGTGTGTACGTGTGTGTGCGCGCACGTGCGCGCGTGCATTTGGCACTTGGGGAGGTAAGAAAGTACTAGATTCCCTAGAACTGGGGCTACAGACAGTTGTGAGCCACTATGGGGGTGCTGGGAACTGAACCTAGGTGCTCTGCAAGAACATGTTCTCTTGCCCGTGGAACCACCTCTCCAGTCCCCAAATCATGGTTATTTTAAACACCAACCACAGTGACAGTCAGAAGGAGGAAATGTTTCTGAAAATCCCTTGGTGATGGCAACAGAGTGTATTCGTTAGCTGGAAAGGTAAGCTGGAAAGGACATGAAAACTTGAAGGAACACCAATTCCAAGTCAGAGTTACACCAAGGAAGACAGCCTTGAGGATACATTTGGGAAATCAACAACACAGACCTATAGTCTCATATCTTGAGGTTAGGGAAGCCATGAGAGTTTCATGGTTGATGGCTTTTTCCAGCTTTTAGAAATGGGGCCAGAGAGATGGCTCAGAAGTTAAGAGCATTGGCTGTTCTTCCAAAGGTCCTGAGTTCAATTCCCAGCAACCACATGGTGGCTCACAGCCATCTATAATGAGATCTGGTACTCTCTTCTGGCATGCATGTGTACATGCAGGCAAAACAGGGTATACTTAAAAAAATAAATTAAAAAAAAAAGAAAGAAATGGAGGGTTGGAGAGATGGCTCAGAGGTTAAGAGCACTGTCTGCTCTTCCAGTGGTCCTGAGTTCAATTCCCAGCAACCACACGGTGGCTCACAACCATCTATACTGGGATCTGATGCCCTCTTCTGGTAGGCAGGTGCACATGCATATAGAGCACTATATACATAATAATAAATATTTTAAAATAATAGAAATGGTACTGTATATGCTCTGAACTGCACACTGTGCCTAGGCATATTGCATTACCATATAGATTAACTCTCTAAATTCATCAAAGACAATTTTCTTCAAGCATGAGAGACAATTCACAGAATTTTAATGACAAAAGATTTTGTAATAATTCAGCTGTGTTTCTTTACCATGTGTGTATTTTTAAAAAGATTTCTATTTATTTATTTATTTAATGTATAGTAGTCTACCTGTATGTAAATCCTGCAGGCCAGAAGAGGGCACCAGATCTCATTATGGATGTTTGTGAGCCACCATGTGGTTGTTGGGAACTGAACTCAGGACCTTTGGAAGAGCAGCCAGAGCTCTTAATCTCTGAGCCATCTCTCCAGCCCTCTCCATGTGTGTATTTTTAACTAGGAGACAAGTCTGCAGGCATACCACGAAGGTTATTTAGACTGAATTAGCTTTGAGCATGCCTGTAGGGACTGGTGTGATTGAAGTTGGACAACTTACCCTGAGCAGGGGTTCCCAGGCCCTGTACTTTCGTCCTGGACAACATAAAAAAAAAATAAGAAGCTGGCTGAGCACGGCCATTCAGTGTCTCTTCTTCCTGACTGTGGATGCACTTTGGCATCTGCCTCATCTTCTGCTGCCTTGACTTCTCCACCTGATAGACAGTATCCTCAACCATGAGCCATGAGTGTGTGTGAGTGCACACGCGTGCATGTGTGGTGAATGCACATGTCCCTGTAGGTGTGTGCTTGCAGGTATACCTGCATGAAAGTGTGAACACATGGGAAGGCCAGAAGTTAACTCTGGGTATCTTCTCCTGATTTTCCTCCACCTCATTTCTTAAGACAGGTTCTCTCATTGAAGCAAGAGCTCACCAATTAGACTGGCTGGTCAATGAGCTACCGAGATCCACCTACATCGTATCTTCTCCCCACACCCACTTCCAGGGTTATAGACACATATTGCCATGCCCAGCATTTATGTGGGTGAAGGGCACCCAAATTCAGGTCCACATGCTTGTTTGGCATGTACTTTACCAAGCCATCTCCATAGTCTTCATCCTAGTTGTCAAAGTTCTAAATTCCAAAGGGTATGTGTGTGTGTGTGTGTATGTGTGTATGTGTGTGTGTGTGTGTGTGTGTGTGTATGTGTGTGTGTAAGATCTTAACATTTGGAGCACATTATAACCCATTATATACAAGAAAATTTGGCTAACATTTGACTTCTTTTTCACAGCACTAGATCACAAAGAATACTAGGAAATAGTCTAGCATGCCACAAGGAAAGAATTGCAACCTAGGAATTGTAAGCACGGCCAAGACAGCCTTTGCAACAGTGAGAGATATTTGCAGACGTGAAAGACGCAGAGGTTTGAGCATGTACAGATAGAGTCTGGGAATATAACTGGAAAATGAGCTGATGTCCATTTATTAACACGATAAAGTCACAGGAACCAGTCCTAGCCTTCTGTCTGACGAATGTAAAACCGGGACGAAATATGTGTGAGACCTTTGTGATCTCATCAGGCTACAGCTGTCTGAGAAGGTGAGTCACATGGCTGACCCAGCTGACAGTCAGAGGAATGTGTCCCCCGAGCAGCACGACAGTGTGGCTGCCTGAGCCCAGAAGACTCCTCAAGATGAGCAATGACGGGAGTGTAAGGAGTTGGTGGTAGTGAGAGCTTGAAGGGCAGAGGAGAGTGCTACACAGAGAAAGCGACAAAGGTCTAGAAAAGGTCACCCTTGGGGTTTCAGCTGGATACTAACCAGGGCATGTCTCCAGGGAAGCCAGTACAACGGCAGAAAGATACGCCTGGGGTCAGGGGAGTAATGAGCTCTGAGGATCACATCGGCCCTAGGATTCCACCAGGCTGGGCCTGGAAAACAGTACAATTCATAAAGTCTCAGCTGAGTTTGGCTTTAGTGTCGGGAAGAAGTGTCACTGGACAAACATTGTTCTGTCACCCAGAAAGCATAAAACCAAGCTTCAGGAAAGCCAACCGCTCAGTCAAACTGCTCCAAGTACCTTCATTGCTAGAGCAGAGCTCAAGACTAGGCAAATATGAATATTTCCAGCACTCAAGTAAAATCCAGAATGTCCAGCATTCGATAAAAAATAATAATAATAACACTTCCTGGTCGAAGTGAGTGACTGTGGGTGCTCAGCCTTAAGTGATACATCTGAATCTCTCTGTCTTTCCCTCTATGGCTCAGGGACTATTGTGGACAACCGGGCAGAAAGAGTGTAAGAGCCAGAGGCCAGGGGACAGTGGTATTAAGCCATTTCTTGTAATGGTGACCCGGCATCTTTAAAAGATCAATGCCTACACCACAACATCCATGAACTCATGGATGCAGGCTGCGGTTGCCTACATAGATTTGCACAAGAACAAGCTGATCAACATCCCAGCTTTGCATGGAGAGGGAAGAGACTCCTGAGGCGCCACACCTAGCAGAGGAGTCCCTGGCTGTCGATGGCTGCTGGGAAAAGGAGACTTAGTTTCCTCAGTGGTATAGCCTCCGGTAGGTTGACGCCCCACATCCCTGCACATGTGGGCAGCACTAATTGAACTTATCAGGTTATATTTTTTAAATTAAAATGAAAAAAAATATAAAGTTGTAGGTCAGGATGGAGGAATATCCGAGAGGAGCTGTGAGGGTGGATGCGATCAAAATACAAAAATCACCAAGCAAAGATTTAAAACTTTTAAATTACCAGTTGTTAAAGAAGCAGGAAAATATACCTTGTAATAATGAGGGGAAATCAATTGTAAAATATAAGTAATACAAACAATAGACAAGAATATTAGCAGCTACTATAACCATATTGCATTTAAGAAGGCGAAATTGGAATGTGTGTAATTACGTACCATTATTTGTGTCAACTCTTTAAAAACATTGTAGCTTTATGCGTGTGCTCTTCTGGTTCCTTCTTACATTTGGACACAGCCTAGAGGAGGGAACGGTCACATGGGGTGTGTCCAGGAAAGACACGTTATGTCCCAAGCTTCTCTCTCTCACAAAGTGCCAAGTGGTCAGAGATGAGACTCTTTGAAACCATAAGCTCAGATAAATCATCCATGTTTATCAGTTGTTCTCTCACGTACCTGTAACAGCAATTAAAAAAAAAATCATACTACCACTACCTACAACCATCATTTCCATTCATTTAATGGCTTTCTAAGTTAGTGTGATGGATTATATTGTCAAATTGATGGAACCTAGAATCATTTAAGAGACAAACCTCCTAGCACACCTGTGAAGAATGAACTGTGTTAGCCTCTGGGCATGCCTATGAGGAACTTTCTTAATTAGGTTAGTTGAAATCAGAAGACTTACCCTAAATGTGTGTGTTGCGGGGTGGGGGAACCATTCCACAAACTTGGGACCTGTCCTGCATAAAAGGGGGAAAGCTGGCTAGCTCTTTCTGCTTCTTGCATGTGGATGTGATGTGACCAGCTGCCTCTCTGCCATGATGGACTGTACACCCTCAAACCGTAAGCCAGAATAAACCCTTCCTTTCTAAGTTGACATGGTCATGTATTTTTATCACAGAATGCTAATGAACAAATGCTTCTTCCCATTTTCCATCCTTAGGGGCATGCTACAAGACACTCTCATAGCTGGCTTTTATGATTATTATACCATACAATGTTGCCCGGTCCTCTGCTTTATAATGGAGACCATGACAATGAGCACAACAATGAAAACGTGGACTCTACGTTCAAACCAGGAAACACCGAAGAGCCATGGAGGCCTCAGGCAGAATCTGAGGCAGCATCTTGCTGACCCCCTCTACTCTAGGAAGAACTCAAGCTACTATGTTACTCCACTGTTGGAAACCCTCTGGCCATTCTTCCTGATGCTAGAGTGAAATCTGGTCTTGCTCCTAAGGACACACAAGGAAGCGCATCAAGGCCCACTCTCCTTTCCTTTGGCCCCCACCTCCCCGTCTTCCCTCTCACTCTGTGCTCTGTTCACACCCAAGTTCTTCAAGTTTCCCAAAAGAGCCATATTTTCCCTTACCTCAGGATGTCCCCTCGTGTTGTTCACTTGAGTCTGAACATTCCTTTGCACTCCTTCCCTTCTCATACCATGCACAGTTCTGCCTTGTCCCTCTGCTTCCGAAGTCAGTCACTGGTCACAGGGAGACTTGATCATGATGTTAAGATCAAGAATGACCCTGGGACTGAAGGCATGGGGCTGTGGTCAGAGCCACCCTCAATCTGCCTTGCCTCCACCTTCAGCTGAATTGCATGCCTCATCCTACAAAGCTATGCGTTGAGTTATATCTCACAGAGTGTATAGCTGGAAGTTCTGTCCTTATTCGGAGATAAGTCTATATAGAGAGAGTTAAAGGGTGGTCACCAGAATGGGCAGTAATCCAATCTAACTGATGTCCTCCTAAAAAGATGCCCATGTGGGGGCAAGGTCATATCAAGGTAAAGATAGACATGCTTTGATGAGCCAAGGAACACTAAAGATGACCAGAAAGTCCTGGAAGCAAGGGTCTGGCATGGGACAGATCTTCCTTCACAGTCTTTAGGAGGAACCGAAGACACTTACATACTGATCTGGGACTGCCAACCTCCAGAACTAAGAGTTAATCTGGTGTTGAAGCCACTCCATGACAATTTGGCATCCTTGGAAATTAATACATGCAAGAGTCACTCCTTTGTTACTTTTGGCTGTCTGTATCTGCAGATTAGCACAGCAACTGGGATAAAAGTTAACTCCAAATTTACTAAAAGAAAAAGAAAACTTGTACTGTGGACATGAAGAGAAGCCAAGGTTCCTGCCTCCTGAGGATCCCACCACACAACAAGAACACAGAGAAGACAATTCAGTGTGTAGTTAATACCAGGCCAGGAATACAGAGGGTTGGTTATAGCACTGTGGGTGCCAGCCTTCTAACTCAGATGCGGTGGAAAGTGCTGGGCAGCTATCCAAGAACTCTGAGGCCCGAATCTTGCAATACAAGTTAGGTCAAGCAGAGAAGAGAATTGGATCAGAGGGGCCTGACTGTGGGTCCGCGCGGTTTGCTGTAGAGACGAGTGGGAACCTATCAGGAGAGGTCTCATGCTGGGCCTCGGAGCCAACAGAGTGGATTTATAGTAAAGAGACATGGATGGTCAGCGCACAACATTAGAATGTTCTCCCTGGCAAAGAGAACATATGTCACCACTAGTGTGTTCACTGTTCCCCATGGACATTATAAATTGGAGAGACTCTTAACCCAAAACCTCAAGAGATGGCAGGGTAAAGCAGTGGCACCGAAAGGAGAAACTGCCCACTGCCAAACTCCTGCTTTACCCTTGCCATGAGTGATCCTGTCTCTTCAGCAGATGTGAATCGCCACTATATTTAAGTCCAAACTACCTCATTCCCTCCTAGAATGAGCCCTTAATTCTTTGAGGGTGCAAACCACATGTCCACCATCATTCCTCGAAGCCACAAGCTTAAAGCTTCTGCAATGCTGTGGGTCAGAGCCAAGCACATCTGTACAAATGTTTCTGTTCTCATTTACATTTCTCTGCTTTGTGCAAAGCTCTGAGATCATCATGGAGCCTGGAAGGCAGGATCCCAGAGTACATACATAGGCTACTGCTGCACAACCCTCCCATAGGAAGATGGAATTAGGGTTCCTCCCCACCCCAGAAGCTCTCTCCTATAGCTAAACAAGATGCAGAGGGTGCCTATAAGTAACATCATCCATTGAGTCAAAACCTCTTGGTCATCTTATTTTTTAAAACTTTTTATTGATTCTTCATGTCACATAATGTACCCTAGTCCTGCCCATCTCCCCATGCCGTCATATCTGTCCTTTGCCCTTGTAACCTACCCTACAAAAATTTGTTAAAAAGGGGCATAAATAAACAAACAAAACAAAAAGCATAGAAAACATCTCTTTGTGGAAGCTATACTATGTCACAGTGTGTTCCAAAATATATCGCTCTATCTGCACAGTATATTGCTCTATTCACTTGCAAATGCTCTTTGCAATGAGTCATTGGTCTGGTTTAAGACCTCCGACTTCTATGACACCATCAATATTGGATCCTCACTGGGCCTTCTCCTAGTTATCCTGTTGTTGCCCTGTGTCATAAAGATCCCGAAGCTTTGGATCAACAGGACTGGCCCTTTCATGGATACGGACTGTTCACAGATATGTATTTTGGGATGGGCAAACTCAGGGCCCAGGATCTGGTACTGGGTGGTAGCAGAGCTGGTCATCCCACCAGCTCTTCTTTATCCACACCACCAGGGGGAGCTCTTTATCATTACTCAGGCTAGGTTACCTAATGACACCATTAGCAGGAGGCAGGGTTGGCTCTCCTGCTCTCATGCCTTCAGGGCTGGCTCCCTCATAACCACACCTCTAGAACCAGCTCCACTGTGCTGCCCAGTCAAGACATGGGGTCCACTCTCCCAAATGCTGCAGCCTGTGGGGGACTGGGCCAGCTCTCCCGCTCTCACACCCTTGGGGCTGCCTCACCTGTGCCTTCACCATCAAGGCCAGCTCCACTGTGTTGCCAAGGTGAGGTGCAGGGCCTGCTCTCCAGAGTGCTGCAACCAGTGAGAAGAGCCAGCTTATGGACTTTTCATGGCCCTTATGGGTCAGTTCTTCTGACTGCCTCAGGGGGAGGCATCACCTCTGTGCCTGTGCCACTCCCATGGCAGATGAGTGGCAGTGTCTGCTCTTCCACACTCACACCACTGGGCTGGCTCACCATACCCCAGCCACCAGGACCAGCTCCACTGTGCTGCCTTGGGGCCTGCTCTCCTAAGTGCTGCTGATGCTGAGAGATGGAGTCCACTATCCAGAATGCTGCGACCAGTGAAAGACAGGGCCAGTTCTGCATACCCCTGGACATCCAAATTCCTCCTACAGAAGTCTCTGTGTTCTCTAGTAGTAATATAAGGTATGGATATTGACATTGGCCCCTGCTGCTGCATAGCTATGGACCCAGACATGGCCCCCAGTGGCAGCTAGGGATGGGACTTCATCATGGCTCCACATGGCAGGGCTGGCCACTCATTACAGGCTACTCCTCTCTACCCTTGAGTCTCCAGTTCCATCTCTCTTCATAGTGCTCAAGCTGCTCCACTTCTCTTTATCTCCCATCTGTACATACATTACATACTTGTACATTGTGGTGACTCCCACTGCAAGCTAGCCATGCGGCTGGTGGGTTCCTGGGTGACATCCTCCAGCAAGTGGGGTGTCCACAGCCCATCTGTGCCAGGCAACAAAGAGCAGGTCTGTGGGAGGCATGGAGGTCCACAGGTCTCCGACTCTCTTCCTCTTCCCATGCTATGCTGCCTGGATTTGATTTGATTTTTATATGTCTTAGGCATGAGAAAGCTTTGGCCGCCAAGCCAGGCATCAAGCTAGGATGAACAATGGACTGCCATCTGATTTGCCCATGCCTGATATAAGAACACCAACACCAACTAGGTATCTCTTTTCCCATTGCCAGGAGGGAGGGTGGTCATTTTCTTTTCTTATCACCTCTCGGAGAACGTATAAGTGTCTTGAATTCTATCCTCAAGATAGAAAAGAAAAGCCAGGAGATACAACTTGCCACGCAAGGCAAGTAAACATTATTGAGTCTACCTTCTGAGTACAAGGGCGTGCTCACCAGGCCAGCGAAAGCCCTGGCCAGCCCTGAATCCATCAGTTGGGCTTCTGCATCTAGTAACGCCTGGCCCCGTGGAAGCCGACAAAAGCATAACTCATCCCTATAGACCCCAAATGTCAGAGGACTCATTTGCTGACCTTTAGCTGATGGCAGGGGCTGGTGTTGACATTTAGACAAGTGCTGGCACATGTCTCACTGGGCTACCCCTCAGAGGCACAGCAGGACAGCTGCTGAGCTGGTGGCTCACGGCAGAGCAAGCCACTTACCACCAGTATGGAAAGAACTAGAGATCGACTGGGTGGAATCTCCCTGCTGTTTGAGGTGGGCTTTGATAGGCTTGTCTTCTAGTTCCTCTCCCAAGCCTCTGGGTGGTGGTACCACCACTGATGCAACAGAAATCAGACATCCTGCTCCAACTCTAGAAGATGATGAATTTGAGTGCTGGGAGGTGGAGGTTGCCTGATCCTAGGATACTCATTAGGAGCAAAGGCAAGGACTGTGTGGGCAACGTCAACATCTTCTTCCGGCTAACCCTGGGAAGATGTTGAAGCCTCATCTCCTTCCCTTTACCAGGATATTAATGAGGGAATCCAGTAAGTCATATTCAAAGCCCCTGCAGAATTAGAAGGGAAAGAAAGACAGGAAATTGGGGTTCTGGGACTCCCTTCACTTTGTCAGTCACCACAAAGCAAGACATTAGGCGGGAAGGTCAAGGCTAAGGCTGAATCCCACTCGCAGCTTTCTGCAAACCTGTCCCCTGACACTGCATCTGCATCAGTGGGAATAAGTCACTCAGGGCCACTATAAGCAAGTGTCACAAATGGGGAGCTCGCAACAACAGACAGGTGTTTGCCTACATCCAAAATCGGACTGCGGGTAGTGCCATGCTTCTTCCTGGTCCTCCAGGAAACGATGCTTCCCGAGTCTGGTTTCTGCTAGCTTCAGAGTGAGCTTTGGTCTGTCTCCGTGTACACTGAACTTATGAGGGTCCATTGTATTATCCCGCAAACCCAGATGGCTTCAGGGGCCATGCAAACAAATACAAATAACACAAGGGTGCACGGGCTCCATTTAGAGGAGCTACAAGTGAGCTCAGAAGTATTGGTGACTGACAGCAGAGATGGAGCACAATGTTCTGTTGGTCTCTCTAGTTTCCAAGAGAAGATAGAACTCATTTTTGTGTGGATAAGTGTGTGTGTGTGTGTGTGCGCGCGCGCGCGCGCGCGCGCGTGTGTGCGTGCGCACATGCGCCCATGTGTGCAACTGCACACATAGACCATAGCACACCTCAGGAATTGTTTTCCTCAGGTGCTGTCCACCTTTCTCTGAGTACCATCAGGCCTGAGTCAGAGTACTTCTCTGATGCATGTCCTGGGTTGTAGCATGTGGATATAGTGGCCTGCTCTAAGAGACTCGTTCTCCCCAATGCAGCGATGCAGCAGTGTCTCTCACTGGTCGGCCTGTGGAACTCAGGAATCTCACCTGTCTCCATCCCCCAGGGCTCAGAGTACACCTGTGTACTATTATGCTCAGCATTTTAAATATGAGTCCTGGCAGGGGCAGGGACAACTCAGATCCCCACCGGAGTTTGCAAGAACGTTACTGACTGAGCCATTTCTCCAGCTTAGTCATTCATATTTTTGTAAACTACATGGCCCAAATGAAATGTGTCTGTGTGCCTGATATTTTAGGCCTTGGGATAGTATGTTCAGATAGAACCATGCTGTTAGGACAGGGATTTGCTAGGGCAAGCACTTCTTTGAATGGGCTAGATATTTCTATTGTTAACACTTCTGAGACACGGCCAGTTCTGGGGACAGAAACTCAGGAAGAAACAGGCAAGGCCTCTAAAGGCCCAGCCTGCAGCATAGGCTATGTTCTGCTCAAAGCCTACTTCACCCTATTTAGTCCGCCATGGAGTAAGCCTAGCTGCTTGGTTCCTGGGAAGCAAGCTGGGAGCGCCAATCTGCAATTTGTGCAGCCCAAGAAAGAAGTCTAAAGTATTCTACAGCTACCTTTCTCAAATTTTCTCACGATCTTGCTAAAAGTTTTAGAGGAATTGTAGCAGTGGGTGGAAGGGATGAAGTGGAGCCGAGGAGAACAGGGCTGCACGTGCTCCTCTCTCGTTGTCAGAGCGATGACTAGCTCAGCAGTACCAGCACCTGACAATGTAGCCATGAAACTCGGGAACGGAAAAGAGCCAAAGCTCAGAGTCATGAGGAAGACATGCTGAACGCCTGAGTCACAGCCTCCAGGCAACTCCACGAGATGGCTGAAAGATGCTTTGCGCCCTGAACACACATGACACGGCCTCCAGGGAACTCCACAAGATATTTCAAAGATGCTCTGAGTCCTGAACACATGCGACACAGCCTCCAGGGACCTCCACAAGATCTCTGAAAGTTGCTTTGAGCGCTTCAACTCCCAACATGGTAGATGGCGGGGGGGGGGGGGGTATTGTTTGTGACTTTTAGGTACTGATGGAAACTGGCCGCTTGGCTGTAGCCATGGGTGGTGCAAGCAGGTCCTTTGACCAAAAGTTAGAAACAA
Organism: Acomys percivali; assembly: GCA_907169655.1. Lineage (NCBI taxonomy): Eukaryota > Metazoa > Chordata > Mammalia > Rodentia > Muridae > Acomys > Acomys percivali. Next base: position 21,642,972 of record OU015752.1, read on the forward strand.
TGACATATATTTGCCTGGTGCTTTCAGTATACAAAATAACCCACTGACGTTATCAGGAAACCTTCTAACCAGCCTTGAGGAAAAGGTACTGGAGGCTCTGTGATCCCATTATAGAGACCTAAGGTCATACACACTGTAAGAAACACAGCTGGGAAACAAGCCTGAAAGGAAATTAAATAAAAATTTTTTTTTTTTTTTTTTTTTTTTTTATTCAGGGAATGGCAGCTCGCAATTTTCAGGGAGTCGATTTTCTAGCTTTCCTGGTTAGACATTGTGGACATATTCCTTAGGACTAGAACTTCTGATACGCGAACCTGACTGTGAAAGAAGAAATTCATGTTGGGCTTCTCTTTGAATCATGCTCCCCATTGGCCTTGGAGAATTAAGAGAAAAGTGAGTACCAGCTGAGGATCCCATATTCCTCTGGTATTGAGGAGGAAGGTGGCCTTCACCTTAGGTTCTGAGCCTCCTGCCCCCGCCCCCACCAAGGTCTTTTCTGTTTGTTTGTTTCCTGCTTGGCTTACAGGAAAGGCCCTCCTCTCTCTCACTTAGCATTCTAGACCCAAGGTGAGCACTGACTCTATTTACCCTCCTCCCCCATCTGCCTCCTCAGTCCACCTTCCCACCCCACACAGCAGACATACCGAATGTTACAGGGAAGCAAAAAACGAACACAGAAGAGTCCTGAGTTTTCTATCTTAGATATGACAGTTATCAGACTGATAATGGGCTTGCATCTGCCAAGGAAAGCAAGGAAGCCATGAAAGGAGGGTTCTCATGCTTAGACACCCCACACCCCATAATATACATCATGATGAGGTAGTCTTGTGTTTTGTATTCAGATGTTAGCTGCCCCTCCCCCCAGAGATTCTTACTGTTCTAGAAGCAGTCCCTCACATATACCAAAATATTACTGTGTCACCTTGCCTCCACAATTATCTCTGATTGGTGGCCCAGATGGAAAGCACGTGCGAGTGTATATATATTATTTTGGATGGGAAATAGCCCAGATAGGAATGATTAGAACAGATGGTCTCCCATGTGGAACTGGGAGATGAAGAGGTAGTTTAGGGGCCTAGTATCTGACCAGCCCCAGCTGAAATAAGGCTTATTACAATTCAATCAGGTGCCTGTGTCTTTTATTGGTATGATAGCGGGTTAAATAAAAACTGCTTTGATAATTATATGGATTAATAGGAAATATTAATAACCAATTTTCCACAGCATATCATCACAAGGAGGGGCTAAGCAGCTCTCAAAGAAGAGCTACTTATACATAAACATTTGCCTGAGCTGGGTGTGGTGGCACATGCCTTTAATCCCAGCACTTGGGAGGCCGAGGCAGGCGGATCTCTGTGAGTTCGAGGCCAGCCTGGTCTACAAAGTGAGTCCAGGACAGCCAAGGCTACACAGAGAAACCTTGTCTCCTAAAATGAAAAAAGAAAAAAAAAACACAAAAAACAAAAAACAGAAACATTCACCTGACACACTGTCTTGCACGCCCAGGCACCCAAACAGCCTGTTTTGACTCTCTACTCACTTGCCAACCAGAGCTCAGGAGTGCCTCCACAAAACCGCAGGTGCCCATGATCTCTCTTTCAAAAACACCAAGGAGGGCCTCAATGGTTAAGAGCACTGACTGCTCTTCCAGAGGGTTCAAATCCCAGCACCCACAAAGCAGATCACAACTGTCTGTAACTCCAAGATCTGACCCTCTTACACATGCAGGCAAAACACCAATGCACATAAAATAAAGGTAAAGACTTTTTTAAAACAAGAATTTTTTTTTTTTTTGGTCCCCTCCCAGTAAGAGAGCAGCCATTTGTTTGTTCCTCCTACAAAGCAAAGGGTGTTCACTCCTTTATGGCCCCGTGTCCCATGTGTCCCCACGCCAGCCTTCTAGCACGGGCCTTCATCTTTATTGCTTTATCTTACTTGACTCAGAAACCATATTTTTGTAATCTTCAGGGTGGGGTTCCTCGGCCCCACTGTGTAGAATTCTTCCAAGTTAGTTCAACACCTTACGCTTTTGATCCAAGAAGACTCAGAAGAAATTTCAGGGTCCCTTCTCCAGCCTGCCTGAGACCCTTTTAAATTCTGCTCTCCTGCCTAAAGACCCAATGCTGATCTGCCTTGGGGAAGTCCGTCCATGTCAAAGAACGCCAGGTCTGACCCTGGGGATCGTGACCATAATTTGGTCTGCAGCTTAGTCACCTCCAGCGACAGAGGTCTACAGATTGTCCCAGGAGCGCATGACTATGATGTCAGAGCTACCATGTTCAATTTCCACCCACGCCATGAGCTTTCCTGTGGATGGAGGTCTAAATTGCCTACCAGGTTCTCAACTACGCAAAGAACTTTTCTCAACCAATTCAGGTAAACTTTGCAAAGGCCCCTCTGCTTCTCCGAGTCCATCCTCCCAGCTCTGGTTACTCTGAGAAGGAAAGAGGCTAGATCTGTGGGTTGGATTTGGGTTCCGGTTCCTCTTGTACAGCCCGAATTCTCTGCAGCTCTTTTCTTGTTTGTTTGAGCTACCTATTCCACAGAAAGAGTGTGTGCCTGACGATAATTTAACACTAGCTGTGTACGTGCAAATTAAGTATAAACACTTTCCCACTACATCCAGGCAATCCCTCTGTAGCACACTGGTGGCTCCGATGTTTCCGGGACCAGATAGATGGCTGGTTTTTCCACAATGCTGAGGGCATACGGTCAATGTATGAGTCACCAAGAGCTGGTGGGAGCCCTTTTAAAGAACCGTGAACATGACTAAAATGAGCCCATCTTATTTTCATTATTGAGTATTAACTATCTTTGATTAAGGATTGAATTATCATTAATGATATTAATTTTGGTTTACTTCATTATTTTGAAATATAGCTATTAATTTACTAGTGGTAATTATAAATTATTTGACGTTATTGAGTAGATAAATTCATAAATGACAAAAAGGATTGAGAGAAAAAATAAGAGAAGAAGAAAAATTGTATGAGAGAAAAATACCTGTTTGTGTCACAGAGCTTCCAGAGATCTGTAGCGTGTGTTCTGGCACTAGAAAAGAAAACACATTTTTTTCGCTTTTTGTTATCACTTAAGTGTGTCAAAGTTTTAAACCCTTCTGCCCAATTTTCAAACAATAAATTTTGTCAAGATTTTTGATTAAAAAAAAAAAAAAGCCCAATGTTTCTCAAAAGAGATCAGCTGCAAACATTTTGCCAGGTAAAAATATCCTCACCACACAAAATTGAGGACAGAGAGACGTGTTTTCTCCAGCATCCGGGGGAACAGTTCAAACATTGGCCCCAAGGGAAATTAACTCACTCTGTAAATTCAGGGAAGAGAACGGTGTGTCGAGCTAACCGAGCGTTTGTGCTAGTCACACAGATGCTGTCTGCACTCTGTGTTAACTGTCCCATGCTGACACCTACCACATCTGGCTCACCATCTAGTGACAGGGAAATGAAAGCTATCTAGTCATATGTTAGTGATTTTTTCCCCCGTTTTTAATTTCAGGAGAAAATTTTCTCAAATTAAAGTCAAGAAATAAGTGCGAAACGAAAACATGGCATATCCACACAATGAAATATTGTCGATCCATAAAAATAAGCCAAATTGTGATAGATGAACCTTGCTGAGTGGAAGAACCCAGGCGCGCACATACACACACACACACACACACACACACACACACACACACACACACACA
>OU015752.1:21669763-21681424 GCA_907169655.1 Acomys percivali
ACACACACACACACACACACACACACACACACACACACACACACACACACACCCCTAACACAAAATTGCATCAGATATCCAAAACACCCAGCAGAAATCAACTGGGAAAGGCCCTTTAAGGCAACCAGATGGATTCCCAATAGATTGATGGTCAGAGCAGTGTCTCCCTCCCCTGCCAAAGTATGTTCACTTAAATGTGTTTGGTTGCTGAGCTCAACATCTCATGATTCTGCTGTCTGAGCAGACCCCAGGCGCATCTACCTACCCTGCCACTCCTGCTGCCTCTGCCGAGGACTTCAAGCAATGAAGACATACAATTGGCCTCGGCTTTCTACCTCCCCCGCCCCCAGGCTTCCAGCAGTTTCTCCTATTGGTGGAGGGTCATTGGAAGGCAGACAGCTGGCAAGCTTGGGAAATGTCATTTGCAGCCTTCTAGACCCCCAGAGAGAAGACAAGACAAGTGAGAGTGGAGTTGAGAGCCAATAGACAGCCAGCACAATGTGTGACTTAAACCCAGATGTTCCCCCATAGCACTGTTCCATGCCTCCAGATGTTTTCAATTTGGGTTGTTTGAAGTAAGCTGAACAGCTGCCGAGTGCTTCAAAACTTCTAATAGAACACCATCACATCACATTCAACCCTCTATCGATCAAGCTTCTCTTCCTTCCTTCTTTCCTCACCGGGTTTGGGGATGGAGAGGGCCCAGGTTATGTAAATTCTGGCAAAGCAAACAACAACAACAAAAAAAGCCATGTGCATTTCCCACTCTGCTTTCCAGAATAGGAAGGAGCTCATTTTAGTCTCCTGACTCCTGTCCAATCGAGAGTGCTTTATTAAATGCCAGGTGCACTCTACGTGTTGTATGGGACAACTTTTGCTTTGCCTTTCATTAAACGATGCCAGAAGGTGCTCCTCATTTTCTTTAAAATTATCCATCATTTCTTCTCTAAACTTGCTCAAGAGCCTGTGATGGTTTGAATGACAATGGTCCCCATAGGCTCCCATATTTGACTGCTTGGTCCCTAGTTGGTGGAGTTTTGGGAAGGATCAGAGGGTGTGACCCTGTTGGAGAAAGCATGTCACCGGGGTCGGGGCGTTGGGGTTTCAAAAGCCCACAAAAAGTCTAGAATCTGTCTCTCTGCCTCCAACTTCTAGATTAGATGTAAACTCTCAGCTACCGACCCAGCATCATGCCTGCCTGCTGCCATGCTTCCCAAGATGGCCACGGACTCGCCCTCTGAAGCTATGAGCAAGTCCCCAGTTAAATGCTTTCTTTCATAAGTTGCCTTGGTTGTGGTGTCTCCTCACAGCCATAGAAACTAAGTAAAGTTAGCAAACTAACTAACTAAGGCAGGGAGGTTGTAGGCCCTAGTGGAGAGCCTAGTACTATTGCTTTGCTAGATGGTCATATGGTCAAACTGCCTTCTAATGCTCATATTTATACCCCTGGGTTAGCGCTATACCTAGCCTTCTCTGAGAGGCTTGTTTCAGCAGTGTATGGCTGTTCATGCAGAAAACTGTAACTTCCCAAAGTGCTGAGAATAAGTGATGGTAGAATGCTAAGTCCTAAATCAAACACCTACGACACCCCTCCAAGGTTCAGGGGACATTGTAGAAGAGTGGGCAGAAAGTGTAAAGGAGCCAGAAGTTGGGGAGATCTGTAGCAAAAAAAAAAGAGACATGTCTTCTAGACATGACAGCTTTTATCCTCATCAATTCACTGCAGTTGTGCTTGTCTGGCCAAGACCTGTATGCAACTGAGCTCATCAACACTGCATCATGGACGAGGGAGGGGTTCACAAGGCCCCACCACCCCTGAGGGATTGTTGGCAGTTAATGGTTGTTGGGGGAGGAAATATCACTTTCTTTGGTAGTGTAGCCACTGGTAAGCTGTCCTCGCTCTGGGAAACATCTCACCCATATTGAGGCCAGAAACTCTAATTAAACCCAGTGTCCCCCACACAAGGAAGGCATTAAAGAAGGAGGACGATTTGTAGGAAGAAGGATTTCAGTGGGAAAGGGGAGGGGATGACAAAGGCGATGGAGGGTGAAAATGATTAAACTTCAAACAACAAAAGAAAAAAAATCTTTTGATTATATATGGAACCAGACAGATCCATAATCTTGCAAACCGTTATCCCTTTGAACTAGTATTGGCTGTCTCTTTTCAAATAGTAGACTTGGTTCTGAAGACGTGAGCTCTAAAATCAATGTATTTGTCTTAGACTTTCTTTTAGATTTATTAAAACAGGTCTTTTCTTGGTGGGTCTGAACCGCGTTGTTGTCTGGAAGGTGGAAAACAGGAGAATGTGACAGCCAACAGCCCCCCCTAACAAGTGGGTCAGAACCTAGGATGTCAGTCCTATGGTTGCTTCCAAGGGTAAAACCGGATTATATTGAACAACATCATGAACTACAGAGAAGGAAGACTTCTTTGGGACGTAATCATCCCACACACACTTGCTATGGAGCCTCAAGCCTGCCTCCATGCCTGGCTCCTCCTGAGGTAATGCAGGGAGCAGAGACAGAGGTAGCAGATGGACACCGGGTAAAGCCATATGTGAGGGCATCAGAGGATATGGGAGGTGGCATAGTTCAAAGAAGTTTGAAGTTAGAAACGTTGATTGGGTTCCTAAATATGCCGTAGTCATCTGATCATTTTAATTCTTATGAGATAAACAACCTTGTGTTATCTCCTTTTCGGAAATGGAAAATAGGAATTCTCACATCTGATTAAAAAAAATATATATAGAGTGAGATTCGTTGTCTGTCCACTATATCCACATCCCCTCCCACAGACAAGTCATGATCAACTTCTCTCATTATGCATTATGCTGCCCTTAGCATACACATTGCCCATTTTTTTTCTTCCAGAGCACTCGGAGTGGTCTTCTGTCTTACACAATAGAAACAAAAAGTCTGATGTCACAAATTTGTAGAAACAAAGGGTTTAAATGCAAGTCTGACTTCCTCCAAAGCCATCTTTTCACGGCCTCAGAACCCTGTTACTCTAGCCTGGAATTTAAGGTGTTAGCATCTAAAAACCAGGAAGATCGATAGCCATGCCACTGACTAGTAATGGCATGAAGTAACAGACAGGTGAGAGTTGGGGACCAGGATGACACACTTGAATGGCTATTTTACTTTTTGTGGCCTCTTCATAGCCATGTCTCTCAGTTCAGAGAGGCCCAGTCTGCTTTTGTTTTTGTTTTTGTTTTTCCAGTACTCAGAAGAGGGTCGAATATTTGAACCAGCCAACTGATTCTGCTGAGCTCACTCCCCTTACTGTGGATACTTTTACTGCAGTTCTCACCACCCACACCCTACTTTGAGGGACTGGCTCCATAAAGCACAGGGCCCCAGGCAATCCCTAGAGAGTTGCTGCATCAGTTCTCACCCAGCAAATAGATGCTCCATAAACATCTGAAAAAGTACCTTAACGCCCCCCCCACCACCCCTATTTCTCAGCATCTTAGGAATAGTACAGGGATCACAAAAGTAACAATGATGCTGCCATTGTGATGGACAGTGCCTGGAGAATGATACCAAAGGTTGTCCTCTGCCCCCCAACACACACACACACACACACACACACACACACACACACACACACACACACACACACCCTCTGATTCACCACAGTAATGAAGAAAGGTCCCTGGTGCCTGCCATACCTGAAAAAAGTAGCAAGGCGTGGTCAAGGAACACCCCGAAGCCAGAAGACGCTGCGGTCCCTTTAAGGAGAGAGGATGCAGAGAGGATGTACCAGGTGTGGTGGCTGAATCCCAACACTCAGGAGGCCAAGACAGGCAGCTGATTGTGAGTTCCTGTGAGTTCAAGGCCAGCCTGGCCTACAAAGTGAGTCCAGGACAGTCAAGGCTACACAGAGAAACCCTGTCTTGAAAAAACAAACAAACAAAAAGCCAAAAAAGAAAAAAAAAGGAGAGAGGATGCGTCACAGCACCATCAGTGTGTGACTTCTCCAAATTTCCCTTGAGCAAAGGCTTTGTTTCCAACTTCTGCTATGCATATTTATTTACAGCTTTAGAAAATTTTCTGAAAATATCAAGAATCTTTTTTTTTTTAACCCAGTTTAGTAGCAAGTTCTTTAGCCTTTGCCTTTTTCAGCTTAGCAATGCGAGCCACAGATTTAGGACCCAGGACCCATTGCCTCCCCAGTGGCAATGGATCTCATCCTATCTGTCTTTGTAATTGGTCTTAATAGCTTCCACCAGCTTAGCCAGAGCACCCTTGTCTGCTGAGTTAACCTGTGTGAAGGCAACAGTGGTGCGAGTCTTCCTGGGGACCAGCTGCCCCAGCCTGGCCTTTCCCTTGATGATGCAGTAGGGGACCCCCCATCTTTCCACACAGGGCAGGCAGGAAGACCACCAGCTCAATGGGATCTACATCATGGGCAATCACCACCAGATGAGCCTTCTTGTTCTCCACCAAGGTGGTGACTGTATTGACCCTTGCTCGAAGGACAGGTGGTCTCTTAGTTGGGACGTCCCCTTTCCCAGCTGCTTTCTTCTCAGCATGCACCAATACCCTTAGCTTCTTCTGCTTTGTCTCTGGCCTGTACTTGTGGGCAAGTTTAAGCAACTGGGTAGCTGTTTCCCAGTCCAGGGCCTGGGTGATCTGGTTAATGGCAGGAGGTACTTTGAGCCTCTTATAGAGGATGGCCCTTTGTAGCCTCATGTAGTGGGGCCATTGAACAAAGCGAGTGAGATCTCTTTTAAGATGGATGTCCTGCCCAGAGCCAAAGTTCTTGGGCCTCTTCTCAAAGGATTGACCACCTTTTTGGCCTCCTGTTTCTTTACCACAGAGGGGTCCAGGGCTATCTTCTTCCTATTGGCCTTCTTTCCCTTGGGCATCTTGCTGGGCTGGAGGAGAGAGCAGGATCAAGAATCTTTAACCCCAAGTCTTTGATAATTTCCAACTGCCTTCAGCGCTTCCCAAAGCCTTGCTCCAAAAGACGAGGCTCTGTGACCCAAAGATCACTGTCAGGCCAATAGTAGAGCTATTTGGTACCCAACACAGGAGGAGGCTGTTAAACATCCTCTGTTTGCAGTTCTGCCTGTCACTGGATTGACACCTTTTCCAAAAGCAGACACTGCAGATAATCACTGCACACAAGAAAAGAATGAAACTAGGCATTAGATCCCAAGAAGCAAGGTTCCTATATTACTACTTCATGAGCTCCTCAGTCCATTGCCTCATGGCTGCCCCACCCCCTGGCTACAGTGAACTGTGTATTTATTTGCTGACTATAACTCTTTCAGTTCTGATTTCATAGTTCTCCACTCTTGGTGTTTGAAGCTGAATAAACAACCTTATCTTTTTTTTTTTGGCTGCAGTTTAAAAACAAACAAACAAACAAACACGTAAGTGCTTTTCCTTTCTCTTCTCCCTGGCTCCCTCGCTATAGTCTGTTGTATTGTGTCAATTTCCCAGGCTCTTCTGCAGGGCACTATACGGCTTATGGAAAAATACAATGTGGTAAGCTTGCTAAGCCGGTGGCATGATTGGGGATTCACAGTTTATGAAGATTGTGGTGTTAACTAAGGTCAAGACCAACTGTACTTCATGTTTCATAAGGGCAGACATCATTTTCACACGCCAGCTTCAAGTGGGGCACCCAGAAAACATGGTGGGTATGAGCCACAGTGATCTGCGGAACCCACATATAAGCAACCATTCACAGCGCAAACACTGCTTCCCAGAGCAGGAGCTGAAAGCACAAAGAAAAACATCCCTTCGAGGGTCTACATTCCTCTTGCACTTAACAAGCTCCCCCCATTTAAACCAAATTTAATTGGTTCTCTCTTTCAAACCTTCCGAAGAACTCATAACTGCCCTTAGTAGAGGTCCTTCGTAGGCAATTTAAATCCAGCTCACTAACATCTTCAGTCCAATCAGCGCTTACTAATCCCTAACATGTAACTCGTTTTTTCCAGATGTCCTAAAATGAGTGAGTGAAGAAATCACACTTGCCTCCTAACCCCCAAATCTTTTCTCCCTGATCATAGAGTGAGCTCCAGCGTTAACTTCTTTTGTGCCCCCACTTTCCTGTAACTTTTTTCTCTGAGGAAATTTTCAACAAATGCTGACAGTCTCTTCCTTGTTACACAGATGTGAAGGGGCTTCCTGTTCTACATTGGAAAGCAAGTCCCCTCCCCCACCGGCTTCTTCTCCTAGGTAGCATGGCCTCAGTTTCCCTGATCATCCTTCCAGCTCTCCTTTACAGTCTGGAGATTTTGTTCTTCCACCAACATAGCTGGCTCTGCCAGATGTGGGCTAGCCTACACACCAAGTGATCATTGAGCAGGCAGTAGAAGAAAACCTAGGAGCACAGTGATGGGGGTGTGGTGCTTCTGTGTGTGCATAGTGTTGGAGGGGCCTGGTGGCTGAACTAGGCTTTGAAGCCTTGACAGGATTATAGGCATTGTCCCTCTCAGCCAGAAGTGGTGCCCTAAATATAGAGAGTGGACCAGAAGTGAGACATGGAAGCAGAGACTCAGAAAGAGAGGGAGAAAAGGACACAGAGAGGAGAGAGAAAAGAACAAACTACACAAGAGAATATAATCAAAGCATGGCATATGCATATATAAAAAGCACAAGGAAAACTGTTATTTTACAGTTAATATGCACTAACAAAACATTAAGTAGAGGGTTCGGAAAGGTGGCTTAGCAGTTTTGGGTGCTTGCTGCTCTTAAAAAGGATGTGAGTTCAGATCCCAGTATCCACATTGGGCAGATCACAATGGCCTGTCACTCCAGTTCCAGGGGGATCTGATACCCTTGTCCTGACTCTTGAAGCACCCACACACTTGTGACATCCACTCACAGAGACATACACATAAGTAAAAGCATAATTTTTAAAAATATATAATACTAAATAACAGTTTTGGCCTGGTGGCTCATGTTTGTAACTCTATCTCTTTGGGGACTAGGCCAGTAAGATCTGAACTTCAAAGCCAAACTGGGCTATTACACAATAAAGTCCTGTCCAAAAAACATCGCACACATGAAAGAAAGAAATTAGTACAAGTTTGTCACGTATATTAATATATGCAATGCATTAATAACTCTGGGGCCAGGATATAGTCTTGAAAACCCACCTGTCCCGTGGCTGCCATGTGAATGAGGCCTTCTGTTAGTTACTTTCTTCTTTGCCATAATGAAGACAATCTCACAAAATCAACTTAAGAAAGGGAAGGCTTATTTTGGCTCACAGTTCAAGGGGATACAGACCATCACTGAGAGCATGGTGTCAGGGGCAGAAGGCAGCTCTACCGTGCTAGGATTTCAGTCATGTGCTGTGCTCTTCCTGGCTTTTACCTTGGTGCTGGGGACCCAAATTCAGGTCCTGGTGCCTGCCCAGCAAGCGTTTTACCAGCTACTAGCCCAGTCTCTAGAGTTGGATCCTCAGTTTGAATGCGGTGTGGTCCTGTCAAAAACAACTGCCTTTGAACGCACTTTATTCTCTTGGAGAAAGTACAAGCCTGGCTTGTCACAGCGGAAGGAGTGGGCCACCGTGGAGATGAGGAGCCAGTATCGATGCAACTGAAACCCATGTTGCCTTCTCCATCCTTTCTCACTTTTGTTCTTGCTCCAGTTATAACTTCCACACGTTTTTGAAAAGCCTGCGCCAACCCTGACTTCCCTGTAACTCCAATTACTCTTTCATACTTGATTTTTGCGGAAGTGAAACCATGAGGAGGGGGTGGGCGGGTGCATGGATATATGCTGTGGTAGTAAAAAATGAGGTATTTGGCAATCCTTACCTCACTGAGCTCTGATGCTTCCTCCCCGTCTGCCCCACTTCTTGTTTCACTTAACTTTGCCATTTGTGTTGGTTTCCTTAACCCTGCTATAGCAAGTCACCCGGAGCTTAGAGGCCTGAAGCAACGTAAGTTTGTTGGGTTACTGTCCAAAGGCAGATGTCTACCATGGGTCACACTGTGCTTGGGATTTGTAAGCACAGCTACTGTCTTTCCTCCTCTTCAAACTCCTACTGCTGGTTTTTACCCTTGCTGTGCGCTAATATCTACGGAAAGAAAGTGGCGTAAGGGAGAAAGGATGTATTTATTTTGGCTCACAGTTGTAGAAGGCTCAGTCCATGGTCTCTTGGTGCCATGTGCTTGGGCAGAGCCTCACTCATGGTGGCAGGATCATGCAGAGGAGACTAGTCACCTCATGGCAGTCAAGAGGCTGAGAGCAAGGAAGGGATTTGGGACCAGTTATGTCCTTCAACGACATGCCCTACTGACCTTCCGGGTACAGCCAGCTCCTAAAGTCCCCCAAACATCCCAGAACACCAAGACTGTCCGGGAATTAAGCATTCAGTACACGAAATTAGGGCAACACTTTATATTCATTCTAACAGTCCTCTTCCCTCTTTGGAATCCAACAAGGGCTAGCCACGCCTTTTTCACAGTGTATGACTCTGACTGCCTCACCCATCCTTTTCACTTATCAAGACTGTCAGGACACACCAAGGCCACCTCCATAATCTAAATGCACCTCTTCTTCTTGGATGGTAATGAGGTCCACAGGTTTCCAGGATTAAGTTGTGGACATTTTAGGGGCCTTACTATTCTCTTTGCCAGCGTGATAGTAAAGACTCAGAGGGTATTTTTTTCAACTAACTTTTTCTTCTAAGTTGATTTGAATCACACAAAATAGATTTTAAGATGTGGGCTAGGCTCTGCATATATATATATATATATATATATGTGTGTGTGTGTGTGTGTGTGTGTGTGTGTGTGTGTGTGTGTGTGTGCGTGCTAGCCATAGGGATACAAAGATAACTCACTATCGTCCTCAATTTCCAATAAATTTACCTTGCAAAATGTTCCAAATGATTGACCAGAATTCTGAACATAGGCCTTTGATGAATGCATAATACACACAACTAAATATTTAAAAATGTGCCGTTGGATACTATGCAGTTCTGTAAGTTCTGTAGGTGGTGGAGACAAGAATGAGTAGAAAAGAAAACCAGGGAGAAAGAGGACCAAAGGTTATGTTTTCCTTAAACTTCTAATATTGCCATGGGAAAAGTTGAAAGTAGCAGAGAGAGGTTAAAATGAAGTCTATAAGAGACGCAACAGTATAATAATGAAAGGACTAAAGATAGGGGCTGGAGAGATGGCTACGTGGTTAAGAACACTAGCTTCTCTTCTAGAGGACCCATGTTCCTTTCCCAGCACCCACATGATGGCTCTCAAGTGGTACTAACTCTAGTCCCAGGGGATCTGATGCCCTCTTCAGGGACCCATGGGTACTGCTATGTATTCCAGGCTGGCAAGGAATTCCAGTGAGCCCTCTTTTCTCTGCCTCCTGAGTTCTGGAATTAGAGATACGTATACTCATACCCAACAGATGGCTGAAGTAAACTAAATGTGGAGGCTAGTTCACATATGGAAATAGTAACTGGGACTCTAGATATGAGCAGGGTCAAAGGACAAAATAACAACTGAAGTTAAATTTTTCTTTATTTTTTACTCATTAATCTAGAAACACTTCATTCCATAAAATGGAGAGGTGGGAGTTAGTTCATAGCAGTCAGTAAGATAAAAGTGCCATGGTGAAAACTACAAGTTGCCTACTTATGCTATCATGAGAATGGAAGTTGAGGTTAAAAAAAAAAAAAAAAAGGAATGTAAAGGTGAAAACAGTATAACCAGGGCCAGTAAAGATAAGAGAGAAAAAGATGCTTGTAGCTAGATATGAGATGAGGAAATGAATGGGCAGAGAAAGGCTTTGGCTGCTCTTAACTGGCTGGGCAGAGCATAAACAGTACATGACCGCCTTCCTGTATGGGACAGAGAGACAGGCATGGAGTATATGCTCCCCGCATTGGATCAGCCCATGATAACACAGAGAATGAACCAATCGCAAGAGAGATTACCACAGCTTTGTCCAGTTTCTGTCATTATCCCATAAAAACCACTAAAGAAGTTCAAGAGCCTTCCCATCTCTTTCTTGGAACCCCATCCCAGATTTTGGGAATTTCCCCTACTTTTCCTTAGTTCCTTCTTCTTCTTCTTCTTCTTCTTCTTCTTCTTCTTCTTCTTCTTCTTCTTCTTCTTCTTCTTCTTCTCTTTAATCTCTTATTTTTCTATCATAAAACTTATTTTCACTTCATTTACTCCTATAGAAATCCACATCTTTGATATTTGTTGGCATGAGACAACTGGCTCTGGAGCCATGCTCCTAGGTTAGTCTTTGATGATGGTTAGTATCCGACATCTTAGGTCCCTGGGTCACGCATGCGCAACTGGGCTGTGAAAGGGTCCCGCATCTCAAGATGCTGCATGGTAGAAAGTGATCCAACCAGCAAGCCCAAGGATGTCAGTTTTATGGAGGGGGTGGGGGAAGGTAAATAGTTTTGCAATAGTTTCTAAATTAACTCATAACAATAGCCCATTTTTATGGGCTAAGAGTGGCAATTTCAAAGTTACTTTCCCCTTAAAGTGAGCGCAAGGAGATAGAACAATAAGAAAGAGCTGCTTGGCTAACATCAGGTTACTGCAGGTTATCTTCAGTGGCAAGGACCAAGGTAGAGGGAACTTCATGACCCTGCCAAGTGAAACCTGCCTGGTGGGGAAGTAGCCTGTAACCCTTATCACTTGAAAGGCCAAATAAACAACATGGTTTGTCTTGGTAGGAGGCGGTTTAGTGCCAGTGTCTTCATTTTGACTTTTAGCCTGGTTTGCTGGGCTCGCCTGCAATAGACTTCTATACTTTCTACTGAACAGCAGCATACATATTTTCACTGCAGTTATTGTTTAGGGAAGTCCCTGGGTCAGAGCTATGATCATAGCCGTTATGGTAACAAATAAAGCCATACAAGGACAGCTCAAGGCGTGCGAATGGCCACTTTAGAGTCTCTGATGCAGTGATAGGTGACAAGCAAATATGAACAGGATCATTTCTGAGAGCAGGGGTACAGTATGACCAAGGAAATGGATTGTTCTAAGAGCAGAACTTGAATTCCCAGACATCACTGCAAATAGGCTTAGATTCCTGGCTTCCTTCCCCACAGTGAACAACTGCCCACAGTGTGAGAAGAGGACTCTATGAGCCCGGCAAGAGGAAAGCCACAAAGGAGCTTAACCAGAAAAAAAAAGTATAGTAAGATTTCCAGGCAATGGGGCAAAATGCCTTCTCTGTTGCATCATACACACATCCTTTTTATGTCACAGTGGGCACACACAGGCACACACATGCACACACAGGCTCTGTGCAGCTGGCAGTGGGCAGGGCTTCCTGGTGACTGAGGAAAGAAAGTTTTGCTAGAAGAAAAAAAAAGGGGGGGGGTGCATGCTTCTGGAGAATTCTGTCTTCTGTGGCAAATGTGTGAGGAACTTGGCAGACTTCCCAAGAAGTCTATGGTACATGCTGTAATTAGAGAGAAGAGCCCCACCAGACTCAGGAAGTGAAAGTGAGCAATTCTCACTCAGGGACCCTTCTTTACATAGGAAAGGTTTAGCCTGAGAGAGAAAACGGACAGTTTTGTCACAGTATCTGGCCAGTAAAGTTGTGTATAGATATTATTTAAAATACCTGGGTACCCAAATGATAACTGTTTTGGCTTTTTCCCTTTGTTTAAAATATCTAACCAGCCGGGCACAGTGGTGCGGGCCTATAATC
>OU015752.1:21681434-21708516 GCA_907169655.1 Acomys percivali
GTCAAAACCACCAGAGCCCATCTGTGGAAAGGGTTACGTAATGCCACCTTTTTTTTTTTTTTTTCCAGTTTCACATCCCATGATTCTAAGCATTTACTACTTAGTTCCTTTGTACCCCTAGTGATCAGGGAGAACTTTTCAGGTGTAAGACACTATTCTAAAAATGTGAAAATACCTTTGCTTAGTTTGGAGCTCTTTCATTCACTGGCTCACACTAGCTTTTTTTCTCTGCTCGGCTAAAAGAATTGGGGCGATCTGACTGTTTCTGGAGTAGAGGTGTTGTTTATGTGTTGTTGACAGTGACCAGGCAATGCTGGTATAGATGAATGTAATGGCTTCACGTCCAAGCACTCCCAAGAAATAAAAAGTGGACACAGATTCACTATTTTTGGCAGGTAAGGAGAGCACAGGAGTTAGGTCCAGAGTTTTCAATATGAAAAATAAGATGATAGGCAACAGATATGATGCGGTAGAGATAAGAGAGGGGGAGGGAGGAAGAGAGAGAGACAGGTAAGAGGGTAAGAGGTGAAAGAGAGGGAGAGAGAAAGAGAGGAGGTGGGTTCATCCTTTTATATACTCCCGGGCAGAGGCACACCTAGTGGCAGGTAGGTAATGACGTCATAGGTTGCTACGTAGACGCGGGCAGTACGCTAACACAGAGTAGTGCACTTTTTTTCTTTTTTAAAACAGTGAGTACATGGGGATATTTATTTATTTATTTTGGTTTTTCGAGACAGGGGTTCTCTTTGTTGTAGGTTGGCATCGTGGCACATTCTGGCAAACCATGTGGCTACCTTTGACATGCTCGGAGACATAGTAAGTGGCTGAACTTAAACCCGTTGGTCCTTTATCCAGTGAGAAAGCGTTAAGGCAGTAGAGCATTCATACGGTGGCCAGGGCACAGCCTTCAGTCAGATTAGCAGTAAGAGTCAGGGAGTAAACAGCTGGAAAGTAAAGACTCTTTCAGAGCTGTGGGAAAAAAGGAGGGTGTTTGTATTGGGCAGGCTTTTGTGTCACTGCAAACAAATTCTTCAGACAATAACTTAAAGCGGTAATTTCAGCCTTCCTATGATGCAGTTCGTGCTGTGGTAACTCACAACCAGAAAATTACTCTTGTTGCTACTTCGTAACTGAAATTTTGCTACTGCTATGAATCGTAATGTAACTACCTGAATGCATGTAACCCCTGTGAAAGGGTCCTTTGACCCCCACCCCCAAAAGGGGTCATGACCCACAGGTTGAGAACCACTGACTTAAAGGAAAAAAGACAATTAGTTTGTGGTCTTAAAGTCTCCATAGGTGCTGGGCCCTCTGCAATTGCACAGAACTCTGCAGTGGTAAAAAGTATATAGTGGAGGAATTCTTCACTTCATGGGGGACAGGAGGCATAGCAAGAGACATAATAGCTTTAAAATTGTAGTCAAAGAAGGTATGTCTGCTGAAGAAATTAGCAACATTTGACAACAACTAAAAAGCTGGCATGCTCCCGCCAGCAGCACTGCTCAAACCCAGTGGGTCACCGAAACATAATAGAACATAAAAAATGAGGAAGATGAGGAAGGAGAAAAGAAAGGGTTCTAGGGAGCATGGAGCATGGGACAGGAACGGGTAGTGTGTGTGTGTGTGTGTCTGTGTGTGTGTCTGTGTCTGTGTGTCTGTGTGTGTGTCTGTGTCTGTGTGTCTGTGTGTGTCTGTGTTTGTATCTGTGTGTCTCTGTGTATGTGTGTGTCTATGTCTGTATCTGTGTGTCTCTGTGTGTGTCTGTATGTCTGTGTGTGTGCCTGTGTCTGTGTCTGTGTGTGTCTATGTGTGTAAAAATGTGAAAATAACCAAAATATTTTTTATATGTGCATGAATTACAAATGGAGATCAAAACAAAACAAAACAAAAATAAGTGAATTATTTTTTTTATGTTACATTAGAAAAGATGCTTCAAGGCCCATCAGGAATCAGCAAGACCTGGGAATCAGCTGCAAGGATTGTGTTGAAAAGAGATCCCTGTGGTATACTGGCCCCCACTCTGAGCCACCGAGGAAATCATTTCCCTGGATATGTTTCCCAGTGTACAGCTGTCTAGGCACTTGTAGGCTGCTGGAGTTGGCTCCAAGTAGACTCAGCTCCTGCTGAAGTCAGGCACAGAGATTGGATTGCCCATTTGATTCTTCTTTTTGGGGTGTGGTGGGGGTTGATAGGGTTTCTCTGTGTAGCCTTGGTTATCTTGGACTCACTTTGATCACGCTGGCCTTGAACTCATGTAGATCTGCCCGGCTCTGCCTCCCCGAGTGCTGGGACTAAAGGCGCTCGCTGCCACGCCCAGCTTGCCCATTTGACTCTGGAGCCAGCCGAATCCAAAAGCATTTCCGTGTCTCTGCAGAAGATGAGGAAGTCTGCCAACATGCTGTCAGGAAGCCCTTCAATGAGGAGAGGAAGAAGTGCAGGACCAGAGTCCCCAAGATGCATTGCTTGGTTAAGTGTCCCAATGTCTTGCTACGAAGACATTTCACACTAAGAAAAATAAGAAGAATGCAGAATGTGTTAAACTTTTGGCCAACAGAATGAGGGAAGCAAACCCCTCTAAAACAAAAAAAAAAAAACAAACAAATAGATTGCCAAGAGACGGTGGCTATTCTAGCTAAGAGCTTCTATTTCATGAGTCTAGTCAAAAATAAGTCTTTAAAGTAGCAGATGATCAGACCTTGGAAGAAGAAGAGAAAGAAGAAGAAGAAGAGAAAGAAGAAGAAGAAGAAGAAGAAGAAGAAGAAGAAGAAGAAGAAGAAGAAGAAGAAAAAGAGGAGGAGGAAGAAGAAAAAGAGGAAGAGGAAGAGGAGGAGAGAAGAAGAAAAGGAAGAGAAAGAAAAGAGGAAGAAGGAGGAGGAAGGGGAGGATAAAAGAGGAAGAGGAAGGAGGAGGAGGAATCATGATGGCTGTAAGGCGGGCTCTAATTACAATGACAGATGTCTCCATAAGGAAGGAACACAGAGAAGTACAGAGAAGTGCACATGATGACAGAGGCAGAGATCATAATAGTGCAGCCATAAGCCAAGAACATCTGAGGTCGCTACAAGAGTTTTCAGAGACACTACACCCCTTGTTACATGTTTCTTGAAACCTTTGGCATCCAGAACTCCAAGAGAATAATTCTTCTTTTAAGCCACCAAGTTTATGGTAACTTCTTACAACAGCTCTAGGAAACTAATTCATCTGTGAAATCTGCTCTGACGACAGCTGAGATGCCAGAAGAATACTGAAGGAGCTCAACTTGTTTATTCTTCTGTTTGGAAAGACAAGGACACAGGATGTGCTACTTGGAGTGGGTGAATAATTGAAAAGGCGTTGCATGTTTCGCTTATCCATTGTAATAAAGCACCCAAATATAACTAGCAGTATGAAACCGAGGGGCTTGTCATATCATTTCCACAAAGGGAAGTGGGGTTGAGACCATGACTAGGAAACACACGAGGGAAAGTAATGGTAGACGGTGTTTGTGTACACCCATCTCAGCGCTGCTCTGTTTCTGATCAGCTCCTCTTGGCAGAGAACTGCAGGAGAAAATCTCCTAGAGGAAATGTTACTATTTGGTTTTTAGGCAGGAAAAAGAGAACAGAACGTATCCTGCATCTACTGACTTTCAGTTGCTTTCAGCCCCAAATATCCCTCAGGAGAAAGTGGCTCATTAGACTAGCGTTGTCTAGATCCCTTTGATCACATAGGCCAGCATTTCCCAGCTCCCCCTCACTGGTGCCCTAGCCTTGCAACCTTTGCTTGGGTGAAGATTTCCCAGCTCTCTGTGCCTGTGTGGGGTCACACTGTGTGTGAGTGGCCTAGCAAAGGAAACTGCTTAGAGGAATGCTGAGCTCTATTAAACATGAAAACATCAGCATCATTAGTAACTAGATATATGCAAATCAAAGAACAACACACCTATTCAGATAGTTTGCACTCATAGGAAAATAAGAATGGCAACCCCAGGTGTTAATGAGAATCTCAAGCAATGCGCATTCTTTTTGTTATTTGTTTTTATTTTTTCTCTGAAGATTAAAAAAAGTTTACACAGGGGTGTGCATAGATTAGACACACTAGTGACTGACTCTGAGTCACCAGTGACACATCGGTGCCACGTTAAGGACAGAAATAGAAGCACGTTCTCTTGGAGTCATCTAACCAAGAGTGAGTCTAGATTTGTGGCGCTGTCTAGTTTATGCTCCCTGTGTCTTCTGACCTCTGTCTACCTGTTGTATGAGTCTGGGCCTGCCTGGAGGCTGTCTTGTGAATCTGTCCCTACGTCTGTCTGTCTGTCTGTCTGTCTGCCTCTCTCTCTCTCTCTCTCTCTGTGTGTGTGTGTGTGTGTGTGTGTGTGTGTGCTTGTTCTGTGTGTATCTGTCCTTGCCCTGCCTGTCTATATGTGTCTGTGTGTCTGTCTGTGCCTGTCCTTAACAAATGATTTAGCTCTGCTGTTATTGAACAGCACCGAAGACATCACGTGGGGAAGAAATAGGCTACTTTACAGAAATCTTGAACAAGGGATTAAGCCACTGGCTCTCCAACTAATCCCAACCGACCCAGACAATAAACAGTATTACAGATATCCCTTTTTACTAACCAATATCTGAATATTACATTCAAATTTTATGGTGGATATTAATCTTAGAAGGATGCTCTTAAGTTTTGTGCTTGCTGCTTTCAGCAAATGACACACATGTATTGTTCTGGGTCAGGGGCCTGGAAGAGCACATAAATTAAGATTACAGCTATGTATTAGTTCAGGTTGCAAAAGGGGACCACATGGGAAGTCTCAGGCAAGTGTGGGGGTTGTTAGGTTCTCTTAAAAGCAGCTTAAAGAAGCAGGCTGCATACGCAGGACGCTAGCAGGCTTAAGTCTTCGGTGAGCTCAAGTTGTATTACTAACTTTGGCTGTGAGGTCCAGCCAAGGTTCTAGCCTCTTAGAATGTAAGACATAGTTTCATAATGTCGCATGACTGCAGGGTAAATGTATGTATGAACATGTGCAAACTGCTACCATGGAAACGGTAAGAGGACATCACACTTCCTAGGGCTGGAGTTACTGGTGGTGGCGAGCCTTTTGGGTGCTGGGAATGGAACTTCAGGCCTCTTCTAGAACAGCAGGTACTCTTCACTGCTAAACCATCTCTCCAACCCTGGACTTTGGAACATCTGTACACTGCTGGTGACAATGCAAAATGATGCCTTAACTTTGGGAAACAGTTTGGAGGTTTTTTTTTTTTTTTTTTTCAGATAAAATAAAGTATGTACTTCCTTTGTCATTTGGAGCTACTGTGATAAAATACTGTAAAATAATAGCTTAAAGAACAGACATTCCTTATAGTTTTAGAAGCTAGAATTTAGCTCAAAGTTCCCAGCACAGTTGATTTCTGGTGAGGAATCTACTCCTGACTTATAATATAGTCCCCTTCTTACTGTGCCCTCATATTCAGTCTGTATCATTCACGTACCCTGTTTCTAGAACCCCAACCATAGATGTTTTGCCAAATGAAATAAAAACTTACACTTACATAAAAACTAGAATACAAATGTTTGAAATATTTTATTCATCATCTTTTGGACCCCATGGCCCAATCTGTCAGCTTTCTGAGGCCTTGAGGATAGAACCGAGCTTGGCCCAGTTTTCAACAACAGTCTCTGGTGGATACCTGTGCATAAAAATGACTCAGCATGGTCCATCTGGGCACATCCTCGTGCGAACCCTGCCTACCAATATCCACATAACATGAACCAATTGGTCTCACAGTATCAGGCCACTTTATGTCCTGGGTCCTGGGAGATGTCATATCTCCTGACACCTTATATCCTGCCCACTCGCTATTGTGGGGAGCCAAGACCATAGCCGGCAAGCATCTCGGACCTTGGCATAATACATTGAGTGGACCTGGGGCAGGCTGCCTTGTGACCTCTTTCCCTCCTTGCCTCAGGGTACATTCCAGAAGGCTGCCTTGCGACCTCTTCCCTTCCCTCAAGGTACTCTCCAGCTGTTCTCAGTACTCCCGGAATTACAGAGGCCTTCAGAGGACGAGCAAAACAAAGTCTACAGATAACACCTTGTGGTTCCAGATGCCTAACAATTCCACCCAGCCCCAGAACCACAGGGGCCCTCACCTTGTCAAACTTCCTGACTTCCTGACATTTTGGGAAAGCCATCCACCTGGATCACCGCACTCAGCCTCCTGCTTCAGTGGTATATAATTGCCTGTGAGAAAATAAAATTTGGTCAGCTTGATCAGACTCCTTGACTTGCTGTCCGTTCTTCACGTCTCTTGTCCCCCATTCTCTCCCCAGGGGTCCGAGGGTCCCAGTTGGTTGTCCGGCGGGTCCGGACACCCTACACTCTATATAAGAAAAACCTGCCATAATAAAATTGAGATCTTCCTCTGACAAGACTCCTGACTCAGTGTATTTTTCCTCTGGGTGTCATGGGAGGAGGCTGGGTCATCGACACTCACCATCCCGCTCAGCCCCCAGGGAGAGGAAATGGCAGGCCTGAGTCCCCTGCCATTCCAGCCCTACCTGTAAGAGAACCGGCAATATCATTCTAACCCAGATGCCCTTCAATGGACGAGTGGGACATCAAATTGCGGTGTATCTATACTACAACTTAGCAATAAAACGGGACTGGTAAGAATAGAGCAAAATGGATGGAAGTTATTTTTAGTTAGCATTTCTACTGCTGTGAAGAGACACTGTTACGGAAAATGGGTTATTAATTTTTACTTTTTAATCACATATCGTAATCACGACAGTTATTATTTAACTCACTACCACATCAATAAAAGACATAAACACCTGCTAGAGTTTTAATATGCCTTAAACTCTGAGGCCCTGTTTTACCTCCCAGCCCCACATCCCAGGACAATTGCCTAATAATCCTATCCAATATCCCATAAATACTTGCTCATGTTTTTCCATCAGAGCTGTTTCTCTCTATGCTGCTCCTCAGAGCTAGTCCTCCCCCACCATGTGGTCCTTTACACTAGCCCATTGGCAAGTCTGCTTTCTCTTTTCTCCTGTCTCTCCAGTCTCTCCTCCAAGCCCACAAACCTTTGCTCCACCTACCTCACTTCTGCCCTGCCTAGGTACAGGCATTTATTCAGCCAATCTGGGATCATTTGGAGACAAGGTTCCATAGTAATATTTCAGTATACATGAGGGTTTGTTCATAGAACAGTAAGAATCTTGCGCAGGGAGGCGGGGGTGGGGGGGAGGCAAGAAAATTCATTAAATACAAACCACCAGACCATGCTGAAAGAGGACACCATAACCATGGCACTCTTAATAAGGAAAACATTTAACTGGTTTAAGTGAGGCTGGCTTACAGTTTCAGAGGTTTAGTCCATTAGCATCATGGAAGGAAACATGGGGGCATGCAGGCAGACATGGTGCCAGAGAAGGAGCTGAGAGTTCTACATCTGGATCAGCAGGCTGCAGGAAGAGATAGTGACTTCAGTATTTAAAACCTCAAAGCCCATGCCCAGTGACGCACTTTATCCAACAACGCCTCACCTGCTCCAAAACCTCCTAATAGTACCGTTCTCTATGATCCAATGGAGGCCATCTTCATTCAAACCACCACCTATGTTAAGCACATTTTTGCGAAGAAAAAGAAGGCAGGCATCTTAGAACAGGACATATAAGAACAGAGCGCTGACAAAGTGGGGGAGAGGTGGGGTGACAGAATCTGAGGAATGAATGAGACGAAAGGACATGATGAGAGTCTTTTTAAGGGGTGTCATAGCATGAGCCCCAAAGGACCCACCAAAGCTTTGCCCGGGGACACACACACAGATGTGGGAGTGAGTGCTGTGTGCCCCTGAGCTTTCCCTGAGCATCCTCTGTTTGGTTTGGGCCACCAGGTGGGAAAGGATTTCTAGTCTTACCCTGCAAGTTGGCTTCTTTCATATATTAATCTTGGTGTAACTTTCTCTACTCGCTTCTCTCCTGCCTCAGGAGAGACCTTTCGTACCAGGACAAGCCATGTTATGAAGCTGCTGTTAGGATGCTGCTTCTGTTCGCCTACCCGTGATGTCATCGCTTACCTGCCATAGGGGCATGACCTTGCCCGGGGCCATATAAAAGGACAAACCTCCACATGGTCTCTCCCTCACCCACTCTACCTTTCTACTTCCTCTCTCTCCCTCTCCCTCTCTCTTACTCTTCTTACTCTTTCTTCCTCTTCTCATTCTTCCTCCATCTCTGTCTCTCTCTGGGGTACCCCCTTCTCCCTTTTCCTTCTCCCTCCCCCATGCTTGTTTAATAAACTCCATATAACATAATATCTGGCATCTGGTACCTTCTTATATCTTATTACCCTCTATCCACCATTGCTTTAGTTATTATATATAAAAGTTGTGCTTTGTGAAAACCCATAGAATGCAATAGTTTTAAAAGTCTAATTTTATGCATATGAATTAAATAACAATCTTTAAAAATAATAAGGCTAAGTAAAAAAAAAAAAAACTAAACAGAAAATAGATAAATAGATGACCAACAAGCAAGATGAGAGCAAAATACCTAATCACATCTTGTGAGATAACACTTTTATGGAACAGTGTGTAAAAGGGGCTTAAAGTCAGGTTAAGCACTTGTATAATCACACACCGGGACCCATCATTCATTCATCCCTCCTACAGATAGTAAATTTCCACCAAATGCCTTGCTCTAGCTGCTAGGGACACAAAAGGACAGACATTAATTGAAAATAAGTGAGAAGACACTTTCTGCCTCCTCCTCCTCCTCTTCCTCCTCCTTCTTCTTCTTTTTCTTGTTTTTCAGGTTCCCCCCTCCATGCTTTTCAAATACATTTGAATATTTTTAATGATTATGTAAGCCTCATGCCAGCTTGACAACTCAAGATGTTTCTCTTGACCTTGAGTCATCGCCCAGAAGCCTAATTCTCTGGGAAGGTAAAGTCCTACGTCCCTGCTTCCTGGAAGAAAGTGGACCTAACTTCAGTGGTCGGTCACTGACTCTGATTACAAAACTCCTGGCAGTAAAGGTGTGACCTCACTCAATCTCTGCCTCTGGTGTTGTTTCGGTGGTGCAGAGGCCCAGAAAGTGGCACCAGGACACCAGGTGGAGCAAGAGTCCCTGCTGGAGGCATTAGGGATGCTGGGAGAAAGTTCTGGGTCCTCCTCTCTACCCTTGTGTGGAGGCTCTGCCTGAGGATATGAGTGAAACAGAGAGGAGCCATCTCCTCACGCCTCACTGTCTCACGGTGGAGTCACCTGGACTGACCACCTCCTCATGCCTACCCTTAATTCTTCCATCAGTCCTCTGAAAGGCCCCACACCAGCAGCACAGAGGTAACCATTTCCTGGGACCCACTTATCCTACGCAGAACCTCTGTCTTCTCTTTCTCACAAGCGTCTACCTACCAGTCTGCAAGAGCCTTCTTCCTAGAGGGACGCCCCCCTCCCCCTCTCTATAGTCCATGAATTTCATTATTAAGTTCCACTTGACTCATCGGAAGTTTTGTGTGGCTGTGAACATCTGGCATCAGAGATGAAGGCCCATCCAAGGTGTCTTAGTTAAGGGTTTCTATTTCTGTAAAGAAACACCATGACGGCAGCAACTCTTATAAAGAAAAATATTTAATTGGGGCTGGCTTACAGTTCAGAGGTTCAGTACATCATCACAATGGCAAGAAGCATGGCCGCCTGCAGGCAGACAGGTGCTAGAAAAGGAGCTGAGAGTTATCAGGCAGCGGGAAGAGAGAGTGCCACTGGGGCTGGCTTGAGCATCTGAAACCTCTAAAGCCCACCCCCAGTGACGCACTTCCTTCAAAAAGGCCACACCTCCTAATAAGGCAACTATGAGCCTAGGGAGACCGTTTTTATTCAAACCACCACACGTGGGAAGAAGAAAGGCCTCCTTTGAACTTTGTAATGTGTCCCATTTCCTATATCAAATACACAGCTTTGAGGGCCTGGGGGATTCCTGGATATGGTCTTTAGTCTGTGCTGGATGGCCGAAGAAGCAGGGCAGAGGGGCGGGGGTGGGGTGCTGATGGCAAGGTAGATGTACCCGGCAGTGAGGACATAGGTTGTCTGTCTCTCGGAGTTCTTTCTGTCTGGGTCATGGAAAACTGCTGGGAAGAGTCTTCCCCAGTCAGTTAACCCTTCCAGAAAGCACGGTCACAGACCCACGCAGAAGCGCATCTATCTCGCACTTTATTCCAGATCCAACCGAGCGGATGATTAAGACTAGCAGTTGTGGAGCACAACTACCTTAACCGCTCCTCAAATAATCCGCTTAAAATAATCCGCATGCCAACGAGGCTTCTTAGGAATTACGCATTCTAAACCTCCCCCAAGTCCTACTTCCAAGTGGCACATTCTGACTTCCTCAGAGAAATTCTTGCTGAGAAGAGGAAGTAGAGGCAAAAAAAAAACAAAAACAAAAACAACAAAACAAAACAAAAGCGTGAAGGAGATAAGAAAACAAGCCACGTGACTGGTGTGCTGCCAAGTTTATGTCAACTTGGCACAAGCTGGGGTCATCAGAGAGGAAGGAGCCTCAGTTGAGAAAATGCCTCCACAAGATCCACCTGCAAGGCATTTTATTAAGTGATAAGTCGGGGAGGGCCCAGCCCATTGTGGGCGGGGCCAACCCTGGGCTTGTGGTCCTAGGTTCTATAGGAAAGCAGGCTGAGCAAGCCAGGAGGAGCGAGCCAGTAAGCAGCACCCCTCCACAGCCTCTGCGCCAGCTCCTGCCTCCAGGTTCCTGCCCTGCTTAAATTCCTGTCTGGACTTCCTCTGGTGATGAACAGAGATGTGAGAAATATAAGCCGAATAAACCCTTTTCCTCCTCCCCAACTTACTTTCTGGCCATGGTGTTTCTGCCACAGTGACAGAAACCCAAGCTAAGGCAACCAGGTAGGGCAAGCATGGTGGTCTTGGCAGTGTAGCAAGTGCCTAAGGAAGACCCTTAGAAGCTCTTAGGAGGCACAAGGATTTCCCTTCAGTTCTAAGGGCCTGCAGCATATGAACATTTTCCTTATCTATTAAATAAAGACATTCAGCAATGGGGTGGGCATGCCTCCCTCCATGTAGCACCTAGACTCCAAGTGTTCAAACTGTACTCCTTGTGTTCTCGGACAGCCCCACTCTTTTATTTTATTTTTATTTTATTTTATTTTATTTGCCTCAACAGAACCCATTTTCCGTGGTCCAACGCTCAAGAGTTATACTGGCCTCTATCCACTCCGAATGGGTTGAAGAGTCTTGTCCTTTGCTGATGTTTTTTTCATCTGCCTTTGTCTCTGATGTAGGCTGGCCCAACCCACTGTAGGCGGTACTATCTCTTAGCAAGCGGGCCTGGGCTCCATACCTAAGCTAAGCTATCTGTCCTAGGCAAGATGAGCAAGCTAATAAGCAGCATTCCCTCCATGATTTCTGCATCAAGCTCCTGCCTTGAGTTTTTGCCTTGGTTTCCCTTGATAATGGACTGTCACCTAAAGATGAATGAATGATTCCTTTCCCCCCAAGCTTGCTTTAGGTCTTCTCACAGCAACAGAAAGGAAGCCGAGATAGTTAACCTACTTCTCATTTTGTTGGCCTCTTCTTGAAGGCAAACATCAAGTGACTTCTTTAGAAAATCACTAGACGCCTCTGGTAGGTTTTGGAGCCTGGAAAACTGTTTTGATGGTGTCTGAAGTTGTCGTGACGACTTCCTCCAGCTTTAGAAAAGGGGTATCATTTATTCAGTTGCACCGGGGCACTGTGCAATGCCACCGTGCAACTACTGCCACGTACCAGGCAATCCAGTGCACACATGGCGACCTCTGTCCAACAGAGGAAAGCAACGTCGACTTTGCGGAGATGTTTTCCATGACAATTAGGATCATGAATCTAGGCTGGGCTGCCACTGGTGCAAGCAATAAAATGGAAGTGGCACAGCTAGTTCTACGACACTGGCAAAGCGTCTGCGCCCGAAGGCAGTGCCAACCGTGTTAGAGCTTCATGCCAAGGCTCAGCAACTGGCAGCTTTCTCTTTTTCAATTTCAAAAATGTTAACATATGAATAAATAAAGGGAGGCAAACTGGCAGAAAGGGGCGGGGAGGGTGGTGTTCAGAGATGCTGAAGCCTTGAGAATTTCACTTAGCCTGCGGAGCTGGAGTCGTGCCCCTCAGCTGGAGACTTATGCCTCTTCTTTTTCTGTCTTCACAGCTCCCCCTCTAGCTCCAACACTAGAGATAAGTGAGTTCAAATCTCAGCTTGGAGGGAGGGAGAGCCCATCTGAAAGGAAATGACAGTAATTAAGCTGACTTTGAGTCTCCTGCCTAAACTGCCAGTAGAGTAATTTCTCCTAGATCAGCCTTCATTGCCTGAAGGCTCATGGGTAAATACATATTTTTATGGCTTGCTAAGAAGGCTTCCTAGTCTAGGGTTTTTTGTTTGTTTGTTTGTTTGTTTGTTTGTTTTAACCTCTGAATTGATATTGACATATGGCTGGGTGAAACACCCACCTGAATCTCATGAAGGAATTAGAAGTTAATCCCATAAAGGCATTCTGCAGTTTGCATGTTCCTGGGGTGCTTCCTTTTGCTCGTTGTTTTTTTTTCTGCCACCTTCTTCAAACAACCTTTCAGTGGTGGTTAAAGTTCACACACAAAACCGCTCCCTTCCTGTAATCACTTTGCTTCCTACAGTCTGAAACAATTCCCAGCCAGCTCTAGAAGGGGGGAAGGGGAGAACTCCACTGCTGCCGTCTGGAGGCATGTGATAAGAATCTCACAGAAGGGGAAGGCAAAAACCAAAGCAGGCCAAAGGTCAGAAACCTCTGGAAGGAACCTACAGAAGAACTGCATTGTGAAGCTCTGGGCTCCTCCTCCCTCAGCCAGCCTGGAGGAGGAATGGACGTGATGTGATGAGGTGACGTGTGTATCCTGGATGGCCAGTTGACCCTGCAGCTCTGTCAGTGTGCTTGGACCACAGGACAAGCAAGCAGGATTTCAGTGGTTACTGCTCCTCCCTCCTCACCCTCAGCCACACTGCCTTGCACAGCAGCGCATCGACTGAGACAGCTAGAAACCCTGACCTTCCTGGCCACAGATGCCCCTCACTCACTCATCACACAGGCATTCAGATACATCTCATATATTTATATATTCAGGTCAATTTCTTTACTAACATAAAGCCCCACCCATGCCCCCCACCCCCATGGTGTGTGTGTGTGTGTGTGTGTGTGTGTGTGTGTGTGTGTGTATGTACATTGTACATGTCAGCACTTCCTCAATCTTCCTCAATCATGTCTCCCACCCTCCTATTTCTTTAATTTTTTTTTGTTTTATTATTTGAAGTGTATTAGTATTGTGTCTGTGTGCCCTAGGATGCAGTACCCTCAGAAGCCACAAGAGGACGAGAGATCATCTAGAACTGGAGTCGCAGTTGCCCAATGCCCTGTGGGTGCTAGGAATTGAGCCCAGGCATGTTCTAGAAGAGCAGTGAGTGTGCTGCCAACTGCTCAGCCATCTCTCCATCCCCCTTCTCCTTTTATTCCTTAAGACAAGGCCTCTCCCGGAACCTGGAGCTCACCAGCTTGGTTATGGTGACTGGCCAACAGGCTCCAGGGACCTTTCTGTCTCTGCCTCCCCACTGCTGGGATTACAGGCACATACCGCAAAGTGCCTGCATTATTGTTTGTGGCATGGGTGCTAAGGATATGAACTCAGGCCTTCACAGTCGCCCAGCAAACACTTTACTGACTGAACTCTCTTTTCGGGCCTCCAAAGCCTCGTTTTTGACATTGTTGAGTGTGTCTGTGTGGCACAGGGAAGTCTTGGACCATTCCAGAGTCCTGTTGGCACCAGTGGCCTTTCACCCCGGAGGCAGTGCAGGAAGAAGGACTGGGGCAAAGCGCCGAGAAGGACAGATGTTTGGTGTAAATAAGAAGCATTATCCACAGGGATAAGTAAATTCTCCTTCTGTGTCTATCTGCTTATGTTACATCGTTCAGCATAGCCTTCTTAAAATAAGTACTAGCTTCTGAGATAGAGTCTGGTATCCCTTTAGAAGATTTTGTCCTCGGGTTCTCTTGTGGTCAGTGGTATCATCACAGGCCCTGAGCGGATGGCAGAGTCTACACATATTTTCTGCAAATTACATATTTGCCACCAGCCTCCTTGTGAAACCAAATAAAAATAATCAGTTTTTTCCATTAAATATGCACTCACTTATCATCAAAATCTGCGAGAAACCAAAAGACAGTAATGCTTCTTTCACTAAGTATGTAATTTTATTTTATTTTTTTTATATTTAAGGATACATTTTCAATTATGTGTGTATGTGTCTGGTGTGAGTGTATGCCACATGAATGCAGGTACTCACAGAGGCCAGAAGAGGACATCATTTCCCCCTGGAGCTGGAGCTGCAGCTGCAGGTGGGTATGAGCCACCTATCCTGTTTGATAAGAACGAAACTCTGGGCCTCTGCAGGAGCAGCAGGTTTTAACTGCTGAGCCCTCTCTTCAGCTAAGTATCCACTTAAAAAAAAAAAGAAAGAAAGTCACTGGCTGGGCATGATAGTGCACATCTTTAATCCCAGCACTTGGGAGGCAGAGGCAGAGGCAGGCTGTGAGTTGGAGACCAGCCTGGTCTACAAAAGGAGTCCAGGGCAGCCAAGGCTACACAGAGAAACCCTGTCTCGGAAACAAAACAAAGCAGAAAAAAAAAAAAAAAATCACGGCTCCTAAAATTGCTTACTGAAAAAGAAAAAAAAAAAAAAAAAGAGTTACTAAACAGCAATATAAATAGTTGCAGATACATATAACTAGAATTCACAAAACCACTATTGTACAAGTATTCCACACTGTGTAGATGTGCTAAGAAAGGACATCTGTGCTTGTATCGTCTGTAAATATTTTATATGCCTCTGACCTACATTTCCCATGCTTCCTGCAGACCCTGTGAATGGAACATGACAACACCGTGCATGCCACAGGCCACAGCACGGAGCCTTAGTGTCCGGTGGAAGCATCAAACACTCTCATAACAAGGTCCAGGGGCCTGCAGGAGCTATGTATCCCCAAATGCTTGTCTAAAAGCACATTTCACTTACAGTCACCCCCACATGCTGGGCTTAAAAGGGAGATAATAGTATGCAGTGTCTGGAAAAAGTCGGAAAAGGAACAGTACCACTGACCGAGTTTCAGATTGAAACACAAATAACCCTGAGAACTGGCTTGCCTGCATATGCACCTCACGTTACAAAGACCCTGGCAAAAAAATAGTGTAAGAGGGTTCGAGGCCAGCCTGGTCTACAGAGCTAGCTCCAGGACAGCCAAGGCTACACAGAGAAACCCTGTCTCAAAAACAAAACAAAAACAAAAAAAGAAAGATAAGAAGTCTTAAAAAAAAAAAAAAAAGCCAGGCATGGTGGCACACACCTTTAATCCAGCCCTCAGGAGGCAGAGGCAGGAGGATGTCTGAGTTCAAGGTCAGCTGAGATATCTCACATCAATTCAGTGTCATTTCATGTAGCCACAAAACTGAGTATTTGTTAAAATGAGACATATGGGAAGACATTGTTCATCATGAGGGTAATGATATTATATATGTGTGTGTGTGTGTGTGTGTGTGTGTGTGTGTGTGTGTATGTATTTATTATGTGTAATGTGTGTGTACACGTGTGTGTGTGCGCGCGTGTGTGTGTTGGTGAGTATCTTTTATCTATTTTATTGGGGTTTCTTATGCCTCTACCTCTCTACTCCACCGCAATCCCTTCCAACACCCCAACATCAGGTATGAGAGAAAGAAGGTTAGTGGGGAGAGAGGGTGCAGGTCTCTTAGGCGGCTTCCTGCTGTTTAGGGTTGTTGGGTTCCTTGAAGCAAGTCCAATCTTTGTTTCTGGATATAGCCAACGTCTTCTCATCAGACTGCAACAACAGCAACCAGGAGGTGGGGGTGGGGTGGGGGGGGCATGGAGGGGGTGGGAAGCAGCAGAGCCTTCTTCTTCCTCAGAGTGCCCCCTCCCCCTGCTCTGCTCCGGCATTCACACCTTCTCAGAGTCTCCGGAATTAAACTATCTGAAGCTGGCAAGAAAGATTACTCCCTTATCAGAGCCCGTGTGAGGCAAACAGTTTCCTGCTGTGGACAATCTCAGGCAGCCTCATATCCCACACCCGGGATTAAAACAAAGACATGTTTATACAGCATAACTGATACCAAAATTCCCACATATATAAATATACATATAAATAGAAATATATTTGTGTGTATATATATGCATACATATACACAAAAACTGATCTATTATTAATTGAATTATTTATGGTTATATCTTTATTTTCTTCCATTCATATACTGCCTTACTGCCTCTTCCTCCTGAGGGCTGGATACAATCCTCTGCTATTGTATTTCTCTTTTGTGAAGTTTCTATTTGAGATGGTGGCTACTGTGGTATATGGCACATAGATATTTCTAACTGTTCTGTCTTCGTCGTGCGAATCACACTTTTCAACATTTTATTACATCGTTCACATGTAATCAATGTAGGTTTCAAAAATCTAGATCACAGAGGTTTAGGGGTTGAATTTACTTATCTGACCAGAATCACCATTCCACCCTCTTAATGTTTTTATTTTTGTAGTATACCACTGCTAATTTTGGGTTTTGCTTAGGGGCTCTTCGAAAGCATATTGAGGTGTGCTTATTAAATATAGTGTTGTTTAGCTTTTGTGTTATGGGTCAAATTGAAAATTGACTCATTTGTCACTAAAACAAGAGAGAAAGAAGGGGAAACCTATTCCATTAATTAACACGACTGCTATATTTAGTTTCCTGTGCCATACTAATTTATAATTCTTGCATGTGTTACCCCATATTTTCTGCTTTCCTTGGTTTGTTTTATTTGCTACTTGTTTTTGTTCTAGTATTTCAGGATATTTGTGCATTTGTTACATGGTTGTTTTGATGTGGGTTTTTTGTTTTTGTTTCTTTGTTTTGTTGTTTTTTGTTTGTTTTTGCAGTACCCACCATGCCCTTCCTGCTGAATATTCTAGACTATTTGTAGGCTCCCCATGGCCCAGTATCTGTAGAACTGTCCATTTTCTCCCATCCCTTCTGGCCATGTAAACTTTATTTTTTTTTTTTATAAAATATGCAATATTTACACATTTCTCTTCAACCCATAGCTTGACTTATACAACTAAACACAGTGGTTTTATTTATTGCTTTGTTTTATTTTTTTCAAGACAAGGTTTTTCTGTGTAGCCTTGGCTGTCCTACCCTTGCTTTAGAGACCGCCTGCCTCTGCCTCCCTGAGTGCTAGGATTACAGGTATGTGCCACCATGCCCAGCTAACACAGTCATTTTTAAATAATATGATAAAATTATGTTGGCATAATGTTCTTATGGACTGTGTACATTCAAGTACTGATTTCTCCACCCCGCTATCTGGTTTCAATCCAGACATTGCATTGTGATGTTTATTCTAAGTATCTCCTGTCTCAAGTTTGTGTAAACATGTCACCATTTGTTCTCTGTGTTGCCAATAAAAGCCAACTAGCCAATGCTGAGCAATAACAGAATATAACATGGCACATCCTGATCCAGTAAAGGGAGAAGAAAGAGAAAGAAGTACAGAATGGAGCCATGAGGAGAGGGCTAGCAAACATCAGGAGAAATGAACTGAGCCTAGGAGATGATTTAAAAGCAAGTATAGGGGCTGGAGAGATGGCTCAGTAGTTAAGAGAGCCACCTGCTGTTCCAGAGGTCCTGAGTTCAATTCCCAGCAACCACATGGTGGCTCACAACCATCTATAATGTAATCTGATACCCTCTTCTGCAGATAAAGCACTCATATACAATAAATAAAATAAATAAATCTTTAAAAAAAAAAAAGCAAGTATAATGTGGGAAATCTGAATGGGAGAAAACTATACCAGCATGAAGGTTTAGGATGGAGTAATTACTGTGCAGCATTGTGCTATAAGATAATTGAATAGATCCTAACCTCTCTGTGTGGTTATATGGGTAAAATGCTGGTTAAGGAGTAACTGCTGATTTCATTAAAATAATTTGCTATTAAATATTGATAATCATTCAATAAAACTACATCAAAAGGTACATGTATGCTGTTAGTCCTTTCACTAAAGTTTTTTCAGTTGTCTCTCTTTTGGATGGAACGCATCTTCTAAAGGAGTCAGTTGGTACCTGGGCAATATTCCTTGAGTTATTTCCAAACTGTTTTTTCTTTGAAACTCAAAGGGCCTCCTGACTACAAAAAAAAAAAAAAAAAAAAAAAAGACAGCTTGTAGTCTTTGCTCTTAAGTCTCTTAAGAAAGTGTTCCTATTATCATTTATTTTTATGCCATTCAGAAGAAGCCTGAAAGTCATAAATAATTTGACCTTTTAGCAAGAGCTTCTAGAATGAGCTGAAAAAATGGTCCCAGAAAGCTATATCCATACCCAAAGCCCTGGCATGTGTAGCTATTAGTTTGATTGGAAAACAATTTTTTTAATGATATTTAAAAATTTTTTATTAATTTATTCTTGTTACATGTCAATGGTTATCCCATCCCTTGTATCCTCCCATTCTTCCCTCCCTCCCATTTTCCCCTTATTCCCCTCCCCTATGACTATTCCTGAGGGGGATTTCCTCCCCCTGTATATGCTCATAGGGTAGCAAATCTCTTCTTGGTAACCTGCTATCCTTCCTCTGAGTGCCACCAGGTCCCCCCCTCCAGGGGACATGGTCAAATATGAGGCACCAGAGTTCATGTGAAAGTCATATCCCACTCACCACTCAACTGTGGAGAATGTTCTGTCCATTGGCTAGATCTGGGTAGGGGTTTAAAGTTTACTGCCTGTACTGTCTTTGGCTGGTGCCTTAGTTTGAATGGGACCCCTGGGCCCAAATCTGCCTATCATAATGTTCTACTTGTAGGTTTCTAGGACCCTCTGGATCCTTCTACTTTGCTATTCTCCTATGCTTCTCTCATCTAGAGTCCCAATAGGATGTCCTCCCCTCTGTCCCACTTTCCTGGTAAGTGAAGGCTTGGAAAACAATTTTTGTAGATATCATTAGAACATCTTGAGACAAGATTGTCGTAGGTTATCCAGGTAGCCCCTACATTCAGTAAAGAGGGAAACGCTGAGTGTAAATCTGAGAGAGAGAGAGAGAGAGAGAGAGAGAGAGAGAGAGAGAGAGAGAGATTACAATTTTAGAGTCTTTTAGAAAATGTCTCAAAATTGCTCTTTTTAGGTTAGTTTTCTTAAATATACAGTGTGTGCTTGCAATGTATAAATTTACATTTTTTTCTTATTTATAGAAGGTTCTCTTGTATTTTGGTCCTGTCTCATTGATGGCTTTCCTTCTTCTAGAACTTTCGTTATGTGTATATTAGGTCTTAGTTCACCAGTACATGGAAGGGGAGTGGTGCTCCTTGCAGAACTGGCAAAGAAAAAGATCAAGGCAGAAGACTTGCTAGAAGAAATGAGAAGTACATCTTCAGAGCACTGTAGCACATCATAATGAAAAACAATTATTTTTATTATCAAGCTGTAACTGGGATGCTCAAGTGTTTCCCAGGCACGTGATGCAAACTAATACACCAGCTGTCTTCAACTTAAGCCCAGCGTAAACTCCAGCAGCAGTGTCTCCGCTCCACCAGTAACCCCCATTGCTGGATTCCTTTCCCTCCATGCCTTCAGTTCTCTGCCTTTGTGTATGGATCCAGTATGTACTCCACCAGCCTTAGAGCTGCTACTGTCCTGGATCCAGCTCTTTGCCTTGCTTTCAATCACGTTTTCATTCCTTACCTTAGGCTTTTGCCTACTCTACTGTTGTAGTCAGTTGAGGAAAAATATAACAATGTATCTCAGACTACATAATTTACACGTACAAATTTATTGTTGACTTTTTTTTTAAGTGAGCAGGGAAGGTCTAAGATTCAGGCACCAGAAAATTTGTATGTTCTACATGTCCTCTCCTGGGGGCAGAGGACACACAACTCCTTGTGCCTGTTTTATAAGGATGCTAGTGATAATTCTGAAGGATCCACCTTCAGGACCTAGTTGCCTCCATTTTAGTCCTGTTGGTCTAAGACAATGGTTCTCAAACTGTGGGTTGTTTGAGACCCTTTGGTGGCCTGCCTGAGACTATGGGAAAACACAGATATTTACATTAAGGCTCATAACGATAGCAAAATCAGTTATGAAGTAGCAATGAAAATTACTCTATGGCTGAGGGTGGAGGGTCACCACAACATGAGAAACTATATTAAAAGGTCACGGAATTAGGAAGGTTAGGGTCCACTTGTCTAGGAATTAGCTTTCAACACGTGGGTTGGGAAGGGGATACAATCATTCATACCATAACATCTACTTATGTGGTATCTCCTAGTTTTGTTTATGTTGCTGTGATTTTTTTAAAAAAATGCTCTGGCAGAAAGCAACTCGGGGAGAATGGGATTATTTCCCTTACAATTCCAGGTTATATCACATCGTAGCTGGAAAATCAAGACAGGCACATGAAACAGTAGTTGCATGACATCTGAGAGCAGAGCGAGAAAAAAAAAAAAATACATGCACCCTTAGTATTGAGCTAGCCTCCTCTACTCTTCTCCAGTCGGAGATTCAGACCCAAGGAATGGCACTTCCCATGGTGCCCTGGGTATTCCCACCTCAATTAATTACGAGAAAAAAAAATTGTTCACAGGTGTGCCCACAGGCCAACCTGATGTAGGCAGTTCTTCACTGAAGCTCTCATCACTGAAGTACCAAGCCGACAATTAAAGCAGTCCTGTTACACGGTGTCTAGCGACGTCTACTGTGTGCCCACCACTGCTACCTTCAAGGAAAGGCTCACGTCTCCACTTCCTATCTCTCACTCCACACCTAGGCTCTGACCACTTCCACTGAAAAATGATGGCCAGAATTTTAGCCATAGGTCTGAGGTTTTTTTTTTTTTTCAAGGTATACAAGCCCTTCACAATGGTTATCATAATGGGATTCTGTATCGTTTTAACCTGGTACCAATGGCAGCTTCTTCCACTTTCAGGCTATAGCTGGCTTAAGTGGGCCTCGTGCCTAGATTCTATTCTCTCACTAGAATCCAGTCCCTAACACACTGGGACAGCTCCTTCCCCATGAAGCTCCTCAGCATCTATGTCAAAAAGTTCATCTAAACCGAAGCCACAAAAAGCATATGTTTAGATTCTCAAAAAGCAGCTGCCCCAGGCAGGAGCTATGGCCCAGCAGTTAGGAACAGATGCTGATCTCACGAAGAACTAGTTTAGTTCCAAGCTCCCATATGAGGAGGTTTACAATTGCCTAGAAGTCCAGCTCCAGCGGATGCCACACCCTCTTCTGGTCTCCATAGGCACCTTCACTGACAGCATGCGTGCATGGACACACACACACACACACACACACTTAAAATAAATCTTTGTTTAAAAAAAAAAATCTTCTTCATGAGGTGGATCATCCTGTCCATGAGCTAGAAGAAGATTCTATTAGAATGAGGTGATAGCAAGAAAGCACAAAGGCCCAGCAATTTCGTGCTCTGTCTTAATAAATGTGTTAAAATGTTTCTACATTCAAAATTACTGAGTCAAAGTATCCCACATGCCCACATCCCCACATCCCCATATCTGGGGAGAACTATAGCAAAAGTTGCCTTCAATGAACATTGTATTGATGACCTAGAATGGAGCAAATTAGAATATGCTAATCATCACAAGTTATGGTGATTCCACCCAGTGTTTTTATAAGATGTTTGAAACTTTGTTTAAAATTAAAACTATGAGAAAGTTTTTGTCTCTTTACTGTTTACCAAAAGGAATTTACTCTTTGATCCCTTTAAGCCAGTTTCATAATGGAACTAAGCTTTTTTAATGAAGTTCAAGACATGAGGTTTAAGGTTATATAATAAATTATATATATACACACACATATATAATAAATTATATATATACTTATACATACACATATATAGCATAAGTGTTATATGATATATAAAGGTTATATAAGATATATATATATATATATATATATATATATATAAATTCAGTCACATGTTTGAGATCTGAGTTCCTCACTGATAAACTCTTAAATTCATATGAGTCCAAGAAACTATAGATAATTTGGAACCAGGTCTCTAAATTATAGTTCTCAGCTATCTTATACACACATAGAAGCTACAAATGCATCCTTACAATATGTCCTATATATTACTAGCACTATCATGTTTAATTATACAACAACCTTAGAAGTAAGGTGTTAACAGCCCCATTTTTAGAAAGAAACCATTCTTCCAAAATAGCCAGACAGTTGCCTATAGCAATTAGCAACTAAGCAAGAATGGCATGCAGGCCAATTAACTTCACAAGCCTACCCTGTACTTGATGTGGTAGCATCTGCCAGTACTTGAGGGCACAGGCTGGACTGTGAGTTCAAGGCCAACTTTCAGCAGCATAGGAACTATAGCAAGTATGAGACCAGCCTGCGGTACCCAGTGGGACCTTGTCTTAAAAACAAACAAACATCATCAAGGACGGAGAGATTACCTAGAAGTGAATGGCACTAGCTGCTCTTCCAGAGGACATAGGTTCAATTCCCAGCACCCACATGGCAGCTTACAACTATCTGTAACTACAATTCCAGGTGGTACCACACCCTTTTCTTGCTTTTGAAGTAAGTAATGGTGCACACTCATTGTGCACAGACTTACCTGAAGGCAAAGCACCTATAAACATAAAATAATGAAAATGTTTTTAAAAATTAAAAAAAAACTTAGTTGAACAGAAAGCCTTATTCTGGCTACTGTATAGAATTGCCTGTCTGCGTCTGCTGAAGTGTACAAGATGAAGCTGCTTCCCTCTGGCTTTCTCACTGCCTTTAGCATTTTTACAATGGTTTCGTGAGGTAGACCAGATGTCCTGTAAACAGCCTGTACCATTTATTCTTACCTGCCCATAGTTTGCCCTTCTCTCTGCTCAGGCTGGAAATTTGGAACTCCATTTCTTAGCCTTACTCACAATTAGTGTCAACTTGCACCCGAATGGGAAGTCAATGACGAGGCAGACACCATTTTCCTGGTTCCACTGTCACCAGTGCTGTATGTGACCTGGAGCTTTTGGGGCTTTGTGACGCACAGGCTAAGTGTTGAGATAGTTGAGGTGGGCTGTGATGGGTGGGGACCTTCTGATGAGATTGAAGCTAATGCAATGTGTCTACGGAGTTGACATTTCCTAGTATCCAACCTCCACAGAGGTGACACCAACCCTACAGGAGCTGGTCCAGCGTGCCCACATAAGCACCTGCTTCTCTCTGGTCAATGCCTTTGTGCTTAAAATAGCCACTGTGGTTTTTGCTTCCTGCAACAGAGCTCTGCTGACACAAACCATTTTCCTTCTTTCCCTCTAACTGCTGAGCTTTGCAACTGACAACCCTGCAACTGATCCTGTGAACGCCAAAATGATGGCTTTGAGTATCTCCACTGCTCCCTGCTTCCCTTGCCCCACTTCATTACTTAACACTTAAGACTGACACATACTGGTAACGTCATAGGGTTGAATGAAGGAAGTCTATGTCCCTTAATAAAACATATCCCCCCAAATTAACGAATTAGCAGTAAACTCATCAACAATATATCTCTAATAATACCTCCTCATGAAACTTGAATCTTTTTTAATATTCTCAAAAGAGCAGTACACATGTATCCTCTGATTGCAGCATTAGATTTAGGGTAACCAAATCCTGTGGTTTATCCAAGGTAGTCTCAATTTCAACGATAAAAAATTCCCCACCTTGAGGGACCTCTGAGTTCTGGGCAGACCAAGATCATTAATTACCAAGTTGAAGTCATCAGCTGCTAAAAGCAAATCCCTTAGACTTGTATGACTTTAAATCTATGCTGCAAATAGCAACTTAAAAACATGCTAAATGATCCAGTGGTTCCCTTCTCTTATCATAGCCCAGTTGCCATGTGACCCACCCCTCTAAAGACACTAGTTAGAATTTGAGCAATAGCTTGTGGCTGTATTTTTGCACTTCCCTCTAAAATTCTAATTTCCCTACAGGCTGAATGCTGTAGAGCCGGGGCTGTGAGCTCTCTTCTGCATTTCACAGTCACATTAAAAACTTGATCTATGGGCTTCCCAGAGCAAAGATGCTGCAGACGGAGATAAGAGCTGGATTTACAGCCCTGGAGAGGAACTGCTGGCAGACAGAAGAGCATGCTCAATAGAGAATGTTTGTCAGTGTTAATGCTCAGGGTGGATAAAGCCTGGCTCACACTAACCATAGGACTCACCCCCCCAGCTAGCTGCCCACATTGTCCTTAAGCTTAAGGCACAACCCTAGTTTAATATGTGGGTTTAAATTGCCTTTGTAATGGTACATTGGGGAATTGGGAGGCAACAGAAGCAATCCCAGATAGAAGGCCCGATCTTCAATCAGACAGAAGATGTCTGATGTCTTTTCCCTTTGACAGTTCATACAGATGAGTGTTAGGGTTTCCAATTGTAGTATAGTCTTCTCGGCAAAACAAAACAAAAAAAGGAGCCCTGGAATTTAGAGATATGAGTAGCCTAGGCATTTTGCCCCTTTGCCCTGCACAAAAGGTTGTATCTCTCAAATCTACTGATTTTGTTACACAGATAGATGAGTGTGACACAGTGACTCTTCAGCCGTGAGACTTGGATGACACAGCACAGTATTTTCCACAGAGCCAGCAATTTGTCTGAACATGTTTGTACAGTAGATACAGAGAAAGTGACCAGACTTTATCTAGAGGCTCAGGACACATGTTCTGTTTCCTTACTGAAGGAACACGCCAAAGGATCGTAGAACAGGGTCTTTCCAGACTATGTAAACTTCTCACTTTTATTGATTTGTTTGTTTATTTCTTTATTTTCATGGTGCTAGGGATTGTACAGGGTCCTGCATATGTCAGACAAACACTCTGCCACTGAGTTGCACCCTCCACTCTAGACTGAGTAAGATCTGAAATTCTCTTCCTCCTGATCCTTTCATGGCATGACCGGAGTTCTTGGACAGACTTAACATTTTTGCTAAAACCAGCTATCAGGCCTAACCACTTCCTTC
This sequence comes from Acomys percivali, assembly GCA_907169655.1. Lineage (NCBI taxonomy): Eukaryota > Metazoa > Chordata > Mammalia > Rodentia > Muridae > Acomys > Acomys percivali. Next base: position 21,706,514 of record OU015752.1, read on the forward strand.
CTCCCCAGGTTCTATTTTCAGACAGTGCCTCAGCACCTGTTGTTAGACTGACCACACAAGCAAATCCCTTTACAACCTTCATTTTATGCTCACAGCAAGGCCAGCAATAGCCAAGCTATGGCAGAGAATTGCTTCAGTGTCCACTAGGGCTGATGGAGGCCCAGAAGCTAGCCAGATTCAGGAATCTCTCCCCATCACTGGGCATTCTTTTTTTTTTTTTTTTCTATCTCCTCACCCAAAGCTTCACCTACACCCAGCAAAACCCTCTTCTCCAGGTCTGCAGCTGGTATCCAAGTAGTCATTGCTGAAAGGCGTAGCTGAGGCCTGACTGACGTGGTCTTCTTAAGGAGAGCAATGGTGGGGTGCCATGTAGGAGATGCTGGTGTGATTAGCTAATCAATACTTGCCTAGTGCCACTTGTGAGAGTGAGAGTGTGATGTAGGCACCATTCAAGATGCTTTCAGTCCCATGAGAGAGAGGTGGGGGGGAGAGAAGGAGAGAGAGAGAGAATATGCCTGAGATCCCTCTGGGATGGGTCCACTGCAGCCTGGACACAATGGGAGTGATGCTCCCTAGAAGGTCCTGCTCTGTTTGTTCATTCTGGCCCTAGGTTATAAGAAGAGATGGGGAGTTTCAAGCTGAAAATAACCAGTTAAAACCTGTTTCTGCCTCCATTCTCTTTTCTAAACCCAGACTAGTAAAGGTATTGGATAGTGTAGCCCTGCATGCCAGAAACCCATCATCTACTTGCCAGCCTTTCCCTTCCTTCTTTTTTTGTCTGTCATTAGTAAAAATTTGGCAGAAGACTTGGCTTCTGGGTTCCTCCTTTTATCCGTCCAAAGCTAAAAAACAAGGGGCTTTTAAACCCTAATGAATTCAACATTCAAAGGGCAGTCTCTAGCAAAAAAAAGGTCTAATATTTCACCTCTCAGGTTTGGGGAAAGAGGCCATTTGGGGCTTAACACATTTTTTTTTCTTTTTTCTTTTTCCATTCACATGGAAAATACTTTAAAAACACCAACTTGAAAACTCAGAATCCTGAAACCAAATCACTAATCTTCCGCATTCCTAAAATTTCCATCTCGGGAGAGGGTTCCATGATGGTGCTCTTTGTACTTGGGGAAAAGGCGGTGGACAGGGTATCATTTTAGGGCTTTGATTGCCAGAGGATTTGCACTTCTCAGCCAAGTGTTTCTAACACAGTCAAGTGGACTAACCACTGCCTTTGGCATCTAAGTAAGGCAGGAAAGCTGTGGTCGAAGACGGACTTACTTAACACACCAAGCGGCATTCTGGAAGCCAGTTGCAACAAGGCCCTCAGTTCGCTCTACCTTAGTGCTGTCAACGAATTCCCAGATCACAGATGTGTAAGGAACTTTGTTACAGGTGTGGCCTGTGTGCTTGCTACAGAGAATGGAAACTGTTATCCCAAAGGCAGTTACATTGCTATTTAAACACACCCGAAGGGAAACCCATCATAAAAACCGTATCGGCACACACAGAGGCTAACTAAATAAATCACATGTCCCCAGCACTTCCTCTAAGTGACAACAAGCAGCTCTGGGGACTTGTGTTGTGTTTGGCCCCCTCACATCCACCCCTCCAGTCTACCCTGCCTCCCCCTCCCCCACCCGCTATGGTGTAACTCACTTGTTTTCCTTTACTTTTGGTAAGTGGGGGATATTTTTAAGCACCCTTCTGTTTTTGTGATCGTATTGGCAATAACTTGTTAGCTTGAGCATCTAAATTGTGTGTCAGCTATCCTAGACCAGCTTATGGTCATGTCAGTCAATTACTGGGCTTTTGTTGTCTTGCAAACAAAACAAAGAAGGTTATTAATGAGGTTTTTAAAATATAAATTACCAACAGGAGAGGCTCATATACTAAAGGCCTTACGATGTCCCCTAAGGAATCAAAATAAAATATCTCCTACATCAAAATGAAAAAGGAGGAGGAAAGAAGAAGAAGAAGAAGAAGAAGAAGAAGAAGAAGAAGAAGAAGAA
>OU015752.1:21710078-21722803 GCA_907169655.1 Acomys percivali
GGAGGGAGGGGTGGGTAGTGGTTTGTGCTGGAGGGGTTGGGAGGGAGAGGTGGGTAGTGGTTTGTGCTGGAGGGGTTGGGAGGGACGGGTGGGTAGTGGTTTGTGCTGGAGGGGTTGGGAGGGAGGGGTGGGTAGAGAGCCGGGATTGAGGGAGGAGTGGGTGGGTGGGGGAATGGACACAGAAGGGGACACCGAGTGGGCCGTGAAGGAGAGCAAGATCACAAGAAGGCCTGTTTATTGTAAGTGCTTCAAGATAAGGTGCAGAAGGAGACCGCGGCGTCGCTAGTGCTGCCCTATGTACATATTCACAAGAATAAAAAAATTCCAGCTAGTTCACATTTTCTCGTCCATTCTGAGGCGTCCACTCCACCATGCTGGCCTTGACCGTAGGCAACGCAGCACCTCCACCGCCCGTGTGGCTGTTGGTCCTTGAACTTGAGGGAGTAGCCCTGGGAGACCCAGCAGGTTCTAGAGATACGCATCTACCGAGGGGCTGGAGTCCTGAGTTAAAAAGAAGCTCCTGCTCTGGAGGTGGACACAGCAATCAATATTCTATTGTCAAGGCTTTTTTCCCTTAGATTTGTCTAAGATAGGTATCAGAGAGGAAAAAAATAATAATAAAATACAAACAAATAACAACACAAAGCTAAGAAATCCCAACAACCAACGGGGAAGAGTCAAAGGCTTAGCAGCTCTTGACACGGGCCTGGGTGATATCCGACGTCTTCTTGATGACACTGGCCCGGGCCTCCCTGTCCGGCCGACTGCTGCTGGGTGTGGGGGTCACTGGGGCAGGGAGGGGGAGGTCTGTGAATGGGGGCCAGGAGCTGTTGTAAGGCATTGGGCAGCTCTCCTCTTTGATGGTGACCTGCAGATCTGGCTTGTTGGAAGTGACAAAGGTCGCCATGCTGGGCAGCAGGTAGGTGTTCCGAGTCCCCATGTTGCTGAGGTACTGCTTGCCTTGAATGTTCCTCTTCCTCCAGTGTGGTCTCCCCTGTCAGAGAAAACAATCAAGATGCGATGCATACGTTAGTTTTTTTGTTTTTTGGTTTTTTTTTTTCCTTCCGTTGAAAGTCACATGCTAAACAATGGCGCGTCTCTTACTTTTCAAATGAATTCCCACTTGCTAACTCCCAGAAATCTGGCCAAGACTATGCTACAAAGACACAAAACAAGGTGACAACTTGGCTTCTGGCTCCTATCCCTTGGCTGCCTCTGCTACCTAGGCTTCATACTGGATAGTTTCCAGCCGTAATGGATGGCCCAATCTAATTAGTTACCCTGAATTCTCAGAGGAAAAGTATAAGGCCGTAGGAACAGAGACGCTGCCTTTTGACTGCTTTTTGAATGGGTGAGGCTGAGGTGTGGGGTTTTGGGGCTGCAACTGGCCTCTCTGGTTGCTGGGTAGTAGAAAAGGAGTTAAAGTCCTTGAAGAAACCAGATCGTACAATATGCCAGCACAGATGCCTACTGTCTTCTTGAAATTCCTGAGCTTGGAATATTAGGTAGCCAAACAGACACTAGCTTCTCTTCCATCCCACTACTTCTCCCCGTCAGCTGTAGAGGCACTTCCTGTCATTGTATGAGCCCCGCCTACATCGGGAAACAGGAAGCAGGTCAGCCAGTGCGGAGACTGGACACACCTCCGCCTCTCTGTGGGACCACTCAAGAAGGAGACCGATCTGTATGAAGATAATTTTGCTCAACTCTTTCTGATGGTTGCTGCCGCTCACTGCTTTGGGCTGGGCAGGCCGTACTATTCCTGTTGGCAAATCAGGATGTTTACAGCCATAAGAGTATCAACATTTCCTGGCCTTGACTTCAATTTCCTCTTCCTGCCTTGTTAATATTCACCTCTCTTTCTGAAGGTCACATTTTACTTCCCTCCCGCCCACTCAGTGCTCAGTACTGAATTTTACAACTCAGAATAAAAAACTAAGGTAAATTTTAAGTTATGTAATTCTTTGTCTCCATCTCTTGTCTCTGTCTTGAGAATCTGTCTGTCTCCTCTCTCTGTCTGCCCCCCCCCACACACACACATGGAAGCAGACTTACCTCTGCGTTCTCCTCATCACTGGGCACACTGTCTGTAGTTTCGCTTTCTGTACAGAAAGAAAAACAGAGATATTTATTCTTGTAGCTCAAGCTATTTTGGGGGCTCAGGAAGTATCTTAAAAACCTACGCCAGCACTTCAACAATAAGAAACTACACACCACCTCTCCTATTTTGTAAGGTTAAGCACTTCCAAGTGGGACAACGGTGCGTTTCACTTCCCTGCTTGCTCCCCTAGGTGAAGTGAGCTTTGGAGCTGAGTGGGGAGGCTCACTTTCCAAGGCTATGCTGCCATAGTCTCTGCCTCCCACGGTGGGCGCTGTCCCTGAGGCACGTCCTCCTCCCTGAAGCTCTGTCCACAATGTCACACACTCTCTTCTCCCATGCCAGTTGTCACAGGAAGTCTTGACTCTGTAAAAATTTTCCATGAAGTCTCCTTACACCGTCTAATTATTAATAGCCTCCCTTGGATTTATAGGGATCCAGCATCTACTGAGGTTATAGCAGGTGGCCATATTGTAGATGCCCTGAGACCTTCACTCAGTGTGGGACCTGTCCTCTTCAGTGTGGGTAGGAGCTGTGGCTTGCTTTGGGCCAACAGAGCACAGCAACTATGTGAATATTATATGAGCCAGATCATGTCATTGTATAAGATTTAACCTGTCTTTTATGGATACTCTCCTGCTTGCTGGCCTTTGTGGGAAGGCCCAGACGGTACATTTAACTTAAAAGGAGTCTCTGTTCCATACTTGCAAGGACTTCGATACTGGCCAATGCTGCATGAGCCAATGGCTCAACAGTTGACTCTCATAGGAGTTGCAGCACTAGGCAACACTTGATGACAGGTTAGCACGGCTCTGCTGCAAAGGACCCAGCTAAGCCATACCTGGAGTCCTAGCTCACAGAGACTGTGAGATGTGCATTGTGTTAAGCCATTATGTTTACGGTCAGACTGCCATGGAGCAATGGATAATTAATCTACTATAAACCTGATTGGACCTGCCAGACACAGAGACCAGTTCTTAACCACAGCGAGCTACGGTTACCTGCCCCCTTCCGAAGAGGGTTAGATGATGAGTAAGTGGGAGAGCATTTGGGTGTTGAAAAGGCCCAGCACAGAGCTGACACATGTGCCTGCATTGTAACTGCTACTTAACACTGAGTTTGTGCATTGGGCTGGAGCCAACAGTGTCAAATTCAATAACTGGTGATTACACATCATGTGTATGTTAAGTTTTACAAAAAAAAAAAAAAAAAAAAAAAAAAGACACTTAGTAGTTTTTTTTTTTTTTTTTTTTTTTCCTTCAGTGTTTACCACTATTGCAAAAGTTAATGCACGGAGGGTGAAGATCTAAAATACACAGACTCTTGCAGGTCATTTTGTCTGGGTCATTTACTGTACTGACAAGAGCTGGGCATTTGCAGAGAACTACAGCCTTTGCAAAGAACTAGAGCCTTTGTATACAGGTCTTGTTCATCCCTTACAAAGATCCTAAGTCAGAAAGCAGCTGCTGTCATCTGAAATTATGTCTCTAGGGCCTTCTACGCTGGATTCAATAGCTCTAGGCCAGTTAGTGCCCTTTTTACCATTCAGAGCACTGGCCCGCCACCAGGCTCTCCACACATAACAAATTAAAGAACGAATGGACAAACCGTACCCCCAGTGCATTCCTGAACCAGACAACAAGCACGTGAGGGCCACAAGTCTCCCCCAGGAACGTTTCTGCATGATTCTCAGCCACTGTTTCTCCAGGAACTTCAGGCAGGCCTGAGAGATTGCCACGGGCTGACCAAAACCCAAATCATAATGTTCCGCCCAAAACATGCCCATACAGGGGCCACAGATACTAGGAGTAAGCCTAGATCTTAGCTGCCCATGATCTCAGCTATAGAGACAAACTGACAATAGACACAAGAAAGAGTTTCAGGCAGAAGCAAACAAAGACCAGAAAGGGAAACGCCCCTTTAAACACACACACACACACACACACACACACGCGCGCACACACACACACGCACACGCACACGCACACGCACACACACACGCACACACACACACACACGCTCAGCCTCCAGAGGAGGCAGGACAGGTACCCCCAAGAAGAAAAAAAAAACAAAAACAAAAAATGAGGAATAGAGATGTTAAGAACCTTGCCAAGTCGTGGTCTGAGTCAGCAGAGGAGAGAAAACAAAACCGCGCTTCAGATCCCAGACTCCAAACACCACAGACTGCCTTCCTGCTGGCGAAACTTCAAGATCCCCTTTCTATTTTCACATCTAGCTCCGTTTGTGCTCTGAACCAAGGCTTCTCTTCCTTCCACGGGCATCAGGCGCCCTCTCCTCCTAATAACTCTCCATAAATCCTAAAGGTCTTCCATGCCTTTCCCCCTCAAATAGAAGCAAACACACAGAGACACATCAGGCACGCTTTGGAGTGTCAAAGACAGAAGCTGTTGACACCAGCGGTCTAGAATCCCACAAGCCCAAGCCACAGATGTGAGAGGCTCTGGAGTCTGATGCCAGGTTTGAACAGACGTGGAAGGGGATAAGAACGTTAATTTCCTGTAAGCCTTCATCTAGAGGAACAAAGCTAAGTAGAGGCACACCTAACGCTGCCCTTGTGTTTTTGGCTAACACAAGTGCCGACTGGAAAGACTCGTTTCTAAATTAAGGTCAACTGTCTTGATGTAGTTTTGGGGCCCCTCCACGTCAGGAATTGGGTGTAAGGGTTTGGATCTTAACTGCCTCCTAAAGGGTCAAGTGTCGAAGACCTGGTCCACAGATGATGGGATAGGTTGGGAACTTCATGAGGTAAGACCACTGCACTCAACCTACGCAGGGGCTGCTGGGCCCCCAGCTCCTCCCTGCCTTTCTTTCCCTTCCCAGCCACCTTGGGAAGCTATGTCCTACCACATGCTGTTCCCATCCATCACACTCCCAACACAACGGCACCAAACAGCTCTGAACTGAAATCTCTGAAACTGAGCCACACCGTCGTTTGCTCTTTTAAAGCTGATTGCCTTGGGGCTGGAGAGATGGCTCAGTGGTTAAGAGCACTGCCTGTTCTTCCAAAGGTCCTGAGTTCAATTCCCAGCAACCACATGGTAGCTTATAACCATCTGTAATGTGACATGGCGCCTCTTCTGGCTTGCATGAGTACCTGCAAGCAGAGCACTGTATACATAATAATAAATAAATAAATCTTTAAAAAAAAGCTGATTACCTTACGTGTTCTGTTACAGTAATGTGAAGTGTACTTAAGACACCAGTTTTGAACTGATTCTTTTTGAGAAAGTAGTCCTTGAGGGCCTTTACCCTAGGGAGATGCAGGTGCCTGGCGCTCCCATCTAAGCATCCCAAAGTTGGCTTACAGACAAATGGTGGTTTTGATAATTATTACTGAATAGTTGGCTCCAAGTCCTCATTCCTGGTCTCTTGGTTTTTGTTTTTGTTTTTGTTTTTAACTCCACCACAGCCATTTCCAGAATGACTTCTTACAGGACAAATGAGTTCACTGTGGCTGAGGCTTCCAGATCGATGTGGCTGCCAAGATGTCAGTGTGGATTATGCCACTTCCACACTTTTTATTAGTTTGGATACTTTTCAAACGGACTTCCAATACAATGGGATAAAAATGGATGAAGTTCCTAAGCAAGAGTGGTCAGAATACACTGAAATATTTACATAGTAGTAGCAGGCACACGGATAATTGGTTTAACCTTTCTGGCCTGTTTTCCTACAAGTGGCTAAGAGGGAAGACAGTAATTTAGACTGGGATCTGAAGACCTTGAGGGCTCTCCTGGAGTGGCAGCTCTTGAGTCATGCCACTTTAGCCCAGTTTTTAGCATCTGCCTGGAGAATACACATTGCTGAACCACCTCAAGAACATCATAGGGAAGGAGAGGGTATGTTTTATGGAACACATTATTGTATTATGTGATATATTTTCTGGAAGGGTCTCATTAAAAAAAATACAATTAGTATTGATTTCTTCCCATATAATTTTCTCAATTATGTTCACAGGAAGATGCAAGTGGTCACTCAGCGCCTCAAATCAATGTCTTCTTGGTCTCCACAACAAAGCGTTTTCGCCTCATTCACAACATGCTCATGGTTTCTGGAGGAATGGTGGTCGGATGCCTGCGCAACCTCAGCCTCCTGATTATATAACCAATGAAGTCTTATTATGCTTCCCAGTCAAATCTGTTTGCTACCTCCTTTCTTCTGAATTACCATCATGGTGATTATCTTTCACCAAACCACCAACAATCTTGTTAAATCCTAGACAGATGAGGTTTATGGCTGCATCACAATAAAGTGAGGGCTGGGATACAGGCCGTTGGTGGAACACTTGTTCTAACGTGCCTGAAGCCTTGGGTTTTATCTTCAGCACTGCAAAAATAAATATGCAAACAAACAAAAAGTGACTATGCCTTAATGCTTCTTCAGGCTAGGCTCTGAAACATACTTCCCCACTATGAAAATTTCACAAATGAAATAATTTTTTTAATTACCTTAAACTTTCTGTTGCAAAGTCCAAAGACACTGTCTCAACTCACCCTGACAGTTAAATAATACATTAGAAGACAGATCTGGAAAGCTGATTATATTTCAGTGATTACTAGAGGAAAAGAATATTCAACAACAGCCTCCAAATACAAAACACCATTCCCTGAACAGGTAGATGCAGGTGGTTGATGTTTGGATGAAGTGCCCGCACAAAGAAACTCTGCTGTGGAAAACTACCAAATGGCCTATGCTACTGAAAAACATAAAATTAAAAGGTGAGAGCAGAGAGCTAAAGAATGTTATAAACTTCAGACTGGAAGACTTGAACCAGCCACGGTCAGTAACGGAGAACTTTCTAGCATGTCATCAAATCTAGAAAAGGACAGCAGTGAAACACTTTGGCTCTATCCAATAAACATCCTTCTACAAGAGAATTCTGACAATGAAAATGGTAAAGTGAACCAAATATACGGCTGGAAAGCTGGGCTCTCACAGAAACTCACGCTGCCTGCCACCCTGAAGCTAAAACCTTTCCTTTTAAATCTATGCAAATGTCCCAGAACTGGGAATGAAATTTTCATTTCTCTCTACTCACATCAGCTGCTCTCAGAATGCCTCAGCTAAAGCAAAATGCCACTGCTGACAGAAAAGCAAGAAGAAGGCCTTTCCAAACCACCAAGGAAAACTCACGCAACAGGCAAACCAGTCTACTTCAAGGCTCCACACCTCAAGCCCCACCTCTTGTTTAACAACAGCAGCAGCTGGGCGACTTAGAGAAAGCCATGAACTTAGCCTTATCTCCACACACATAAGCAAAATACCTTAGTGCTTAATGCTTCTGTTGTTTCTTCATAAACATTTCAGTCTACTTCCTCTGATGGGTCCTTTGACAATCAAACGAGACTATAGCATGTGACCCTGTGTAGCACTGTAGTGTGAGCTTAAAAACAAAAGCTACAAACGGATCTATGTGTGTCACTACTTTTTCATTCCTAGACTCACATTGGCCATAGAGTCCTCATTCTTGAAGAGGAAAGAATAATATGTACTCTTTTGAAAAATTAAGCAAGTCAATTCATGCAAATTCTTACAAGCATTTAGTATAATCCCCAGAGCACAGTAAACATACAACAACTAGATAGTTACTGGGCCCCAGCAAAGACCGAAAAGAGACAGACACATACAAGAGTTCATCAAGCTATCTCTGATGACTGACTGACTGACAGCAGGTTGTTTGATAGATTACAGGATTCCTGTCACTAAGGTTCATGCTCAATTTTTTTTTTATGTTCCTAACACAAAGACAAGTTACAATGCATGCCAAGTAAAATAAGCTAGTTACAGAAGGTGAAAGACTGCAAGATTCCACTACCAAGTACCCACTGAGTAGAGAGAAAGTAGATGAGTAGATCTCAAGATTTGAGTAGAGGAGTTCTTATTTAATGGGTACAGCAATTTAGGTTTAGAAGATGGAAGGTTTCTGGAGAGAGATGTGGTGACGATTATACAAATAGCATGAATATAGTCAAAGCCATTGAACTGAGCACTTAACAAATGGGAAATCTGCGTTAATGTATTTTACCACAACTCAAAAAATAAACTCAAAAAGAAAGATGGCTGTTAGGGAATACAAGGTTAATTTACCTGCTGATAATTTACAAAAGATGATGTTGGGATGAACTCTGCCACATGAGTCTATGCTATCCTTGTGTGGCCTCCAAAGCATACAAATAGGCCTGGGGAGAAGGTGATCCATTCGCTAGAGCTGATTGGCCTTTCCCATGCCCAGGCCTCTGGTTTTTATTTGTAAAGTTGCAAGCAATATGACTCAGAATTTAGATTTCCTAATTGTGACTGAGTTCCAAAAGCTTAAATGGAAGCAGGGTGTGGTGGCACATGCCTTTAATCCCAGCACTTGGGAGGCAGAGGCAGGTGGATCTCTGAATTCAAGACCGGCCTGGTCTACAAAGTAAGTCTAGGATAGCCAAGGCTACACAGAGAAACCCTGTCTCAGAAAATCAAACAAAAAACAGCTTAAATGGAAATGGTCATGGAGTGAAAAATGATGTAATGCTGGTGACAAAAGGAATTGTCATTTTCTCAGTCTCTTTCTTTTTTTAACTTAAATTTCTGTCTATTTCTAATCCTGTGACTCTGGACCAAATTCTGCAATGATGGGACCAATCTCCAGGAGAAGTAGAAATGACCTTAGTTACACTATATAACAAGACAGAAAGGCAAGAAAATGGGAAGAAAGGAAGGGAAGGAGGGAAGGAGAGAAGGGTGACACAAGGAGGGAGGGAGGGAGGGAAGGAGGGAGGGAGGGAGAGAAGGACAGAGGGAGGGAGGGAGGGAGGGAGGGAGGGAGGGAGGGAAGATGTGGAAGTGGCAAGCTGGCAAGTAAAGCTAATAAAATGGATTGGATCTAGCAATGACCTCAAGGCTGAAGGCTGAGTTCAAGTCCACAACATTTGTTGGCTGAGTGAGTAAAGAAATTCCACGAGAACATATTCTAACAGAAGTGTCCAAGATGTTGTCAAGAACATAAGAGTAAGAATAATTCCACTATAGTAATTCCTAGTGCAGAACATAGATCTCCTGTGGTGTGGTGAAATGGGATGATGCTAGACTTAGTGGTCTGTTCCCCATTCAGTCTCCAAGTCACCTTCCTGTCCGCTTACCTGCGTAGGAAGACACAGGAGAAATCTGTAGAGGGTAGAGCTCGCTCATGCTGACTGGCTGGTCATCACTCTCGGTGGTCACTTCCACAACTTGGCAAATGTCTGGCGGATTAGCGACAATCTCTTGATCTTCAATGCTGCTGTCCAGATGGGACTGTCCTACAACTTCAAAGGACAAGGAGACTATCATCCCTCAAAGCCTTCTTGACTTCATGATTACAGCACACATTCTCAAACCAGAAAACCTGCCTCCGCTCAGGAGGGCTGCCAACTAGGGTTCAGACTCTGGGCCTCCCTATGCCACTGGCCAGGAAGCTGAAAACCAAACTTGAGCTTTGAGTTAATGTCTCAGAGAAGTAGTCTGCAATGGCTTGACCCAGATGTGCCCCCAGCATGCCTATTGATGGTACATCCTGGGGACAATGTCCTGAGTCTTAAACTCAACCTGCTCACAGCCAGGTCCCCAGGCTGCATCTTGACCAAATCTCAGGCCAGATATTCTAATGCTCTAAACTCAACCTACTACTGTTCCCTGATCTTATTCTGCAGGAAGCTCCTATGTTTATTATCAGAATTCTGTGGTCCAGACAGACATTGCCAAATCTTCATTAGAAGGCAAAGACACAAAAATCCATCCATTGTGCCATTTCCAACCAAATGGAAAGGGAGAAGTTCTACTCATAGCTCTTCCTGATCTGAACGAAACTCACTGTCCAAAATATCAGAACAAGGAAATGGTTCTCTGATCCTAACCAATGTTAATAATGCCCAAACACTGATAAAAGACTAATCTAAATAAGCTGACTCTGAAACTGCTTCTATCTTTTTTTTTTTTTAATTAAAATATTTATTTTGGTGAAGAGAACAAGTGACAGTAGGGTACTGTAGTGAGAATTTTGGTTTCTTTAAAGACCGAGTTATGTTATATGACTATGTTTTTGTTTTAATCCCCCTGCTTCGCAGGAGCTGATTATGAGTCCCCTTGTGCTCTAGCAGGGGCGTGGTTTTGCCAGCTGCAGATAAGTTTCTCCAAGTGTGTGATGTTTGGAATTCTGGGGACTTTTGAGAAGGTATGAATGCCAGAGCCTGGAGAGGGGCCGGGTGCATGCTCCAAGGAGGCTGCTGCTGGCTCCTGTTGCTGTGGTTTGCCAAGTGGTCATGAGCAAAGAGATGAGGAGAAGAAATTGGATATCCTGATGATGAAGATGGACTTGCTCCAAGAAACTCAACACGCCTAATCAAAAGGAAGTTGTCTAAAAAGGTCTACACACCCTTTCCCCTCTAATCTTTTTCCTGTCCTACCTAGTATTTTAGGGTTGGAAGGGACTAGGGTTGAATAAGAGTTGCAAGGGTCATACATAAATAAAATCAATTAACCCCCACCAAAAGCATGTCTACAGGGCACCCAGACTCAACTGGTACATCTACAACACATCCCCTACACTAAGGCTCAGGGAACATCACAGAAGAAAGGGCAGAAAGATTGTAAGAGCCAGAGGACCGTGTCGTCTTCTGTGAGATAGTTTCTTTTATATAAGGCAAAGAAGTTGCACCATGAAATCGAAACAACATGGTTATCTAAACAAGAACTGAACAGGACAACAAGAACTGCCCTAACAGTATAAACAGGGGGAAATCTTATGTGCCCCTCACCTCTAGGTAACTAATGACTAGGTAATTAACAGAGGAAGAATCAGTCTTCTCACCAAACTGTCTGGATCTTTTACTCAGTTTCCTTCAGAAAACACCTTGTGAGTCCAATATCTTAACGACAAGAGTGACAACCCTCCATCTTGTTCAGGTTGCCTCATTTTTACCTGTATTCCTTGGTGTGTGATGAGTGTATGGACCTCCTTGTAATTTTAACCACATACCAAATTTCATGTACCGACCACCACTGCCAAACAACTGACTCTACTACTACAGGAGCCTCTCTAGCTCTGTAACCTTAGCTGTCCTTCCTCAGCGCCCCCTCAACCACTTCCTGTCTTCTGTCCCTGGCAGTAATCAATCTAGTCCACTTTTCTGCAATTTTTGTCATTTCAAAGATGTTATACAAGTAAGTTCATAGCAACCCACTGAGGCTGGCTTTTTTCACTTAGCATAACTCCCCAGCAAGCCACCGAGTTGCGTGTACCCGTAGCTGGCTCTCTACTGCTGATGTACAGATCCCGATGTTTAACTGTTGCAGACTGTTGTAGACCATATCCCATCTGTTTAGCTTGCTACCCATTGGAGGATGCTTCTGTGGATACCAGCCTTTGCCGAGTACAGACAAGGTCTCTGTGAACATTTGTGTTCAAGTTTTCCACAAACACGTTTCCATTTCTCTGGGATAAACATCCAAGAGTGTAATTGCTGGCTCATATGGAAATTCCATGTTTAGCTCCACAAGAACCAGCCAAACTGTTTCCCAGAGAGGCTGCATAGTCTACATTCTTGTCAGCAGTGTCAGAGTGATCTAATTTCTCTGCATCTTTGCCAGCATTTGGTGTTAGAATTTTTATTTTGACCGTTCTTCTGGGTAAGTAATGATAGTTGACTAATTCCGATATCTCTGATGCTATGTTCTAACTTTAAACAGAATTGACAGGATCTTGTTGGCAGCCGATTGGATAAAAAGCCACTGAAAGTCAGCTACAATTAGTAAAAGAGAAGGAAGCAGTGTGCCAATACACTTTCCTAAGGCCCTCAAAGAATGAGGCCACCATAACCAACATTGCACTTAAGTGCTGGGAGGCTGTGTTAACATGTCAGTCATCAGAATGAAGCATCCTTGTCTTGATACAGACAAAGGAACTGGGCCACAGAGAGGTGGGAAGACGTATCCATGGGTTCACAGTGTGGTCCTGCACAGGGTTCTACTTCTCTTCCTTTCCCATCCTTCTTCTGCAAGCGTGAAATGCCCCGTTTTTGTCAGAAGAGGCCACACTCCAGCCCCCCTGAAAGTTATCGACTGTCAACAGCTTTGACTTCAGCCACTCAAAGCATCTCCTTGGCTGACCTATTATTTCTAAGTTTTAAAACAGCTTTAAAGGTTCATTTCACTATTAGGCATGTATGTATGCACATAAGCGTGAGTGTCCTCGGACACTAGAGGCTCCAGGCAGCTGTGAGCTGTGAGCTGCACAACCTGGGTGCTGGGAACTGAACTCAGGCCCTGTGCAAGAGCAGTGCATGCTCTTAACCACTGGGCCATCCCTCCAGTCTCGGTATTTTTTTTAAACAGTTATATCTTCTGGGCATGGTGGTACATACTTTTAATCCCAGCACTTGAGAGGTAGACACAGGAAGATCTCTTGCGTTATAGGTCAGCTGATCTGTAGCATTAGTTCCAGGGCATATATAGTGAGACCCTGTCATAGACACATATACTCGCATGTGAGCGTGTGTGTGTGTGTGTGTGTGTGTGTGTGTGTGTGTGTGTGTGTGAGTGAGAGAGAGAGAGAGAGAGAGAGAGAGAGAGAGAGAGAGAGAGAGAG
>OU015752.1:21732222-21776061 GCA_907169655.1 Acomys percivali
AAATATAACGAAAAGAAAGTTTACTAAGAAGAGATAAAATAAATTTATATAGTATCTAAAACAAAAAGCAAATAATACTTTGTTTTAGAAATAAAATGTTAAATATTAGGAGAAAGTAAGCATTTATGTACTAAAGTTTACTAAAGTATTTTCTAAAGAAAAATAACAATAGGTGGAAATGTGCCTTGATAGACATTCATTCTTTTGGTATCTCAAAACTTGAATAGGATAACCACTGATATTTCTCTCTCTCTCTCTCTCTCTCTCTTTCTCTCTCTCTCTCCCTCTCCCTTTCTCTCAATTTTTCAAGAAAGGATTTCTCTTATGTAGCTCTGGCTATCCTGGAACTCACTCTATAGACTAGACTGGCCTCAAATTTAAAGATCCGCCTGCCTCTGCTTCCTGAGTGCTGGGATTAAAGGCGTGGGCCACCACAGCCCGGTGCACTGATATTCTCTTAATTGATGTTAAATTACATGATAAAGAAATCATGGAAAGAAGACACAAATATCTATACAAATATATTCTTAGCAAAAGATGACAAAAACACTCATGTCAACTATAACCTTCATTTCTACAACTGGTCACCTGGCCTTAGCTGGTATTTATAACCACCTTTCTCTACTACCCACTCTATATTTCCTTTACCTTCAGCAAGCACCTCAGGAGGTCTTGGCTCTTTTCCTGGAGGAGTGACCCATACCTTCATTCCTGAAGGGTATGTGCCCTCTGTCACCTTACTAGATTAGGCTGTTATAGTTTCCCATTGACTTTAACTACAGGACATGGTGGCACAAAGAGACACCCTAAAGGGTCTCCTGCACTGAAGACATCATCTTCCTCACTTTCACTTCAGTTTCTCCATAATCATCTCCCTCTCCTAGCACTGTAACTCCTTTCTTAGCCTTGGCTTAAGGGCATCAGAAGCAAGCAGAGGGAAGCCCGAGCTTCCAGTTCAATGGGGTGTTTGTTTCGTCTTCTGGCAGGAGTGCTCTCCCCTCTGCAACCCAAATTTCTAGGCCAGCAGAACTCAAGGTCATGGGAACAGGAGCCAAAAATGTTCCTAATGGGTCACTGGTCGGATGGTGTGTGGAACAACTGCAGTTTCCATCCCTTGATTTCTGGACCTGTGAATCCTGGCTATGGGAAAAACAGTACCACATGTTATACGCTAATTCAAAGCCTACACCACCTTTTGGGGAAACCTGCCCAGCCCTTAAGCTGCTGTCACCCAATTAGTGCTGTAACTGTGTCTTTTAAAAGGTCATTCCAATGCTGGGCAATGGTGGTGCAGCCTTTAATCTCAGCACTCGGGAGTCAGAGGCAGGTGGATCTCTGTGAGTTCAAGGCCAGCCTGGTCTACAGAGCGAGTTCCAGGACAGCCAAGGCTACACAGAGAAACCCTGTCTCAAACAAAATGAAAACAAAACAAAACAAAATACAAACAAAAACAGAAAGAAAGAAGAAAAAAAAAAAAGACCTTTCTATCAGGCCAGCTGCTTCAGAGTGATGGGGAGACATGGTAAGAGCAGAGGGCCACAATTGTGGTTCCACTATGGCACTTCTCTGGCTTTGAAGTGAGTTCCTTAGTCAGTAGGAATATTGTGTGGAACACCATGACAGTGGATAAGTAAGGCATTCTGTAAATACACAGATGGTACTTTCGGCAGAAACATTATATGCAGGAAAGGCGAATCCATAACATGAATAAGTATCTACTCCAGTCAGAACAAAGTGTTAGCTTTTCCACAGAGGAAGTGGTCCAATGTAGTCAGCCTGCCATCAGGTCCTGGCTGGTCACCCTAGGGAAGGGTGCCATATCTGGAGTTCTTCGTTGGCTTCTGCTGTAGTCACATTGGGCACTACTGACCTGTAGTAAGGTCAAACCTGTTGAGTGGATGTCCATGTTGTCAAGCCCATGCATAACCTCCACCTCTGCTACCATGGCCACTTTGTTCCTGGGCCCATTGAGCAATGACAGGGATGGCTGATGAAAGGGGCCAGCTGGCCACAGAATGGGTCATCCAAGTACTTGATGACTGAAATCTTTCTCTGCTGAAGTCATCTTTTGATGAGTGTTTGCTTGAGACTCAAGTATCTTGACATCCTTCACCCCTATGGAGAGAGCTAGCCATATAATTCTTCCCCAGGTGTCTTTCTCATCTGACCATCCAGCAAATCCATTGCCTGCAGCCCATGAATCAGTGAACAATCACATATCTGGTCATTTCTCCTTCCAAGCAAACTGTATGACCGTGTGTATTGCCTGAAGTTCTGCCCACTTGAAGATATCCCTTCACTGATGGCTTTCAGGGTTGTCCCAGAAAGGAGTGGTAATGCATCAGCTGCCCATTTCATGGTGATGGCCCTATAACCTGCAGAGCCGTCAGTAAATGATGCCCTGGTCTTCTCTTCCTCACTCAGTTGATCAGCGGACATATCCATGACACTGTGTGCATGCTTGGCGGCAGATGGCACCGTAAAGGGAGTGGAAACCGTAAGCATTTGGGCAACTTCTTAATGTAAACTGTTTGTGCCTTCAGGACTGCTCTGGCCTAGTCACATAT
Source organism: Acomys percivali (assembly GCA_907169655.1). Lineage (NCBI taxonomy): Eukaryota > Metazoa > Chordata > Mammalia > Rodentia > Muridae > Acomys > Acomys percivali. The sequence continues at coordinate 21,734,790 of OU015752.1, forward strand.
ACACCACTTCAATTTGATAATATGGATTTCCACTCTATACATCCTACTTTAGGACTTGGTGGATCAGATAACACGCAGCTCATGATGAGCGGTTCAGGTTGCTTAGTCAATTTGTGGTCCATTGTCAAACATTCAGTTTCCACCAAGGACCAACAGCAGGCCAAGAGCTCTCTTCTCAGAGGGAGAATAGCTGTCTGCAGATGACCTGCTCCAAAACCCCAAAGGTCTCTTCTGTGATTCAACTACAAGGGTCTTCCAAAGGCTCCAAACAGCATCCCTATCAACCACTGAAACCTCAAGTACCACCAAGTCTACTGGATCATATGGTTCGAGTGGTAGAGAATCCAACAGAGCAGCCTGCTCCTGTTGAAGAGCCCTCTCCTGTTCCAGGCCTCACTCGAAGCTAGCGGCTTTCCCAGTCTATTGGAATCTGGGTTAGAGTAACACACCCACATGAAGAATGGACTGACTGCAAAATCCAAACAGGCCCACCATATGTCACATTTAGTGCTTCTTCCTTGGTGATGGGAGAGACCAGGGACACTAACTTATCCTTCGCCTAAGAAGGAATATCTTTGCATGACACATACTGTGGGACTCCTAAAAATCTCACTGGTGTAGAAAGCCCTAGAATTTTTGGCTGGATTTATTTATTTGGTTGGAATGTGTTACCAACAAGTATAAAACCGTTGCTGCATCTGGCTCACTTGGTCAAATCAGGATATCATCAATATAGTGAACCAATGTGATACTTTTTGGAAGAGACAGATGGCCAAGATCTCTTTGGACAAAGTTTCGACACACTGCTGGAGAGTTAATATATCCTTGAGGTAAAACTGTAAAGGCGCACTGATGGCCTAAAAGGCACACTGATGGCCTTGCCTACTGAAGGCAAAGAGCTTCGCTTCTGGTGGTCCTTACGGAAAGGTACCGAGAAAAAGAAATTCGCTAGATCACTAGCTGCATACAATATACAAGGAGATGTGTTAATCTGCTCAAGCAAGGAACAGCACATCTGGTACAGCAGATGCGATTGGAATGAATACTTGATTAAGTTTTCCATAGTCATTTTCTATGATCCACGTGTCTTCTGCCATATAGAAAAGCTAAAGGGAGACACGAGGGAAACCGCTATCCCTGCATCTCTCCAGCCCTTAATGGTGACACTAATTTCTTCAGTTCCTCCCGGAATGCGATCCTGTCTTTGATTCATTATTTTTCCGAGAGGCAACTCCAGTGTCTTTCATTTATTTAGCCTTTCCCACGTGAAGAATGGACTAACTTCAAAATCCATAACAGCCCTCACTCCACAGGTCAGGGAACCAATGTAGGAATTGTGTCAACCACTAATTACATCTATGCCAATTACACAGTCTGAAACTGGAAAAAGTTAACTACAGGATGAGTTCAAGGACCCCCTGGGCCCACTGTGAGTTGTATTTCACCCAAAAGTCAATTAATCACCTGACCCCCATAAGCTCCTACTTTAACTGGGAGGCCACAATATTTCTTGGGATCTCCCGGGATCAGCATCAATTCAGAAACAGTATCCAATAGACCCTGGGAATTCTGGTTATTTCCTTTCTCCCGACATGAAGTGACACTTGTAAGAGGCATGGGTTCTTCTGGGGCAATGACTGCAGGAAGGCTAACAGTAAAACTCTCACATATTTTATCAAGGTTCCTCCTCAGGGGAGGCTGGTCATTCCTTCATTCGAGGACTTCTGGGTCTACAAACTGATTCAAGTCTGGAAATTATTTTATAGGCTGAGATTCCCTTTCACCAAAATCCAGAGTAATCTTTTGCTGATTTGTTTGAGAATTTTTCCACTTATACAAATCAAACAAAAATGCAGTAGGCTTTTTATCTAGTGCATGCCTGGAAACACTGTATTGATTACCAAGTACCAAAGGTCCATAGGAGTCATGCCACCATAAATGTCACGTTATCTGTGCTGCCCATTACAAGTTCGGCCATTGTGAGCATTGCCTTGTCGATGCTGCCCATTACAATAACTATGGTCACCTTGCCTTTGGCAATTTAGTGCTGCCACCTGGCCCCTAGTAGTACTCTGAGGCACAATTAAAACCAGTGCATTTAATTTTGCCCAACTCAGCAATAGTGTCTCCAACCCCAAGGTCTGACACAAGAAAAGGGGCAAGAAAGCTCTTCAAATGTGCTGGTGCTCCTCTCACCAACCTACTGTCTTATAGGATTAGTGAAGGGCATGTCTTCAGGGCCTTCCCATTTGAAGGACTGGGCACTACACAGCATACCCACGCTAGCACTACAACTTCCTTGAGCCTTAAAATCTCTTCATCAACACTGAACCAACGGATACCTGGCATCTCCAAACTCATTTTCAGTAGGCCATTTTTTGGCAAATACTCTAGGCGATCATTTCAGACAACTTTTGATACCCTTTCTAACTGAGAAATCTTCCTAATTAAGCCTAGAATTTCTGCTCAGAGGGCCCATATCAATAAACTCAGCCTGGTCCAGTTTTATGTTTCTTCCACCATTATCTCAGACCCATAAATCCACTCCCACACATACTCCCGGGACTGCTGTTTGAATGAAGCAGCAAACTTGTTAAGCTTTAGTAATGTATGCGGTGTACTTCCCTGTGGTCTACACTTTCTGTCTCCCCTCTAGGAGCCTGCTAAGCCTTAAGTCTGGTTATAGGTCTCAACTACTGGTGAGCCCCGAAGGATATCAGAATTGTCTTGCCTGCCATCTCCTTCAGGAACAGTCACTGCTGGTTTAGCAGGCAACGAAGGGCTAATTTCCTCAGCCACAGGTGAAAGCAGCAATAGTTCAGGGGGTGGGGTGTGAATACTCTGCTGAGACTGGAGAGATACTTCCTCCAGTAAGATAAACCCTTGAGAATCCAAGGGTTCAGAGCTCTCAGCTTCAATAGAGTCCTCCCCCACCTCTCCATCTCCATCTCACAGGATCCCATGCTTTACTAATTAGCGCCCCCACTTTAGCAGCCAACATCCTCCAAGGCTGGGGCTTGAATTTTCGCTGCTATTCAATTCAATCGACCTTCTAATGCGGGCTTTGGTTGATTTTCTGCAACTTTGCACTCTATAGCTGCTGGAGGGACGACTTGCGGGGCACACTTAGAAAAAGAAACCTTTAGGCTGTTCGTGCTCATCTGGAGCTGGTCAGTTTTATCACTGAGTTCACTGTTGTCCTCTACAGTATATCCCGAGAAGCTAGAAGGTGGTACTGTTTATCTTGGAGCTCATTCTTTTCCTTTGTTAAATTATCCAGAGATGCTGGGAGCACTCAACAATCATCATCATTTTCCTTACTTTTCTACAAACTGTCAAAAGTTTTCTAAACAGGGTCACCAAGTCCGTTGTCTCTCATAACTGGAGAATTGAGATAGCCACATGCATTTATCTCCTCTAATTTGTAAAAATAGTTCACACCATGGGCTTTTAATATTCTCTGAGCTTCTAGGCGAGGCTTCAGAATTGGAAAGCCTATTCCAGATACTTTTTAAAATACTCACTCTTGTATTTATGTTGTTCTACAACCATCTCTGTTGCCAAAATCTGTACTAGTCAGGACTCTCTAGTGGAACAAAACTGATAGAATGAGCGTGTGTGTGTGTGTGTGTGTGTGTGTGTGTGTGTGTGTGTGTGTGTGTGTGTGAGAGAGAGAGAGAGACATGAGATTTATTAGGGTGGCAATCTGTACTAGTCAGGACTCTCTAGTGGAACAAAACTGATAGAATGAACGTGTGTGTGTGTGTGTGTGTGTGTGTGTGTGTGTGTGTGTGTGACATGAGATTTATTAGGGTGGCTTACAGGTTGTGGTCCAGGTAGCCCAACAAAGACTGCGTACTAACAAAGTCCAAAACTCCAATAGCGGTTCAGTCTGTGCGGCTGGATGGCTCAGCTGGTCTTTAGTATATTTCAGAATCCTAAAGAAGTAGTCTCTCATGCCAGTGAAGGAGAGGCCTTGCCAGTGAGTGTGGGGGCAGGCAGGCAGGCAAAACCCCACCCTCCTCCTCCTTCCCCGTCTTTTCTATAGGCCTGCCAGCAGAAGGTGAGGCCCAGACTGAAGGTGGACCTTCCCACCTCCAGAGGTCTGGATTTAAAGCGGGTCTTTCCACTTCAAATGACTTAATGAAGGAAACGAAACCCCTCACAGGCGAACCTGGCCTCTTGGCTTGTGGGTCATTCTAGATGTAGTCAAGCTGCCAACCAAGGATAGCCATGAGAAAATCTCTGCCCCTGAGGGGACCTCGTGAGCAGTCACCAAGTTTCCTACACTATGCAGCACTGGCTTGCTTCCTGTTTCCTTTGTACCCAGGGTTCCTGTCACCCTCATGCCTGCCACCCCTTGTCACCTGCTGCCCCTCACGCACCCACTATCAGAGAATGCCACTCTTCAGAGGGCACCCACCCTACCATGCGACTCTGGCTTCTAGGTTATTCCTAGTCACTCCTGTTCTCTTCCTTTGTATCACAGACTACAGAGGGGTGCTATGCTTACCTGTAGCTTCGCCTGTTCGCTGTGTCCCCACAAAAATAGGAATAAAGCCTAACCTGTTCTTTATTTACTTCCTGCGCACAGAACTGCATCTGGATGGTAGAAAGTTCCTAGCAAATCTCTAAGACAATCAGTCCCTTGACAGAAGAGTCTGAGCTTTGGTTTCATGGCCTGTAAAACAGGTGCCAGCCACCCCTGGGCAAGTGTACACAAGGCAGAAGCTGGGGGCACTCACAAGGATGGCCTTTCCTCTCTTTGGTTCCCAAGTTGAACAAATGACATTTTTGTCCATGTGACTAAACCATGAGTGATGAAGAACTGCTGACCACTAGCCACCAGGGAGGAAGCATCTCCAATGCCTGGCCTGCTTTCTTTTGGTTCTGACTCATCTATAACCCTTTCTCTCCTCTTCAAAGTCCTGAAACCTAGGGAACAGACCTTGGATTTGGATGTGCTCCAAGAACCCCCTCCTGCTGACTGTTATTTAGAGATTACGGTTTTACAAAGTTTAGACCTCAGAGGCTGCTCGTGAGTATAAAAATAAGACGTCAAAACAGTTTACCTATGATGTTCACCGTACTATCCACTTCATTTTTTATAGCTGAAGTCAGGACCGCGTACTCAGAAGAAAAGTCACTTACTCCATTACTAAGCCCCAAAGATGACTCAACTGGTTCTTGCTAGGAAGAAGAAAAGAAAAAAGAATTGAGAACACGTCCTTTCCCTCCCTTTTTTAGCTTCAATTCTCCCCCTGTCTAAGTTGTTGAGTCCTGGGGTTGGTCATTTCATGTCATGTCCCAAATGTATGCCCTGTCTCTTTAAATTAGCTTGACATTAAAGAAGCTACCTATTCGGTTTCTGTTATTTATTTATTTATTTATTTTTCCTTCAAGGAAATGCTCTCAGCACAGCTGGCTTGCCTTCGGGGAAATACCTGCAGCTGTAAGTACACAGAAGATCCTTCTGTGGTTTGGACAGAGCTGCCACGCTGTCCAGTAAGTGCCCGCCTGGGTCCCACGTCCTCTCCTCTAAGGGAGCACTCTGAAGAACCTGTTCCTGGATTCTCGCAGGGAAGTCATGGCCTCTGCTCTTGCAGTCACTGCTTAGGGCAAACTGCCTCGGTGATGAGCCAGTGACAGAACCCCAGAGGAAGATGGGGAATACTCGGGCATACTTTGTAGTGGGTTTACAGACCCTTGAGCACACTGCGCTGGCGGTCTGATGATAGTGTGGGCCACGACCTTAGCTGAAGTCTCCTCTCGCTGGCCCATCACCTCACAGGCAAATCCACCGCCACGGCTTCACATTAACTTAATTTACAGGCCTTCCTGTGCCCAAACTCCCATCCAGCCCAAGAAGGGGCCTAGTGACACTACGACAAAGCAGAATACAATCTTTCCCTGTTTTAACTGTGTCTCCTCTTCCGTTCAAGTGTACTTGAACCCTCCCTTCCCTGACAGTAGCAACCAATCAAGGAAAGCCAATCCTGAGGTGCACATGAGTCTCAGAACTCTGATGAGGGTACTTCCTTCAGGTAAGACTACATTTGTTTCCACGACAGCAGCAAGCCAGACAAAAGCCACAGAGCAGAAGGACTCTACAGGAATCCAGAGTGGAAGAAAAGGCTGGAGGCGGGAGAGTGAAAACAGGGCTGCAAGCAGAGGAGGATTGTGGGAGTGGTAATGTCAGGAGGAGTGGGCATTCTAAGGCATTTGGGGCATTCTTGATATTAGTTGGTCACACTAGGAAATGGAGATCAAACTCCTTTCGGTCCCCATGATCCTCTGGCAAACTCCCATGACAGTTTCGTCTTTAAGGCATCACCTTGATGTTCAGCTCAACTTAAGGGAAACAAACTAACTAACAAACAAGCCTCGTGGCAGGGTTTACCCTCTAAACCAAAGGTCAAATACCAGGAAGAGCCCTGGGCAGGCCCACTGAGTATCTCAGTACTTGCATCCCCCGCATCCCCCCACCCCTGTTAATAAGTTCCAAAAGAAGGCTCTCCCTTTCAGGGAGAGTTGTCCTTCCTTTACTGTCAACATCTGACTAGATGGCCGGCCTTTGCTAACTCAGCCTCCTCAGGCACACCCTTAGAAAGGCCTACAGCCCCCGCCTTGCCTCCATTTGCAGAATGCCCCCAGAGGAAGTGCAAAAAAAAGAGGGCTCTGGGATCAGACCAGGAGACTAAGCCTGGCTCCTCTGCTTTTCACTAGGTTGCAGGCTGAATATAACCCTTTAATGCCCTCTTCAGGCACTGCAGACATCTGGGAGCTGAGCACCATCACGCCTCGCCACAGGGTGAGGAGAAGCTTAAAGGATGTGACTATAGGCATTTATAATTAAGTAGCACTCGCTACCAGCAAAGATCACCAATAAAACTGTTCTTCCTAAATCCAACGGCCCTTTCTCAAGTCCCTTCCCCTCAGCTCCATCCTCAGGCACACAAAAGCGAGGACTTTGCCTGCCTCTTGGCAGCCTGAATGATCTGCTGCTGCTGCTGCTGCGGCTGCTGCGGCGGCTGCGGCTGCTGCTGCGGCTGCGGCGGCTGCAGCTGATGCTGCGGATGCCCACCTCTTGACAGCCTGACTCACCTGACACTGCCGCTGCGCATGCCCACCTCTTGACAGCCTGACTCACCTGACACTGCTGCTGCGCATGCCCACTTCTTGACAGCCTGACTCACCTGACACTGCTGCTGCGCATGCCCACCTCTTGGCAGCCTGACTCACTTGACATTGCTGCGCATGTGCCCACCACCCCCTGGCACCTTTTCTCTGTGGCTCTCTCAGCGGCCCTAGTTCCATTTTCTCCTCCCCCGCCATGTTCCACTTTCCAACATACCACTTCATTTCCTCAATTTCTCCCCAAGGAACTAAGTGCAGGTCTCCAAAGAAGGGCAGGAGGAACTGCTTCTGCGCATTCTTCTCTCCGAACCCCTCCCCCGCCCCCGCACCTCTAAAATAAACCATTTTATTTCTCGAATTCTTATCAACGTAATGAAATAGTCAGGTTTGTACTATTCAAAAATTGAATTATTCTGACTTTGCAACAGAGACCTCTAAATGTTTCACATGATCTACAGTTTAACTGGTGGCAAGTGATACTTTTGTCGCTTCTCATGAGAGAAAAATTATGACTCACTAAGTTAATTTTTCCAAGATCATGTTCCTTTTAGCCTGGTGAGATATAGGAAAGAGCTGAGCTTTCCTTGTGCAGTACGTGCAAACCAAAGATGGATAGGGTAAGACGGCTGTTTCCCCTCGGCCTACTCCATGTCCTGCCTGAGGTAGAACATTCAACCAATGACTCTTCAGAGACTATTCAAAACTGGCTTTACTTCTCCTATCACTACTCTGGGAAAACTGTCACCCAGCCTGTCGCTCCTGGGCATGGGTTCTCAATCTGTGGGTCGTGACCCTCTTGTAAGAGTCAAACAATCTTTCAGGGCGATCACAGATCATATATCCTGCTGATCGGACATTTACATTATGATTCACAAGAGTAGCAAAATTACAGTTAGGAAGTAGCAATGAAAATAATAATATGCTTGGGGGATCACCATACCCAAGGAACTGTATTAAAGGGTCACAGCACTAGGAAAGTTGAAAACAACTGTTTGGCATGGACAAACAAGATGGTAAAATGTACGGCATACGGTGTTGCACATTGCCCTGACAAATCTCCTTCCAAGATCTGGAACAAATGGTCCCGGTGGAGAAATATTTTCAAGAACTCAGTCAAAAGTTTTGAAATAATTAGAAATGGGGATACCAAAAGCTAAGAGGTTGGGGTGGGTGTCAGGCTTTCTCTGACCTCCACCACACACTGTGCACATGTGGGCATGTGATCTGTACAGGCACACAAATAAATACTAAATAATGTAATACACATATTTTCTTTAAAAAACAAAAGACTCTAAACTACATTAAAAACCCCAAGGATCCCAAACTGTGAAAAGAGGTGACATTTCTCTATGAACATGCAGAGGCAATGGAAGAGATGGATGGCCTGTCCCAGTGACTTCCAATGGCCACTTCTGCCTGGTCTCAACCATATCTCACTCCACCACTGCACCAGAGCCTAGCCTACTGAGTCCTGAGCCTCCTATTAGAGGCTGTCTCACAAACCAGCTTCCCTGTGGCTCCCTTGGTGTCTAAGCTTCTTGCCTCACTCCAACAAAAACAAATTATGCTCAGCCAGATTCCCTCCGTAGTACCAAATTAACCCTGCCAAATATTTAGGATCAGAGACATCTTCTGCAATTACAGAATCTAAGATTTGGTGTAGCTTAAAGGAATTTTAAGCAAAAGGAGGGTTTTTGTTGGGGGGGGGGCGGTTGTTTGTTGGTTGGTTGATTTTTTTTGAGATAAGGTTTCTCTGTGTGACAACCCTCACTGTCCTGGAACCAGGCTGGCCTCAAATTCACAGAAATCTGCCTGCCTCTACCTCCCGATGCTGAGATTAAAGGCATGTGTCACCTCCGTCCGGCTCCACAGAGAGTTTTAAGAACAAGTGGTAGCCATCCTTATAGCTGTAAAACAGCCCCACTTTGGTTGGTCTCTGGACTCGGTTTGCTAGATGGGCTTGTGGTGGACCCAAGATAACGCAGCAAAGGATGCCTTCTGTCTTAGCCCTGTGCTAAAGCACCGTGTCCAGCTCCGCCCTCCCAGGGCCCAATGGGACAGCCAGAAGAACATTCCCCACCTGGCCCACCTCTTATTCACAAATGCTTTTAAAGTCAATATGAGGACATCAGATCTAAGGGCACCTCCAGGTCTCAGGTAACAAAAGGTCCAGGCTGAGTGCCATAAACAAAGGCAAGGAGAGAGCCTCACAGGCCCACGACAGCAGTCACCACAGCACTGCAGGGAACAAAACCTGACACGCAGCCTCCAGCCTCCCCTGGGGCGAGGCCATCTTTCCTCTACTCCATCCTCCCTCACCGCTGCTTCCCTTCTGACTTCCCTCCTTGACTTCCTTTCCTTTCCCTTCATCTCAGAGACTTCCTGTCTTGGAGGAGGCCTGCCTTTAAGGCTTCCAATGGTGACCTGGCGTGAATGCTGGGCCTCTTGGATCCTCAGTCACTTGGCACGGCATTAGCTTACCCAGCGCTCGCTCTCATTTCACTAACAAGCCCCAGACCTCCTATGGGCTCCGCTGTTAGCCTCTCTTATCTTCACTCTCCACACTCTGAAGAAACGTCCCCTTGTCTCCATCCCAGTGGTCACCTCAGCATCTTTGTCTATACTTGCTACTGTATAGTCCGTCATTCTCTTCCTCCTACCACGGATCTTCATTACGACGTCAACTCCCCTGGGCTCCAAAACTTTGCTCCAAGCAATTCAGCTCTGTTTCCTAAAGTATCCGTAGAAGTGTGAACAAGAATTCCTCGTAAGAAGGTGGGTCAGGGGAGACTGATCCTCTGAGTAGAACTTCAGCAACGTGTGGGGATTGGAATTTTGCAGGTCCAGGACTAATTAGCCTAGCTTGTGCTATATTTAGCCTCCATAATAGCCCTCCTGGCCCCCTCTGTGTCAGAACTAGCAACCTGTGACTTATTAATAAAATCTTCCTGAAGTATATTACCACAGCAAAGCACTAGTTTCCACCAACTCCAAAACCTAGAAAGCTCCCTCCATCCCACTGTAAGTGCCCTCTGATGAGCCCACTGATATATTTTTAACTTGCCTTGGCATGATTTTCATCATTCTGTAAGACTATCAAGCTTCATGAAACTGCTTCCACATTGGACCCTAGAATTTGGAGTGACCGAAAGCTATGTTTCTGAGACATAGTCACTCAAATCTAGCTCTAGAATAAACCGTCTTTTCTCCGAGGTGAAGGCTATCACCTCTGTGTCCACAGACATGGTTTAGTCCACCAGCAGGTGAAGGGAAGGACCAGAGGTCGTTCCTAGCCCGCCTCATCCAGGGCAGCTCTGATGTCCTTGCAAGTAGATCGCTGATACAGGGTCTCTTGTAATCACAGTTTCAAACCGGAAGAGCTTTCCCAAGCCAGGAAGGGGCTTGCTGCAGTGACAGCTCCCACAGACAGTCACTGTCCTGTCTACCTGGGAATGCACTGCTACCGGAAACAGTCCCATGAGAAAGTTCTGTTGAACCGGTACCAGCTTTTCTCTAACTTCTATCTACACGGCTGCACTCAGAACTAACACAGGCCAATGACTTTACCAAATTACCCTAGGCCCCTTTCCATTCTGTTTCCATGGTAACGCCGATGCTTTGCTCTAGAAGTACTTGTGTTTTCATCTGCAAACAGCCCCCTGAGGCAAGAAGCACTCCATATCCACCATACCTGTGCATCTTTATTTCTCCTTGTTTGCCACACAACCCCACCCACCCGTGCTCAAATTGAGCAGGTCTCCACATTCATTCAAAGAAAACCGAATAATTCTAACCTCTAGACCTTCATATATGAAGCTCCCGGGACTAGGCAATGAGGACCATCTCATCTGGGCTACATCTCCCTCCCCAGGGTCTGGATCAGGCTCAGCAGCTTCCGAAAGGCTCCATAAAGCTATGCCACCTTGGGAAAACGACTCAGGCCCTGGGCCTGTACTTCCTTGATATGTAAAAGGGAGAAAATCTGACCCTCACAGGAAGGAGTAAAGAAGGTAATAATATCACCTGGAGGAACTAGAAAGTCTCCACACCTACTGCTCTGCCTACTTTTAGCCTTATTGTTCTTGGTGTTGCCTATGTTCCCACAGAGCAATCTGCTCCATGGTATTTTTTTTTTTTTTGAAACCCATTCACTGCTGTTTAATCTAGGACTGCTCACTCATGTTTCTCTTGTTTTAATTTCCTTAGATAGACGGTAGCCCCATGGAGGCTGGGTTTATTTCACGTACGTTTATACTGGTGACTCACTAAGTGTATAGGGATACACTCTCAGAAAGGGGGGGGGAATGGGAAGGAAGATATTTTGGAGACCTATCTGTCTCTATCAGGTGACCTAACAAAATGCAGCTGAAGCCCAGAAAAGGATGGGCCCATGACAGGCAGGGCCACGCCTTGCCCAGCACTGCGCTGGTGGCCATGTTCTCGGCCCTCTATTTAAACTTCATAACTGCCTTGCAGGACCCTGAAGATGGACTTGAGGCTCACTGGATCTTTCTGTTCTTCCCAACGTGGTCGTACTGGGGAAAAAGAAACAAAGCTCAATTTTCTGCTTTCTATTATTAATTTGGCTCTTTCAATCGGTTTATGGAGGGTGGGTGGGCAAATGTGACGTGAAGAACAAGCTGTGACGTGGAAAAGGTGATCTAACACAGTATTAGGGTTGTGTGACATTTCCCCGGGTGTCAGCTTCCCCATTGGATGAGGGCCTTTTCCTTCTCCCAGCATGAAACTTGTGGGGAAATTCCTATTTCTTAGGGGCTCACTGTTTGAGTAGTCTGGCTTCACTCCTTTTCCTTTCTGCCAGGCCAGCTACACCCCCCCCATCCCTACCTCCACCCCTCCACCCCCACCCAGTTGCTGTTTTAACTCCTCAGTCTTGAGGGGGAATGCATCTCTGTCTAAATAAATGAACAGCGTATAGATAGGAATGAAGGTTAGAACATACTTAGTGTCAGGTATCTAGGCATAAGAGGCATGTATTTCTAACCCTGTGACTTTGCCAAGAGCTGGCACAAGCAACTTCATCTTGGTTTGAGAAAGGGGTTTATCATAAAACGAGGACTTCCCTCATGATTAAATCCCATCCCACCCCCACCCCTCACCCCTGCTTCACTTTGCAAAGGCCCGGATGACAGGAAAACCTGCCACACCCAGTATGAGTCCATTTGGACTCCGACAACTTCTCCCCTTATCTCCACGGATCTGGAAGACACTGTTTTCTGGGGCAACAAGAAACACACAACAAACACATCCAAGGCCCAGGAAGTACTTTTCAAGTACTTGGCTAGCCTGCCCTAAGTATTGTTTGCGGATTAAAACTTTATCTTGAGTTGAAGGTTGGGAAGAGCTGGCTTCAACAACTCCATGTAGTTGCAGTTCTAGGTACACACCGACAATTCCCTCAGGAGGCATTTAGCTAGTCTAACCTTTGCACATGACTGAAGAATTCAGCCTAGGCGGTTTGTTAGCTTCTATCTCCACTTGCCAATTGCTGGGATTATAGGCATAGACTACCAAACATGGCTCAGTTTATGTATTTTGACTTGCAACAAAAACAAAAACAAACAAACAAAAACAAAAAACCAAAAAAACCCAAAACCTATTAATAGTTTATTTAAGATGGTAGTGCATGCCTTTAATCCCAGCACTCAGGAGGCAGAGGCAGGTGGCTCACTGTGAGTTTGAGGCCAGCCTGGTCTACAAAGGGAGTCCAGGACAGCCAAGGCTACACAGAGAAACCCTGTCTCAAAAAAAAAAAAAGGAAAGAAAGAAAATCTTTTGACTATATGATCCCAGAGCAATCATGGAATTCACTTTGGGAACATTCTGCAGGCACCCTAAATCCATCAATGTCTTAAGCAACTATGAACCCCATAGTTGGGAACTGGGGAAAGCCCAGTGGTCTGATTCATGTTCCATTTGTGGCACTGCAAGACATATGCAAAAGCAGATCTCCATCCAAAGGTCAGGCAGCACTGTGTATGATTCATCAGCCTCCCACGGAAGGAACACTGTCCCTTGAGGAACACAGTGCTAATCCTATCTTTGTTACACAACGCTTTAATAACATATTCCGCCAAGTGGGAGCTTTATCCATATGGTTGCACCTAAGGCCTCTCTCTCTCACTTCCTGGGTCAACATGGCTAAGCCCCACCCAGGGCTGTACCTTCCACAACTTGCTCCTTTTAATGGCCCCACGAAAGACAAGCCTCACAAGGCTGAGGTGACCAAAAGTACCCTTTACTTATGAGAACCCTGTATGTCATCCACCCTAGGATGCACATTTCCTTGAACGCCCACAGCCCGGAAATACTACATTTCATAGCCCTGACTGTGGATCCCAGTCTCACAGGAAGCAGTCTTTCTGTCTTAAAGAGACATAATATAATGGTCTACCATATCATATTTGGTATTTGATATTAAATGGAATATAGTGGTTACATGTGGGCAAAATATCCTAAAAAGATATTATTTTGCTGCTATTTTTTACTAATGGCTCTTATGAAATTGAATCCGTACCCTAATGTAAAGCCCCTGACTCCGCCACACATATTATACTTATATGTTTACAGAACAAATGCTTATGCATCCACTCAGTTATCAAATCTGTATGGGTTTTTCTATACTACTCACTGAATGCTGTGGAAATAGCAAATATGATAGAATCACACCTAAGATTGCAGTGAATTCTTCAAGTTCTGTATTTGTTGGGGGAAAACGTTAGACATTTCTTGCTGAACAAGACACTCAAAATGTTGGTCTAAAAAAATAGCATCATGGAAAACAATATGGCTGATAATTAGATTGGTTTTTGTTGCTGTTGTTTTGTGTTGTTGTTGTCTTTGTTTTTACAATCACAGGGAGAAATTTATCTTTTTTATAAAAATAGAAAAGTGAGAAAATCCATAGATTAAAAACAAAAACAAAAAACAAACAAACAAACAAAAACAAAACAATACCACTCAAACTGGCTGCAGTGACTCTTGTCCCTAGTCCCAACACCAGGGAGGCTGGCTGAAGAGCACTGCTGCAAGTCTGGGGCCAGCCTGGGCTTCAAGGTGAGACCCTGCCTCAAAGAAAACCATAACCAAGCAAGCAAAGAAAGAAAAAAAAAGTCTTAGGACATATTTTTAAAAATCACACATGAATCTTATATAAATTCCCTTTTCTTTTCTGAGAAAAACTTTCCTTCATTATATGGTCTAGGACAGACATCCAGTGTCCCTTTCTTGGCCTTTTGTGTGCTCCCAGCCCAGCCCATAATATTAGTCTTTAATTAAAGTAAAAAAAACAATCCAGATACTGCAGAAACATTTCTGAGATAACTGAAAACCCAAGCGACTGAGGAATCACATCAGATGCATCAGCTAAAATAATGACGCCATGGTATTTTTAAAGAGTCTTTACTCTTAAAGATATATGTTGAAATATTTATGGAAGAGAAACAACACATTTGAAATTTGCTTCAAAATACTTTGACAACTATCAGAAATTGTTTCTATAAGTCTATGATGTCATATTGAAAGTCAGGAAAAGGATGGAGGCATCAATGGAACAAAATTGGCCATGAGTTGATTAATATTAAAGTTACAGTGGTGGTCTAGAGTAAATTTTACTCCTTCCTATGTGTGTAAAATTTTTCCACAATAAAACTACAACTAAAACTATTAATAATCATGTACTGGGTTTTTTGTTTGTTTGCTTGCTTAAGATTGTTGTTGTTTTTATTTGCAGCTGTGGCTGTGGCTATGGCCATGGCCATCTGTCTGCAGAAGCCAGAAGAGGGCTTTGGATCTCTGGGAGCTAACGTTAAAAGTGGTTATGAGCTACCTGACATGTATACTAGGAACCAAACTCAGATCCCCTCAAAACACTCTTAACCAATGAGCTGTCTCTCCAATACCTAAACGGTTAAACAAAATATTGCTGCTAAATAGTCCGCCTAAAGTATTTGTTTTCCATTGCAGAGGTAAATGTCTCTAAAACTTTAACAGCTACCTAAGTTTTCCTTCAAACTCTAACTACGGAGGATGGAGAAATGGCTTTGCAGTCATGAGTGTTCACTGCTCTATGAGAGGAGCTGGGTTCAATTCTCAGCACCCATCTGGAGGCTCGCAACTGTCCAGAACTCCAGCTCCAGGGGATCTGAGCCCCTCTTCTGGCCTCTCTAAGTACCAGGCATATACAAGGTACACAGACGTACATGCAGGCACCCTATACACATAGAGGGAAATCTAACAACAGTTAGCATATGTGTCCACAATTCTAAACCCACATATCCAACCAATCACTAACTGTACCAAACTTATATATACTTTTCTTTAAATTATACAACACAACTTTTACATCATATTAGGTATTAAAAGTAACCGAGGGGTGATTTAAAGTAAATGAGAGATGTGGACAGGTTCTATTCAAACATCTACATCATTTTCCACGAGGGTAACTTGCAGGGGAGGGGAATCCTGGGGACCAGGACCCAGTGACAAGACAGGAGTTTACCCCTTCTCAAGTCTAACGAGATGGCTAAATTAAGTCACTTTGTGTTGTTCGCTTGTTTTTTCATTGCCAATCAGAATGCTCCACGTCTACTTCAAGTCCACTTCTCAGGAGCCATGGGACCTTGCCCAAAAGCCACTCAACCCTCAGAGTTCAGTGCCTTCTGCCGCACACAGATGTCATCTCTTGGGTGGTCTCTGGCTCTCTCACTGTACTGTCGCTTCAGTTAGTAACTGATGGGAGTCCCCAGTCGGGCATGCGGTCATTTGACACTTCCCTCAATATTGAACAAGGGCTACACTGTCTATGCACTAAGATCATTGAAATGTAGGGGTGCTTACACCACCTAATTGACTGAAACTCTAAAGCATACAGACCCAGCCCTGTAGAAAACTCTTCGGACTTACGTGGGATGGTTCGGTTCGGTCACAAAACAGAAACAAACCAGTGAAACTCACACTAATGGAGTGTCTGAACGACTGTGTTCCCAAGCTAATGGCTTATGACAAAATGGATATAAGGACAGCTAATATTTCTAATAGATGTGCAGAGTAGTTACGATAGCTTTAAACATATCTCATAGTCTGAAAACATGTCACAGCATTAGACAGGAGCCAGTGGCTGGAGCTTAGATGAAGCTGAGTGGTTGGCTAAGGAGAGGCGACTGTCAAGCTCTGTGAATCTGTGACATCATTTGCACTTTTCTCTGGGACACTTGGATTAGGGAAAGCATCTGTGTATTCATGTCTGCAAGTGGGTTTATGCAGAGGAGAAAATGTGAAAAGCACACAAAACACAACAGCAAAAGGAGAAAGGTCAAAGCCCCCACAAAGCTTACTTGCTTTGATTGGACAGAACAGGAATCAATATATGAGCACAACATGGGCTTTCTAAGCAACCAAAGATTACCTTGATGTGCTTAACCCTTTCTTCTTTTTCTGTCTTTGGTTTCTTTCCTGTAGCAACAAAAAGGTAAGTTCTGGATCAGTTCATTGAAGGACATAAAAAACATAGACTTTCCTATGTTAAATTCTTTCTAAAACGCAGTGCCTCATCTATACAAGATCAAAATTCCGTATGTATCTTTTTTTTTTTTTTTTTTTTTTTTTTTTTTTGCCTTTGGTGCCTCGAAAGTCACTTTTCCAAGGCAAATAAAGGCAGAATTGCCACCTCTAGGGTGAAAAAGCATTCTGCCCTTTGAAGTGAATACAGCGGCAGAAACAGAGACCAAAGGGTACTGGGACGTACACTGAGGGATCACTTATTCAGCCAACAAGCAACTTTACCTTTTTTGGAAGGTCGTTCAGATAAGGGCAACATCCGGTAGACTCTGAAGGCATTGTTTCCTTTCTTTATACTTCTATCCTTCACTTCCTCAATATCAGGCAAGGAATTCATGGCACATCGGAAGTTTGCTTTCCATGTTTTGGGATCAGGTTTATCTACTCCTGGTTGATGCTTTCCTAGCAAAATAGCCAAAGATAAAGAAAAAGCAGGGGGTGGGGGATTAGACACAGGGGGAAATGTCTAAAAGCAATACTGCCAGGGGTGGGGTGCAAAAACCGTTTTGTTTCAGATACCTAAGAATCCCGCTTTGCCTGAAGCCAAGGCATTTTTAAGGTACTGGCAACTTGTTTTAAATCCCTAGACAACGGATACTGGGACACTGGGACAAGCTGGTCACTCTGGCTTTACCATATAGTTTGAGGGGAAAATAAAATGGTAGAAATAAGAATCAAACTATTCATAAGACTAGAAATCCAACAAGCAGAATCAAGTAGCTTCAAAGGTCCACATCTAAAGATCGCTCCCTGCAGAGATTCTGTAATAAATAAGTGTATTGTGATAAGTTGAAAGTGCTAAAGTTCCCCTAGTAACCATGAAGAACTTATTACAATGTCACATCTATGGGGAATTTAAGGACCGGGGACCTCTGCGGTGGGTGAGACATCACTTCTGAATGATGCTACTTCTCATACATCACCTAGATGGAGCTGGGACATCACCTAGGATTTTCAGCACTATTTTCATGAAGTCTTTTTTTTTCTCAAAGATTTATTTATTTATTATTATGTATATAGTGCTCTGCCTGCATGTACACCTGCAGGCCAAAAGAATGTATCAGATCACATTACAGATGGTTGTGAGCCACCATGTGGTTGCTGGGAATTGAACTCAGGACCTCTAGGAGAGCAGGCAGTGCTCTTAAGCTCTGAGCCATCTCTCCAGCCCCTCTTTGTGAAAAGTCTTAAGCCAGGACATTCGTGTAATGGGAACAGAAACAACAGCAGCCATGCAGAGGAACAAGGCGAGGGTTAGTACCTGTATGGATGGCCCAGTTTCTGAAGAGTGGAGCATCCTTTTCTACATCCCACCCATGTCTCGCTGCATGCATCCATGGGATCTGGAAAATCTTCTTTTCCTGAAATGAAAATCACACAGTCAAGTAAAAACTGAAGCTGTGGGGTTTGGCTGAAGATAGCGCCTGCTTCCACAGTTTTAGTGCTAAATCTCACAGCCAAGCAGAGCTGAGTGTGTTGAGCGTCTGCAGTGAAAGCGACTATAAAACAAGACTGTGGGCTGGGAGACGGCCCAGTTGGTAAAGGCCTTGCCATGTAAACATGAAGACCCTGATTCAAGCACCCACATAAAAAAAGCCAGGTGTGGTGTACCTCCGTGTCTTAGTCAGGGATACTATTGCTTTGATAAAACACCATGAACAAAACAACTAGGGGATGAAAGGTGTTTTGTCCTACACTTCCACATCACTGTTCATCATCAGAGCAAGTCGGGACAGGGCCTCAAACAGGGCAGAACCTGGAAGCAGGAGCTGCCGCAGAAGCCACAGAGGGGTGCTGCTCACCGGCTTGCTCTTTATTGCTCGTTCAGCCTGCTTTCTTATAGAACCCAGGACCTCGAGCCCAGAGATGGCAACAACCACAACAGGCTGGACCCTCCCACATCACTAATTAAGAAAAGTCCTACAGCCCGAGCTTTCTTAATTGAGGCTCCCTCTTCTCAGATGACGTCAGCTTGTGACAAGTTGACATAAAACTGTCCAGACAGCCTGTAACCCTAGTGCTGGGAAAGTAGAGACCAGAAGATTCCTGGTACATGCCCAAGCTTGCCCAGTCAGGAGGCTCCAGATTCAGTGAGAGACACTGTCTCAAAAAATAAGGTGGAAAGCTACTGATGAGAGCAACCAACATTATACATGCACAATGACAAACACATGAGCACACTATACACATGCAACACACACACACACACACACACACACACACACACATACACACACAGACCAATTTGAAGAAACCTTAAATAAATTATTTTTTAAAAACCCACTGCCTCACTGGGTCCCTAATTCTCACAATCTCTCCAGGAGGAAATTCAGAAGAACTCACAGGCAGATCTCTGTGAGTCCGAAGCCAGCCTGGTCTACAGAGTGAGTTCCAGGACAGCCAAGGCTACACAGAGAAACCCTGTGTAAAGTCAAAGGTGGAGGTTTGTGCTACGATGATGAATTGCTCCGTGTTTTATTTCCCTCCCCTTTCATACAGCCAGTGACAACTCACCGCTGGCTGAAACGCCTAGATTTGATTACATACATCTTCTTGTCATGCTGCTAAAGGAATGTCTAGTGTACTGCAGACCCTGGCACAGAACACAAGTATTTTCAGTTTTGCATGGGTATTTACCAAACAAGTAGGTGTGTCTGTGTGTGTGTGTGTGTGTGTGCGCGCGCGCGCGCGCGCGCGATAGCAGGAAATGCAAAGATGTGCACTCTGGCAAAATTTTCAATATAAACTTTATACGAGACTCTCTGTCTTCCTTACCACCTGAGCACAACTCACAACTGCTTAAGTCAAATCTGAGCAAACACGTATTCAGAAACCGATTCTCCAGAAAAAGGTCGGACTCATAGTGAAAACCTCACGTGTGAGAAGAAGGCTGGTCAGCCCACCCTGTGACCATGCCTGTGCACTGAGCGCCTGACTATGCATGTCCACATGGGGCTCGCTTTTGTTTCCTGCAATTGCCTTAAGGAGTTAAGCTTATAATTTCCATTTTACATGTGAGGAATTGAAGAAAGGAATTCATTTCTTTCACCAAGGAACTTTCGGTTCAAAGTATCTAAAACCAAAGCCAAAGTTGTGTGATTCTCTGTTAACCCACACACTGCCTCTTGCCTTTTAGACTTGGGTTCTCTGCCCTGTTGACTTGCCCTCTGTGGAGATTAAAACCCAGGGCAGCAGTGGTGGTGGTGGCACACACCTTTAATCCCAATACTCAAGAGGTAGAGGCAGGCAGATCTTTGTGAGTTCGAGGCCATCCTGGTCTACAGAGTGAGTTCCAGGATAGCCAAGGCTACACAGAGAAACCCTGTCTCAAAAACAAAAAACAAAAAACAACCAAAACCAAAACAAAACAGAAAAGCCGGGGGGTGGTGGTGGCGCACGCCTTTAATCCCAGCACTCGGGAGGCAGAGGCAGGCGGATCACTGTGAGTTTGAAGCCAGCCTGGTCTACAAAGGGAGTCCAGGACAGCCAAGGCTACACAGAGAAACCCTGTCTCAAAAAATCAAAAAATAAAATAAAATAAAAAAATAAAAAAACAGAAATGTGGCAGGGTTTGGTGTTCATTTCTTTCTTTCTTTAAAGCTTTTAGATAGTCCTGATGATGGCTAAGTCTTCAGGATCCCCATATTAGACACTGTGGAAGGAAAAGGAAGGCCAACAGGGATTTTCCATCACTGGGTCTCACAGAGTGAAATCTAGAAAGGGACTCAACTGCCTCACAGGAACTTGAGACCTCTAGACAGAAACACTCAAAGAGGCCGAACTGACAACATTTCAACATGCTGGAGAGTTTCCAAAATTGTTATTAGGGGGGAAATCTACTGTATTTGTAACAGTCAGTTATTAAAGAAGAACTGAAAGTGACAGACATTTTCATAACCTCTCCATTGTTCAGTGTGTGTCTCCCGACAGCAGGTGGGCCAACGAACAGGGGATCACAGGAAGGCTGAGTGGAATTTTAATTTTTTTTTAACGTGCATGAAAATCAGAGAGCAAAATTATTTAATGCAGGTTTTTTTCCTTGTGAAAATGAATACAAATAAAAAGGAACTGATTTCATAGATATGTTTTCTCTGCTGACTAGATTTCAAAATGCTAGAAGGTGCTACCAGGGTGCTGGGGGGAAGAAAGTACATCATCAGTGGTCCAGCACTGGACTCTGCGTGCTGTAACACTGACCAGGCAGGCAAGATGTGTCCACTGCTGCAATAGTGGCATGGATGCTAGTAACTAACTTCTTTCTGGTTGCATTTGAGGCTTGTTCCACAGGTGGGAATCTGAGGCTGGTATTATAAACCTGGTCAGAAATCCATGACTGTGAAAGTAATAGGCCCTACTTGGAAACCTGGTACAGCTTTTTTGCTAAACCGATATGTTGCCAAACTGCCATCTACGTACTTTTTGTTTATGCCTATGCGACAGCGCTATTCTCAACCTTAGCTAGAGAAGTTCCTTTTGCAGCAGGCAGCATTCAATGCAGACTTGTAACTAGTCAAAGTGCTAAGAAGAAGTGTCTATTGAGTGGTCAGCCCTAATGAGACATCTACATCAAATCCTCAAAACTCAGGGAACGTCACAGAAGAAGGGGCAGAAAGACTGTAATAGTGGGAGTTTGGGGAGGAGTGCTCAGGGAGGGGGGCCATTTTTCTTTTGCGGCTGGTGGTGGCGGCTGTTAATGTATTACTTATGCTTTAGCTGATGGACTCATGCCCAGGCACATGTGGGAAGTAATCATAAAGTCAGTGGGTGATTTAAAACAAGAAGAGCGTGCACGTGAAGGTTGGGGGGGGGGGATCTCGGAGAAGTGAAAAGGGGAGTTAGGGATGGATATGATCAAAGTGTATTATTTACACGTATGAAAATGTCAAAGAATAAATACAAAAAATGTTCTTGAAAAAAAGGATTCCAGACACTTTTTTTTTTTTTTTGCTGGAAATGCACCCCTATAATCTAAAGCTTCCTGATTAAAAATACAGACTCTGAAGAAAGGAGGTTTTTTGTTTTTGCTTTCCTTAGATGGAAAATAAGTTCTGGTGTAACACAATCTGAATCCTACTCCACAAGACACAAAACAATATCTTCTCAAGCACTGTGGTCTGGATGTGTACTCAAAGAATTACAACATGTATTCAACAAAAACTGACGTGTGGATGTGCATACACTCACAAACCCCAAAGCTAGAGAAGCAGTCCAGATGCCCAAACTTGTGAGTCCATAAGCTAAGTGTGGCTTGTGCATGTAGCAGAGTATCTATCATCTCACCCTATTTCATGTGTTGATTATCATTCCATTTCATTTATACAGATCAGGAACGAGGTACTGACACATGCAACCACATGGGTAAACTTTGCAAAGATGGTGCTGACAAAAATAACACAGACATAAAGGAGCAAACACCAAATGGCCCCATCTGTATGGAATCCCTGGGACGGGCAATACTACAGAGACTGCGGGGCAGCTCAGCGGTTGCCAGGAACTAGAGAAGGAAGAAACTAACGGTGACTGCATAATAAATACAATGTTTTATCTGGGTGCGGTGAAAAGCTTTTAAAAAACTACACACAGCTTTTATTTCATATTACATAGAAAGCACTGCTAAATAAGTATATCCAAGAGCTTAAAAAATACTTTGATGGAATAATACACTCTTTTAACTCCTGAACCATCTCTCCAGATCCAAGGTTCATTTGTAAATTGAGATTTTTTTTTTTTAAGCAAGTGTTCTTGTCAAAGATCCTTGTGCTTCAAGGGACAGGAACAGTTTTTCTACATGTCTGCTTAGATCCTGAGGCATCTGCAGGGTCCAGTGGCTCAGAATCCTTCACAGTCCTGCACACATGCTGGGTGTACACACTTCAGATGAGAAGACTTCATCTGAGTGATGGGGTTGAAGACTACATAGTTATAGTCTCACAGTTAAATTGTTTAGGATGATAGGCATTGATAGATAATAAGATACTTTATACAAATGTAAATCTTGCCTAATAACTTTCATAATTGTTATATATAGTTTGTTATTGTAAGAAAATGAGCCTTTTATTAGATTAAAAGAGGGAAATGTAGGCATAAGGTTATTGTGTAGTTTAAATTCTGATTTCCTGTCTACATGTTGTATAAACTCGGCTTTCCAGTTGTCCCCTGACAGCTAACAGCTAGTCAATGAGCAGGGGAGAGAATAGGGCTGGACTTCCTGCCAGCCAGGGAGGAGGAGTTAGGAGAAGAAGCAGGGGATTCAGCATTGGGTAGAGGTCCAAGGAAGATCAGGAGCTGGAGCCGAGGAAAGCTACAAAGTACAAGTGTCCCTGGGATGTTTGCTGGGAGTAAGACAGGATAGCACAGAGGGTTAAGGACAGACTTCAGCTAAGCTCAACACTGTTGTGAAGCTCATTTTTAAACAAATATAAAAGAGTCAATTATTTGTGTGGTAGCCAGGTTAAGAAATACGCCAAGAGAAATAAACACTGTTATATAAAAATAACATCAATACCTGAGCCTTCTCCCATGTGTGACTATGAACAGACCTGCCCAACTGAAGAAGAACTGGCAGATGCTCTTGTGAGCAGGGTGAAATGTACATATGTTGGTCCCCATAGAAACCAGTCGTTATCTCCCTCTGCTTCACCTCCCCCTACCACTGATAAGATGTTCTAATTAGTTTGTTCCTTCTGTTTGGACTTTTTACCCTCTGCAGAGATAGTCTGATATTTACCCAAATACAAGCCTGTTTCAAAGGGAGAAGAGAGAAAGGTCTTTGGTCTGAGGAGTGGCCATGGTGCCTTGGTCTAAATGGATCTCTACCGTGAACACCAACAACCAGAATGGAAATAACACAGAGCTATGAGAGGAGTGATGGATGCCTCCTCCTTCATTCCTAAATAAATGGCCTGGGAAAAATCACAAGCAATCATACAGGAACACCTGGAACTAGCATGGATTCTCCAATGAACCAATGACAAGAAAGAAAGCAAAAACAGGAAGGGCACTTAATGCTCATAGAAGAGACTTAAAAATCATAAAACCAAACTTGCCAAGCAAACACAGATGTATATAAAAAAGATTATACACCATAACCACGTTGGCTTTATCACTGAGATACAGGAATAGTTCAACATATGCAAGTCAATGTATGTAACAAGCCACATAAACGGACTTAAAGACAACAAATATGTATCACAAAATCATCTCAATAGATGCAAAATCAGGCATGCCTTCATGTTAATAAACCATAGATAAAGTAGGCTAGGATAAAGTAGGCTAGTAATAAAGACTGTATGTGAGAAATTCAAGACAACATCATCCTAACTGAAGAAAAGCTTACATCAATCCCACTGAAACCAAGAGCAAGGCAGGGATGTCCACCATCCCCACTCCTTTTCAATATCGTGCTCAAAGAATTGGCTAGAGTAATAAGGCAAGAGAATGAAATTAAAGGGAGATAAATAGGGAAAGAGGCAAACTATCTCTATTTGCAGATTGCGTGATACTATTCATTAGAGACCCCAAAACCTTTACCGAAAAACTCCTGGAAGTGATAAATTCAGCAATGTGTCAGGATACACAACTGAGAAAGTTTCTTCAACAGTGGTGCTGGGGACACTGTCCACGTGCAGAAGAAAGAAACTAGACCTGTCTCTTTTACCTTCTGTGAAAACTAACTCCAAATCGATCAAAGACCTAAAGGTGAAACCTGAAGACCTGAAACTCCTGTAAGAATGCATAGGCAGAACCTACATGACACAGGTGTAGGAAATGACTCCCTGAATAAGGCCCCGTTAGCCCAAGATTGAAGATCAACAGTTGACCAGCGGGATTTCATGAAACTAAAAGTCTTCCATGCAACTAAGGAAACAATCAACAGGGTGAAGAGTAAGCCCAGAGAATGGGTGAGACTCATTGTCAGCTACACACCTGATAGATGATTAATATTCAGTGTATAGAAAACAAGACAAAACAAACAAACAGAAAACCAAAAAATCAAAATCAAAGCAAAACATCCATTCAAAATACAGACCTGAGTCTGAACACAGAGTTCTCAAGAGAAAGAAAAAAAAAAAAAAGTTCATCATCCCTAACAATTAGGAAAATCCAAACCAAAACAAGTCTGAGATTGAGTGGCACTCCAGTCGGAATGTCAAAGATTAACAAAGGATTGACAACAAACGCTAGAGAGAGGATGTGGAGAAAGAGGAACTCTTACTCGCTGTTGGTAGGACTGTAAACTAGTCCAAGCACTCTGTAAATCATCATGGGGAAGCTAAAAATAAATCTACTGTGTGACTAAATGGTCAACATCAAGCATACATACAAGTAAACATTACACCTACTGAGCAGGTTTGTGACTTAGGAATATTCATATATATTGCAATTGAAGAAAAAGAGGCCATGAATCTAAGACTGGGGGGGGGGGGGGGGGGGGGGGGGGGGGAGAGGTACAGAAGGAGAAAAGAGAAGGAGGAAATGATGTAAGTATATTTATAGTTTCCAAAAATAAACAAATTATTTTGAAAAGGTATCTCGGGAATACACAAGGCATCTGAATATAAGTGGGACAGTGATACTTAAAGCAAAAACAAAACTGACAATGTTCAACTAACAATTTAGTAGGTAAGAAAATATTCTTAAATCTTACAGATACACACTATCACCCAATAACTTTAAGATACCACCTCTTCCTATGCGCACAGAAAAGATAAAGCAAGACAGTAAGAAATCTAGATGTGGACATGTAATAATTTGGTCTTCTATTCATTCTGGACATGTGACTCAGCCATACTATGTCATTTGCAAATACTGTCATAAAAAGTAGATGGTCCTTCCTGGGACTCATTCACAAGTGACAAGGATACTGCTTCAGCAACTTCCTAGATGTTCATTTGGACTCTTCTACAGTGGCTGGGCCATGTCGTATGACAGGTCTCCTTCACTTTTATTAGAATTGGGAAATGGAAACAAATTAAGGCACAATTAATCACCTACTTGTGTCTTACTAAGAAGTCCAGCCTTCACTGGCCGGACTCGTCCTTGGAGATAGACGTGATAGTGTCCAACCCATTAATCCTAACTTCAACCTCTATATTTTTTTCTTTCTTTCCTTCTTTTTTTGTTGGCTTATTTTGATTTTTTATTTTTTGAGGCAAGGTTTCCATAGGTAGCCAATTTGGATTCCAATGTTCAGCAATGCTGAGTATGAAGGCCACAGACATATTACCACCAAGCTTGTTAATCTTAGTGTAAAAAAAAAAAAGCCATGAATTTGGGTCCATTATCTTCATTCCCAGGTTCACTGGAGAGCCTCCTACTTGGTCCAGCACTAGGTCTGGCACCATGCACAGAGTGACGGGCGGGTAGCCATGCACTGTACCGACAGCTTCCAGGCATAGGTAAAAAAATATATCCTGAGTGTCAACTGCTAGGGTTTGGCTGTGGCTCGAGTGCATCTTACAAGATTTCCTTGGTCAGAGGCATGGATGGGCTGAGGTGACGGACCCTTGAAGTGATGGGGGTCCAGTGGAGAGTGATTAGATCATAAGTGCTGCCTTCATGAATGAGTTGGTACTGTTTGGGGGAGTGGATCAGATCTGGTAGGAATATCCTAATTCCTTAAAGAACTTGCTGTTACTTTTTTAACTGCAAGTTGGGCCCTGCCCAGGTCTTTTCTCCTAGCTTACAGATTGGCCTCTTCTGCTGTCAGCCATGTTGGAAAGCAGCCCTTACCAGATCTTGGGCTCCATGAAGTGCAGACACTTCAGCCACCTGGACTGTGAGTCAGATAATTCCATGGCATATAGTTTATCACATTCTGTCACAGCAACACAGATTGAACCAAGACACCAACTGTGCCGTAAGAGAGTCACAAAGTCTTAGGGGTGGTGAGTCTGTTTTCCTGGAATCCCAACAGTCTTCAACCGGAAACAAGGTTTTGGAAAGACCTCAAACTACTCAACATACTAACGGGTTCTTTTGAGTGCCTGTGAATAGCAAAGGAAAAACAACAGGCTCTCGATGAAGTAATTTATGTCAACAGATGCATGCCAACCAGCCTAAGTTAGAAGAAACCTATATAAAGATGCCCGTGGGAGTTTAGGTATGGATAGAAAATACCCAGACACATCTGAGGCCTGTACCAACCATATGCACAGATACACAGCTGCTGTAGCTCAGCTCTTATGGGTCACCTGCCTAAAAAGGACCCTCAGTCAGAGAGCAGCCTCGGCAGTCCTGTGTCAACACTGTCCTGAGAAGCGAAGGGAGCTAGAGCTTGTACATGTCCCTTTCAGTCAGATGGCCACAGGTCCAGCCTAGAAATGCTCAAGAGATGGCGAGGAGGGCCCTTCCCTGGTCTTCTCTGGAAAAACACTTGTGGTGCCATAGTGCAGAGAAGGGAAGCCCAGCAAGGAAGGGCCCCCTGAGCACACTAAGGGTTTGGTTATACAAAAAGAAATCGCTGCCTTTGGCTCTAGAGTAGAAAAAAGTGGACAAGACTGGCGGTGATTCTCGGTGGCAGAGTATTTGCCCAGTGTGCACAAAGCCTTTCCATCCCCAGCACTGGGGGTAGTGGGTAGCAGATAATGAGGCTCCATGGAGAAGGAAGTACTTTAAAGGGTATGCTTGCTTCCTTAAGCTGTTGTTGTTGTTGTTGTTGTTATTTTATAAAAAGACCATACCCTAAGTGACTTACATCAGAAATGCATTCTAACACAGTTCAGAAAGTCAGAAATCCAAAATCAAGGTGCTGGCAGCATTTCATTTCCCCCTCAAAACTTCTAGAAGAGAATTTCCCTCCCAGCTCAGCTTCTGGTAATACTAAAAGTTCCTTGGCTGGGGCTTCATCATCCCACCTCCTGTCATCATAGAGTTTCTTCTCTTTGTGTGTATCTTCTGTCTCTTCTAAAGGCACCTGTCCTCGGACTTAGAGCCCAGGGAGATGGTCCAGATGCTCTCATCTTGAATTCCTTAGCTCCATCTCAAAACTCTTTTTCAAATAGGGCCACATTCCTGGGTTCTAGAGGTTGGGATGGGTCTCTGGAGGTGGAGACAACTGGTCAACCTCCTGCATGGAACACCCAACTATAGATTACCAGTGCCTACTTGACACAATGACACCCGTGTTCTACACACACGGATGTGGTTTGGGACCAGCAAATTTGAGAAAAGAAAACTCGGGGGGTTAGAAAAAGAAAATGTGGAAATAAACCACTTGCTTTTCTTGAGAATCGAGAGAGACAACCTTTAACAGCACACCATGAATCTAAACTGGAGTCCTCCTTATGTCTCTGTACCTCAGGTTCCTGGTCTGCAACATGGAAAATAACAGCCTTTTCCCAGAGTGGGGACTAAGTGAGTTGACGTATGTAACGCCTTACTTAGAAGGAGCAAGTGGCACTGATTACTTGACAAATGCCAGCAGCCATTGCTACTGTCTGCTACCCCCCACTGGCCCATACTGCTCTGAATTACCACCCCTTCTTCCTTACAGCTCTACTCATACTGAGGTTCACTGAGCAATCAAGGGTGACTTGAGTTCTTGGTTGTATTTTTAGAAGAGACTAACTATATACCTAAACCTCAACTCACTACAGATGTCGCAAGCTTAGACATAATATATTCCTTGCCACAAAACCTTCCGTTACATGACAGGACATGGGAAACCAGTATGGAGTGCATTTGTTTCTATTTTCTGTGTCTTCCACCTTATTTAAGAAAGGACTCAAATAGATATTCAATTGTGGTCATATTAGAGTCAAAATAAGTGGGCAAGAAAAAGATTAAGAGGAATGAAACCAGAAGTGTTTTTGCCTTTTTTTTCCCCCTCCACAATATCCTTTTCACTCATTAAAAGCAGGCCACAATCTGCTCTCTGGTTTTAAGCTCTTATACCTGGTGCAAAAATAAAGTCTGACCCGTTAAATTATTCACCATGTCCTTAAGATTAAAAGATGAAGGGAGTAGAGTAGAGAAGAAAAAAGAGACATTTGCTTAGAATTCTTGGTGTTCTTGTTGAAAGGAAAAAAAAAATTCTCCTTCCGGCCTCCTTAGAGAGGCATAATTCTACTTAGCTGTTCCTTTAGGCCAGAGGTTCTCAGCCTGTGGGTCCAGACCTCTTTGGGGTCACACATCAGATATCTTGCATATCAGATATATATTACATTACAATTCATAACTGTAACAAAATTACAGTTTATAAAGTGGCAACAAAATAATTTTATGGTTGGGGGTTATCACAACATGAGGAGCTGTGCTAAAGGGTCATGGCATTAGGGACGTTGAGCACCTGAACTAAACTGTAACTGCATTTTTAGTTTAAAAACTAAATTGGCCACATTATTTCACCCTGATTCACTACTAATAGCTAGAATCAGTTAAATTGAAAGTGTTGAGGTTAACAAAGTAAGGGAATGTGTGTGCACATGCGTGTGTGCGTGCGTGTGTCAGTGTTTTGGGGGGAAATGTAAATGATTAACAACTACTTTGTTAGAGGAGGTAGGCACACAAGTGGTGTTTCATAGAAAGACAGTATATATGTTTGTTTTGTTTGTTTGTTTTCTGAGGCAGGGTCTTGTTGTGTATTCTGACTGACTCAGAACTCACTCTGTCAACCAATCTGGCCTCAAACTAACAGAGATCCCCATCTGACTGCCTCTACCTCCCAAGATCTGGGATTAAAAGCAAGCAACACCTCACCCAACATGACTATTCTTTTTTTTTTTTTTTTCTTTTTAAAGAAAAGAGCAAAAGTTCCTTACATAAAGAGCCTTTTAAAGGGCAGTGGTGGTGGTGTGACAAAGCACTCGGGAGGCAGAGGCAGAGAAAGATTTCTGTGGGTTCAAGACCAGCCTGATCTACAGATTAAGTTCAAGGACAGCAAGGCTACACAGAGAAACCCCATCTCAAACAAACAAACAAAAAGCCAAAACTGGAACCTTTTAAAGGGTAAGATCTTCCTCTCAAATAAACAAACAAACAAAACCCACCACCATGGAGCCCTGTGTCCTTTAGTGCTTGAGCAGTAGGAGAGGCAAAGACAGGAAGTGAGGCAGAGGGGGACTGTCGGTGGAGAACACAAAACAGGAGCCTCACAAAGTCACCTGGAAACCCAAGGCTACAACTGGTACTCAGGTTGGGGTGACAGTCTGAGAAGATGACAAAAAAAATTTTTTTTAATAATTAAAACTCTTGCAAGTGAAAAATGAGGTTAGCCAGGCCCAAAGTCTATCCATTTCAATGAACTTTCGTACAGTGAGAACAGCCCTGCTGCAGCTATGGGGCTCCATGATGGACTTTAGACTTTCACTGTCCATTATATTTTTATGTCCTTATCTACCACAAAGATAAGTACATTTTTAAAAAGATAAATCAGTGACAGTTAAAACTAGAAAAACAATTACCTCTGTACCCTCCTCCTTCATGACCCATGTGTCCGTTACCCACATCCCATCCTTCCTCATCACTTAACATTGACCCTTTCTCTGTGCCCCATTTTATTTCAGAAATGTGACCAAAACCTTCTTGATAGGATAAGTTTGTGTTTTATTTATTTCTTTATTTATTTTTGGTTTTTTGAGACAGGGTTTCTCTGTGTAGCCTTGGCTGTCCTGGAGTCACTTTGTAGATCAGGCTGACCTCGAACTCACAGCGATCCGCCTGCCTCTGCCTCCCAAGTGCTGGGATTAAAGGCGTGCGCCACCACGTCCAGCTTAAGTTTGTGTTTTATAATCATTGTTACCTGGCTGTTTCCTATGAAGACTCTGAACAAAACTTTATTTGGTAGTCCAGTGGACACACTTTCAGCAAGAAACACCTCCCATCTCTTTTCTCTCCTCCTCTCCCCCTCCCTCTCCCCCTCCCCTCCCCCTCCCTCTCTCTGTCTTGGTCCCTCATTTCCCTCCAACTCAAATACACTCATACACACATACACACACACACACACACACACACACACACACCCAACACACCTACCTTGTTCAGCCACTTTAGCCCTGGTATCGTATTTGAATTTATCTGTTCCTCCAGCCACGGGCGCATTCGCATTCTTTCCACCGGCATGGTACCCTGTGGCAGAAGAGAAGCATAGCATTTGGTATTTCTGTGACTGACTGTCTTAGCTGCACCATGGAGTTCTACACCCCTGCCATGACCCTTTTCCGGCCTCCTGTTCCCAGGGAGGACTTGAGTATATTCAGCTCTCTGCTCTTTGACCTAACCTCATCTCCCAATGAACAACAGAAAGGACCAGGCCATACACTCCCTATGCTCTCAGCTGAAGGAACTCTTCATGGATATTGCACACCACTCAGCCAACTAGCTAGGGGCCCAGGACGGCTCTTAGTGACTTTGACTCAAGTAAATCTTTACTCCTTTCTCTCTGAGCTGTGCTTTACAGCAGAAGCTGTCAGCATATCAGACATTCAAGGACCAGTATTTTACCTTCCAAAAGCCAAGCAAATGCCAGGCAAACGGTTCTGAGACAAAGAGCCATGGTAACCAATGTATTCCTTGTAGTACCCGGAGTGTGTAGACACCCTGACCTCTCAATACTGGCACTGATTAATTTGGTTCACTAAGGGTTTGTTACGGACTAGTCATTCCTTCTAGACTTACTTTATGTTATAAGCTCACCAGCGTCTTCCCCTGTTCTTCCCATCTTTGCTTCCACGTCCACCCTAGAACAATCTCTAAGTCCCTGCATCCAGCATTTTCATCTTTGCTTCCATGTCCATCCTAGATCAATCTCTAAGTCCTTGCATCCAGCATTCTCTTTCGATACCAGCCTCTCTGCTCTGGCCCGAGGCTGTGGCTTTCCCCTTTGCTCACGTTCCCTTTGGCAACCACTTGCACAGCTAGAATATCTTTCCTCCACCGGGCCACGCAGAGCCTCCCTTGCTCCCCGAGCCTCCCACTCCCCACCAGACTCTACAGCAGTCTTTCCTTTGCCCACCTAAGTGCAGCCACTGCGGAATCACTGCTACAGCTGCCCCCAACTCTCCACTACATCTTCATACTCGTGTCAGTACATTTACGTCTGACACCTGAAATCGAAGATGACACCGACTCAGGCTTCCACTCCCTAAGCCAGTCACTGGGCAATGTGACATCACAGTCCTCCGCAACCTGTACCATCTTGCTTCTTTAACTAACCCCTTCCCTCCAGAACTAACTGATGGGCAGATGAATGTGGGTCACAATGATTCACGCCTCACAATTCTCTCTTCCTTCTCGCCAAGCTCTCCCCTGTGCCCTGTCCCAAGCTAGAGCCAAGAGGACAAGCACCGTTACACGAATCAGCAAGGGCCTCCCCTTTATACATGGGAGACACTCCCCTCTTTTCTGTAAACCCCCACCCCCCACCCAAAGCTCAAGCCTGCTGTGCTTCCTGCTCACAGCAAGCTCCCCCTTCCTCCTCGGCCTTGTCAGTCTTTAGCCACCTTCCAAGACCTAGCCTCTGCATTTCCTCTCAAGAAGGGCATGCCAGATCACTCCAGCCTGAAGCCAGCCTTCCTCTTCCAAGTCCTACACCACTCACAGATCTTACCCTGATGATCTGAGAACCGGACGTTGCTGTAGGGCCGCTGTTTTAGAGTCTCGGCTTTCATCTCATCTCCTATTGTGCCTATAAAGTTCTCAGCTGTGCACAGCCTCACTTCCCTGCAAATTGTGAGCTCTTTGAGAGGATGAACTCCACTCCTTACAGTAAAAGGTATAATCTTGCAAAGCCAAGTTCTGCCCTCTACTCGGTAAATGGGCAACATCAGGACCAGGCAGGTTCGAAGCAAGCCAGGCAAAGCTGCCGTGGGAGGGTGGGCCTGTGCGGCATCTGCAGGCTCCAGGTGGCCACTCTTTTGAGACAGTGATAACAACCTTGGAGCCATTACAAAAGGACATGGGATGATGATGAGCAGTCACCAATACAGCTGCTTTTCATGAATCTCCAATTTGCTCCATTCATGCATTCATTCGCTGACTTACTCATTCATCGCCTATCCATTCAAAGATCTGGGACTGAAAATGAGAGTCTGGGAGATGGATAGGATCAAACATCTTGCTTCTCACAGGACTCGGTAAAGAAGGGAATTAACACCACGAAGAGTCCTGTGTACAGGTGTAAGGAGTTACCAAAGCATTCTGGGAGCACTGGGAAAAGTCATACACACTGCTGCCACCATAAAGGTTCTGCCCTGTAGGGTAGTGACCACAACCTACTCAAACCCTCCCTTAAAAGAACACCTCAAGCCATGGGGTGGGGACAGAGTAGCAAAATTAGGGACAGTTACAGGAGTCATGAGTAGTCAGCAACGGTCTCTAGTTCTTCTGAGGCGACATAAAAGAAGTGCTGCTGGCATGCCTAAACTCAGTGACAGGGCAGTTTGAGAAGCACCTGAGTAACCTTGCTTCTGGTGCAAAATCATCTCGCTGTGTTTCACGCTATGCTCCCCGCCCCCATAAAATAGCCTATTTGGAGAAAAATGATAATCACCCGAAATACTTCATGAAGCTTTCTCTCATTTAAGCCAACAGTGCACAAGGAGAGTTATAGTTGATGTACATTATTTCCACATTCTGTACATGGGAATTATGTTACTAAAAATGTGTTTGTAACTGCAGAATGCATCATTAGAATGCTTTCATGGTCAAACAGATTCGTGCAAAAGGGGGAAATGCAAGGTGCCTGGCACGAACGCACCTGACTGAAGTCAAACAGGGTGGCCTCAAACTCAAAGGGATCTGCATGTCTCTGCCTCCTGGGTTCTGGGATTTAAAGGCATATGCCACCTTGCTCAATATAAATTCAGTATTAATTAACAGCATTGTTAAACAAGGTATTGTAAAGCATAATACACACACACACACACACACACACACACACACACACACTGACGAAAGTGTCCTGACCAGAGTCGCACTAGAGGCTGGTGTCATTCTAAGAGGGAACTGAAGACACAAACATACGCCAGGAAGGAACTATGGATATAGACCTGAAGAGAAGACAGCTACACAAAGGTAGCAACAGAGACCCGGTGAATCGCCTCTCACCCTCCCATCCCCAAACCAAGGAATGCCTAAGGCTTCCAGAATCTGGAAACAAACAAAGATGGAGCCTCTCCTCAAACCTTCAGAGGAAACAGGCACCTTGATTTCTTTTTTACTTGTGGCAAACACGCTGCCGGGGTTTTAAGCCACACACTTCTAGTGTTTTGTTATGGCGCCCACACGGGCTACCATAGAAGGGAGGAGACACAAAGGCCTCAAAGGAGAAGGACCAGCAACCAGTCAACAGTAGGGAGGACTCGAGAGACCAGCCTGACCCTGCAGCTCCTGGCAGGCCATTGTGCAACAGCTTAATCCCAGAGAGAAAGCTGACAGGTTCCTAGGCCCTTGGACCATGCTCTGAGAAGCCAGGATCCGTACACCCTTTAATTTTTACACATGAATTGCCTGGATGTTTGGTGGCATTCTACAATGTCTGGTCTTTCTGGCCGGCAGATCTTTTCCACTCATCTAATTGCCAAGCCTTGCTGCTTTATCTGTCTGTCGGCCCATCACTAGCAGGAATTCAGCTCAGCCGAGTCAAAGTTTCTCTCTCTTCTCTAGCCATGATACTATAGAGGATAGTTTTCTTTTGCTTGCTTCTCAAAGGTCCATATGCTAGAAACTTGGTTCCTAGTGCAGTAGGGTGAGCTGGTGGAACCCCAAGAAGCAGAAGCTACTGCTAGGTGTGGAGCCTCCAGTGTCCTGGGTAGATTCACGCTGTCTCTGGAACAAGCGAGGCCCTAGGGGATTGCAGCTGTTCCTGAATGAATGGAGCTGGAGAAATGGCTCCATGCTTAAGAGCACTAGCTGCTCTTTCAGAGGACCAGAGTTTTGTCCCTAGCACCCACATGACAGCTCACAACAATCTGTAGCTCCAGTTCCAAGGAATGGGATGCCTTCCTCTGGCTTTCCCCAGGCACTGCATGCAGGCAGGCAAACACCCACACACATAAAATGAAAGTCAATTTTGCAAAAAGGCAGGCGGGTGTGGGGGGGGGACTTTTATGAGCAAGCCTTGCACCATCCCCTAAAACCTCGTTCTAACCATTCTCCATCGCTGTGATGTCAGTTGCGAGAGGTCTCTGCCTCCTCCATGCTCCTGAGCCTCCAAAACTAAAAATCTTTTCTTCGTGAAGACCCAACCTCATGTGTTTCATTTCCGGAACACAAACTAAAAAACTAAGACATGTGAATAGACACATAAAGACGTTTAAGAATTTTCTGAAATTTATTTTCATTTTTTTCTCTCCCCATCACCTATAACATGTGTACAAAGACTATTATATGCTGTAGCTGAAGGACACACTATTTTCTTCTTTCCATTGAAGGTTCATTCAGCTTGATATTCTAACAGAAGTATCCTACTATCTCTAATAGCTACCTCTTTAAAAAAAAGTGATGACATCATCCTTGCTTTTGTAATTACTTACAAAAACATTGCTAAATTTCTCCAATCAGGGTTTGCTCAGTGCGGGAAAGTACACAAACGTACAAACAGAGAACTGACTCCACAAAGCTGCCCTCTGGCCATCACATGTAGACCATGGCACGGGCTCTTATCTTTGAATAGGAAGAAAGTACTTTTTGGTTTCTTTCGGGAAACCTCATTGGGAGCTAGCCTCGTCACCCTTGCCCTAGGAGTACAGCTTAAATAAAATTAGTTACTTGAATGCAGACAATGGAACATTGTGACAGCTGATCTGGTAACTAAGATGGTTCTAATGACAAGAAAGGTACAACATGGATGCACAGGACAAACGGATGGCTTACTGTCCAGGTAGGACAGAGCCAAACAGAGCTTGAGACTTCATCACTCCACTCAGCGGTGCATGATTTAAAACTTCATGTTTATTTGGAATTTTACATTTGATATTTAATATCATCAGAACACCATTGACCCCAGGGCAACAGAAACCACAGGAAGCAAAACCCGTGATAAGACAGAACCACTGTTTGGTTATCAGTCCTCTCGAGGCCACTGCAATAAAGCCATGCAAGGTACTCGCTGTGATTAATATGCCATGAGTGGTCCCCATGAAGTCACCAATGCCATCATCCCGACCAGTGCCATCGGCAGCCATGCTTAATTCCCAGCTAAATCACTGGCATTTGTTTCTTGGGATACTGATGCAATTTTTACAATAGTAATACTGTTTTCTGATGTGCCAGGTATTAACACCACAGCTTCACTGAGTCCTGTTATTTAAATGTTGCGGCCCTAGGAGACGGGGGCTTGATTAGGATATACCTAACCCTACAGAGGGATAGGCTGAAGAACCTACAGAGGAAAGGCAACCTGATGGGGAGCTGAGATTCTATCAGGTGTCTGTGCTGGGAATCCCAGGCTCCACCTGTCACTCTAGGAAGCCCAAAGTTAGGGTGGCCTCTCTCTGAGTCTGCTGACCCTTCCTCCTCCAGGTTCCCTTTCTTACACACCACCAGCACATGCATCTTCCTACAATATAATTTCAATCCTGTTGAATTTATGTCCTTCTAGAGATGCCTAAACATCCCAGAGGCGCACGCTGACCCCTGGGAGGTTGTGGGGCCCAGAAGCTGACCAGGACTTAGGGCACATTCAGATGACTAAGCTGACAACTGGAGATCAGTACCCAACCAGGAAAAAGGAGGCCCTGGTTTATAAGTAATAAGCTTTATATAATATATATAATATATAATATAAGCTTTATAAGTAATAAACTAAGAGAGGCTTGAGGTTTAACAGCAGTTAAGAGCACTCGCTGCTTTTTCAGAAGACCCAGGCTTGTTTCCCAGCACCCATGTTGGTGGCTTGCAACTACCTTTAACTCCAGCTCCAGGGGGATCTGACACCTCTAACTATCAAGGGCACCCGCACTCACATGTATCTCACACACACACATACACACACACACACACATGCACACACATGCACACACAAACATACACACATACACACACATGCACACACACACACACACACACTTAAAAATAGAAGCAAATGAAAGTAAATAAATAAAAATAAACATAAATGGATGGGCTCAGAAAATGGCTCAGTCAGTAGATTACTTTCTGTGCAAGCATGAGGATCGTAGCTGAATTGCTGGAGCTGAAATAAAAAAAAAAAACACTATAAATAAATAAAGTGCTGGGTTTGGCAGCACACATCTATATACATAGTTTTGGGAACATGAGTAGGAAGGATCTTTGGGGCTTGCTTGTTGGCCAGCTAGTCTTGCAAAACCAATAAGCTCCAGGTTCAATAAAGGACTCTGTCTCAAAAAAATAAGAGGGAGAATGGCTGGGCAGTGGTGAAGCACATCTTTAATCCCAGCACTTGGGAGGCAGAGGCAGATGCAGATGGAACTCTGAATTTGAGGCCAGCCTGGTCTACAAAGTAGGTTCCAGGACAGCCGGGACTACACAGAGAAACCCTGTCTCGAAAATTCTAAATAAATAAATAAATAAATAAATAAAGCAATTGATAAAGACATGTGATGTTGACCTGAAGTTTCCATGTGCATACAGACACATGTGCTCACACTCCTGTGAGCATGCACACCAAATTAATCTAAGTGGAAACAGGCTAATACCAAAGATGGAAGCTCAGTTTTGAATCATCTCAACCTCTGATCAAATTAAACTAGCATAGAGTTGCCAGAAAGTAAGTGTAAATCTTGAGCTGAAAAAGGTAACATTATCAAAGAGTTAACTGTACTCTCTGGAGCTCTCTTTATGTAGTCACCACATCCCATCAGCATAGGCAGGAACATGAGGAGCAACAACACGTGACCAAGGGAAACAGACCCACACGGTACAGACACAGGTCTTAAGCAAATGTAACAGTTTACCAAGACACACAGAGCAGGTGTCTTCAGGCTTTTATTTTAGACAGGGTTCTCCCTATGTAGACCAAGATGGACTCAAACTCACAGAGATCCGCCTGTGTCTGCCTCCCAAATTCAGATTGAAAGCCTGAACCACCACAGTCAACCCTCACACAGTTTTAAAAATAGCTATATCTGATATGTTTAGAAAAATAAAAGGGAAAGGTGGAAATTTTTGTCAGACGAACTATTTAAAAAATTAAAATTATAGAACTAACAGATGTTATTAAAATTAAGAACTCACTGGATGGTCCTAAAAATAGCTTTGCTACCTGGGAGTGTGGGGGAGATGGGGTGGGAGGAGGCGAATACTGTGTGAACCAGAAAACAGGCCAAAGGAAAAATACAGAATGAAGCTGAAAGGCAGAAAGATGAAAGCATGTAAAAAGAAGTGCACAAACTCCACAGAGAAAACACTGTAGAGTTTAAAATTTGGGTGATTTGAAAGTCTATGAAGGTGAGAAAAAAAAAAGGTGAGGCAAAAGAAGGCCACACCAGCATTTTCTAATCACAGATTAAACGTCACTGAAAACCCAAACAGGCAAGCACAAATTAAAACACACACACACACACACAAACAAAACAAACAAACAACTCCGGAAACAACCATCAAACATCCCAGACCTATAAGCTCTACAGCTCACTGCTGCACAGACGCAATGGTAAACAGAAGACCATCAGATGAAGCCCTGGGCCAGCATGGTTCAGCAGGCAAAGGCCCGAGCACCAAGCCAGGTAACTGTGTTCAGTCCTCACAGTGCCATAATGGAAGGAGAGAAACGCCACAAGTTGTCCTCTGACTTACGCACGCACGCACGCACGCACGCACGCATGCACGCGCACACTGTAAAAAGTAATTTTAAAGGAAAATGGCTGCCTTGTGGACTTTTATTCCTTCAAGAATAAAGATAAAATCAAGGCATTTTTTTTTTTATTCAGATAACAACTTATAGATTCCCACCATACATTAAACATGGTGGAACACCCTATAACCCCAGCACTCAGGAAGCCAAGGCAGGAACATTAAGTTCAAGGTGAGCATGGGTTGCACAGTGAGACTCTGACTCAAAAACAAACAAATAAACAAGACGGGGTAGGGAGGGGGGGACTAAAATTAAAAACTCACAGCTGCTACTTCTCCAGAACTTTCTATACACAGTTTATCAGCTCACTACAATATAAGTCATAGCAGACAGATACAAGATGTAATGAAGGAAAGGTGGGAACTGAATTAACAAAGACAGGGCTAAGTTTGAGTCTGTGTCCTAGAAGCTGACAATGGTCATGCCACACCCTAGCTCTCCTACAGCTACGGCATTTTTTAAAAATGCTTGTGAGGGCTCTTGTCACTAACGAGCCCTCCTCACAGAGCCACGCCCCCAGCCCCACTGGACGCTCTCATCTTCAAGGCACGTGGTGTCTGGGTCTCCAGTTACCCTCAACAGAGAGTTCTTAGCACGTGGTGTTACAGGGAACTGTGCCAATTGCTGTAGTGGGAGTGGGAGTGCTCAAAGATATGTAAGATGTGACCACTACCCTCAGGGAACTCATAAGAGGACGTGAAGACATAAATCATATAATGCTAATAATTCTGTAATTATTATAATAAAACAAGGCAGTGGAGACCAGAGAGCAGTCTGTGATTAATTGCCAACTAAGTTAACTCGTTCACAAGGAATATATAAATCACTATTAATTGGATTTCCAAGGAAAGCATTATGACAGAGGACGAGCATAGAGGATGGGAGGAAATGCCTGGCCAAAGAGAGTTCAAGAGGCAAGCTGGGTAAGATGAAAGAGGATCAGAGCGGAGCTGGGAGGGGTGTGTTTGTGATGAGGACAGAGAAGTTGACTCCCCATGCCATCACAGGTAAAACTCCCGAGTCGTCATCCTCAATGGAGAAATAAGTCCTAGATATGTAATGCTGATCTTCAGTAACACCAACGGCAGCCTTAATCGCTACATACCATTATTTCCATTTCGAGATGAGTCAAAGGAGCTAAAGGGAAACCCATCCCCAAATAATAATAATAAGTTAAACAGAAAAATTAAAAGGGAAGGGGCATGGGGGGGCCAGGAAAGAGGAGATGACATTCCGTCTGGAAATGGAAAGAGGGGGGGAAAACCCTCCTGTAAAGTTAAGAGACTATAACAGAAACTTCCAGTAGTAATTCTTCCTTAGCATGCAATAATCCTTCTTCAAGTCTGAGTTTAATTCTTTTTTTTTTAAATTTTTTTATTCAATGAATTTATTCAGATTACATCTCAATTGTTATCCCATCCTTTGTATCCTCCTGTTCCT
Source organism: Acomys percivali (assembly GCA_907169655.1). Classification (NCBI taxonomy): domain Eukaryota; kingdom Metazoa; phylum Chordata; class Mammalia; order Rodentia; family Muridae; genus Acomys; species Acomys percivali. The sequence continues at coordinate 21,774,718 of OU015752.1, forward strand.
CCCTCTCTCCCCCTTTCATCCTATTCCCCTCCCCTTATGTCTGTGACATAAGGGACCTCCTCCCCCACTCTATGGTCATAGGCTATCAAGTTTCATCTTGGTAGCCAGCTTATTTGTTCTCTGAGTGTCACCAGGAATCGAAGACCCAGAAATGAATCCACACACATATGGTCACTTGATTTTTGACAAAGAAGCCAAATCTATTCAATGGAAAAAGGATAGCATCTTCAACAAATGGTGCTGGTCTAACTGGATGTCTACATGTAGAAAAATGTAATTACATCCATATTTATCACCGTGCACAAAACTCAAGTCTAGATGGATTAAAGACCTCAACATAAAACCAGAGACACTAAATCGGTTAGAAGAAAAAGTGGGGAAGATCCTGGAATATATTGGCACAGGAGACAACTTCCTGAACAGAACACCAACAGCTGAGGCTTTAACATTAACAATCAATAAATGGGACCTCATGAGGCTGAGAAGCTTCTGTAAGGCAGAAGACACTGTCAACAGAACAAAGTGACAGCCTACAGACTAGGAAAAGATCTTCACCAACCCTACATCTGACAAAGGTCTAATATCCAAATATAAAGAACTCAAGAAATTAAACACCACCAAACCAAATAACTCAATGAAGAAATGGGGCTCAGAACTAAAGCAAGTTCATTTCTTATATGACGTTCTATAGACGTCACGCTGACTGTTGAGTGCTTCTCGGCAACACTGAGAACTTCCAGGAAGAATTACACAATGGGGAGAGAGCTGGAGCTGAGAAAAAAAAAGTCACCATGATTTCTCCACCGTATTCATCCCAGGACTTACTAGGAGCCGAGTGCTTCCCACCCATGATTTCATTTAAGCTTCCAACAGGCCAAATAAGGACAGGGTCTCACCTCCATCTTGTAGCTGAGGAAATGAAGCCACTCATCTAGCTTGACCTCAGAGAAGTGACAGAGCTGAATTTCAAATCCAGATCCCTCAGCCTCCAAAGGCCAGTCCAGAACCCAGATAGCTCTCTAAGGCAGTATGCAATCTGTTCTGCGGTTTTGTTGTTGTTTGTTTCTATTAAGATTGGTATTCTTGGTTTGTAATCAGCACCTTGAATACAGTTTTAGTGAACTGAAGTATAAGATAAAAAAATGTAAGAGGGCAGTACAAGTAGAGTCAGCATAATTTTAAGAACTTCCTTTTGTTTTGTATCTTATCATATATGGTGCTGTAGTATACTGACTGAAACCAATTCAATGGTTGATAGTTTTAAAAGAATTACATTGAGACTAAACTGCCCCTCAACAGAGAGAGAGAGAGAGAGAGAGAGAGAGAGAGAGAGAGAGAGAGAGA
>OU015752.1:21791724-21824329 GCA_907169655.1 Acomys percivali
TGTGTGTGTGTGTGTGTGTGTGTGTGTGTGTGTGTGTGTGTGTGTGTAGATGTCCTCAGGCCAAGAGAGGGCTTCGGGTCCCCGGAAGCAGAGGCATTTGTGAGGTGAGCAATATGGAGGCTGGGAACTGAACTCAGGTCCTCTGGAAGAGCAGCAAGCGCCCTTACAGCATCCTTCCAGCCTGAGGCCAAAGGTTTTGCTCTAGGAAAATCATTCTATCCCTAACCTACCAGGAGCGTGGAAAGAGTTAAAAGGCAAGGCCATATCCATGCTCAGAGGCTCTGGAAGAAAGACAAAATTTTGTCACAGCATCATGTTGTTAGCTTATACCCCCTGATAGTTTATTAGACAACAGCAACGTGGGGCTTGCCAGCCAGCCAGCCAGCCAGCCAGCCTAATGAAGAAGTCAGCCAATGAAACACCTTGTCTCAATATCCAAGTTCTTTCTCAGCCAGGGAAGCCCTTCTTCTGAGGATAATGGCTCTGAGATTGCACCTCTGAACTCAGATTTGGTTCCCAGAACCCACATGGCAACTCACAACTGTCTATTAACTCCAATTTTAGGGTATCTAGTGCCATCTCTATGGGCACTGAACACAGATGTTTCACAAGAACACATGCAGTCTAACCTCATACACACAAAATAAAAATAAGCAAACCTTTAAACTTAAGTTATAAGGCACCTGAAGAATCACACTTAAGGTTGGCCCTCTGGTACACACACATACACATACACACACACACACACACACACACACACACACATACACACACACACACACACACACCCATCAAAAAAGGGAAAAATATGAGAATACTTTACATCTCACATGCACCATGGACTATAAATAGGTACAAATTTTCCAAATAGAAACTTGGCAGTAAGCACCAAAAAATTTAAATGACACTAGTAGATTCAGCAGTGCAACTTCTAGGAATGCTTCTCAACTAATTTAGTCATGTGTGAAACGTGTTTTCCTTTTTAAAACATCTATGTGGTTATCACTGAATTTGTTACAGGTGCAAATATAATAATTTTGCAAAAATAAAAGGATTTTTTAAAAATAAAGCTATATGGGGTTGCACAAATAAAGTACTGTCCATATACAACTAAATTATAAAATTTTTTATTGTATTCCATCAGTTTTTACAGTAACTATTTTCTAGAACAATTCTCTACCTAGCATTTTAAGAACGTTAAAAGCGTGCTGGGATAACCAAGCGTGTTTGGCTCCCAGTCCCAGAACCTAGATGACACCACTTTGCACAATTCATCAGGAAAAAGTTCCACAGCCAGAATTCTAAGCGTATGAATGCACGCTCATGCTGCACTTGCAAGTCTTTTCTCTGCGTGGAGAATAGGGGGAAAGGGACCCCACTTCCCCCCAATCCCCATCTTGTCTGAATAATCAGTGTCTCACAGCAGAGAAGAAAGGAAGCTCTGAGGCCCAGTGTCTCATCCTAGGAGTTGAAAGGAGGGCCATGCAAGACGTTTCTTCTCCTTTCTGAAACGAAGATATTCTGACATCAACTGCTTAAGTCAGCAAGGCTGGAAAGGATTGCTTTGTTGTCATGCACACCCCCCAAAAAAAGAAAGATAGCAAGATGCTCTTCAGCTCTCAAGGAGACTGCACCCCAACAAGCCCTGGTCAAGTTGAAAACGCATCCTTGTCACACCTAACCTAATGCACCACAGTTCAGCCACACGGCAGACTGCAGCATGCCGATAGACTTTCATGTGGTTCTGTAGCTAGCTGAATAGAAGCTGTGGCTAGCTGCATTGTCTACAGTCGTGAGAAAATATACCGGTGCATATCACTACCCCAGGAAAAAGGAGCATCATTAGGTCAACAAATCATAAATCAAACCATCATAAGTCAGGGGAAAGTATATTAAGTACATTAAGATGGTACATGAGGGGGCTGGACAGATGGTTCCGAAGTCAAAAGCAATTACTGCTCTTCCAAAGGTCCCAGGTTCTAGTCCCAACACCCAGGTAGCAGCTCACAACCATTTTTAATTCCAGTTTCAGAGGATCTGACACCTTCTTCTCGTCTCTTCTGGCACTAAGGATGCATTGGTGCACAGGCACACATGCATGCAAAGCACCTACATGTGGAAAATAAAAATAAAGAGGAGAAAGAAATGCTAATCCTAATGGATTTGCTTTTTTAAAGAAAGGTACATGAGGAGAGAGGGACATGAACTTAAGAGGTTGAGGAGGAGAGCATGGCAGCATACAGGCCGAATTTAAGTGATCTGAACTATTCATGGGCCCACTTCCTCCTTGTACTTATCAGATCAATAAAAGGGCTGTTTAGGGCTCCAGCTAGCTCAGCGGCAAAGCAATTGCTTAGCACTCATAAGGCCTTGGGTTCAATTCCTGCCATTTCAAAGATAAAGAAAAATAAATAAATAACAGGGGCTAGAGAGATGGCTCAGCAGTGAAGAACACTGTCTGCTCTCGCAAAGGGTCCAGGTTCAATCCCCAGAACCCACATGGCTGCTCACACCCAGCAATTCCAGTTGCAGAGGATGCAGCACACTCTTCTAGACTTCTCCGGCACTAGGCTTGCAGATGGTGCACAGACATGGGTGCAGGCAAAACCCTGCACACATTAGAAAGAAATACAGAGTGAAAGGGTGTATTTTGAGGGGAGCAATCTTCGATATTAATATGTTCAGTATGTTGGTTAGAAAAGATAAAAAACAGGATGCTCAGAAGGGCCACTGAAACCTGACGAAACTTTGCAGAAAGCTACAGTTTGTTTTCTGATATCTTATTTCATGGCTATTGCTTGCAGAGTGCCTCGAAAACAAATGGCTTCCTAAATACAGAGAAATAACCTGCTCTAGAAAAAGGCAGCTATGCTGCCCTTCTGTGAGATTAAATGATTCTCTTCATCACTTCACATCCAAATTCGCGGCCACCTCCTTCTTGCCAGAATCCCTCTAAAGGTTTCCTTTAAGCTGCACATATTTAGTGTACTTAACCACCCAATAAAGTGTGATTGAGGTTGTCAATTTTATCATCATTACATGTAATACAGCTCCTTATGTGCAGATAAAGTTTGGCTCCAACATGCATATACAAAATTTGGGCTCTGAGTTTTCAGCGTGTGAGTCTATTCTTGGAAGAAACCATCATCATTACCAACAAGTTCCAGCAGTAAAGATCTAAAATCGCTCCCTCCTCTGGGTACAGGGATCTGACACAGGAGCGCACTCTTCCCTGCAAGCAGGACTGTCTTGGCAGACTTTTAAAACATACTCATTGGCTGCTGGTTTCCAAACAGTTGCCCCAAGATTACAGCGGTGAGCATTGCATGGCTGCCAAGCTCTCCTCTGAGGCAAACCCCTTCCAAAACCACAAGGAGGTTAGCAAGATGGCTCAGTGGGCAGAGGCCCCGGCCTGCTGGTAAGCCCGAGGACCCCAGCTCATCCGTAAATCCCAGATAGTGGAAGGAGAGGTGTGACTACTGTGAGCTGTCCTTTGACCTCCATATATGCAGTGTGGAGTGTGACCCCCCACAAACACATACATACACACAATAAATAATTAAATGCAATTTTGAAAGCCCTAAGTGTTTTTTAAACCCACAGTGGTTTCCGTCTTTCTTTTTATTAAAACATAACATGGTAGACACAGGTCAGGTTTGGTGTCAAGCACACCACATACAGCCTCTAAGTATGTCTACAGTCCTCACCCACCAACCAAAATAATAAGAGAATCATGCCAGAACTGATGTGAGACTGCCCCGGTCTCCTCTAAGATTTCTCCAAAGAAATCCAATGACAGGGAGGGTTCTACCTAATAGAGAAAAGACAAAGACAGATTCTCCACAGAGTGGAAGAGGCCATCCAAGGTGCTTTTTCTGGAGCAGACATATATCCCCTGTCCTGCACAAGGATGACAAGATTAATGTCCCCAACACCTCCTTGCTCGAAATCTTTGAAACGCTCCACAGTGTGGACTAACACTCTCACCCCAGCCACTATAACTCACCTTCCTTCCACCGACCCCTTCCACCCAATGACACCAACATTCACACCAAGCACTTGAAAGCAGCCTTATCGCTGTACAAAGTCCTTATGAGCAAAGAGTCGTCGCTTACACATTGTTGAACACCCTCTCAAGTTATCAAGCGCAGCACCTTGTACATAATGATATATATAGTGATTATTCTTCAATAAGGAAGTAGATGAATCCCTTTTGGAGAACAGATGGGACAGGGAGGGAAAGGCATATCAACACATTAACTCTGTGTCGTGATGAATGTGTCATGTGTGAGTGATAAGGAAAATAAAATAATCGTAAAAAGCATAAAGGCTAAAAAAATTAACCAGTTTACTATTTTCACATTATGCAGGGAATTCAGCCTAAGTATACTAACAAACTTTCTAATTTATTCAACATTTTTCAATTAAAAAATGCCTCACATTTGACTATGTCCCCTGGAGGGGGAGACCTAGTGGCACTCAGAGGAAGGACAGCAGGTCACCGAGAAGAGACTTGATACCCTATGTGCATATACAGGGGGAGGTAATCCCTCTCAGGAATAGCCATAGGGGAGGGGAATAAGGGGAAAATGGGAGGGAGGGGAGAATGGGAGGATACAAGGGATGGGATAACCATAGAGATGTAACAAGAATAAATTAATAATAAAAAAAATAAACAAACAAACAAAACAAAACAAAAGTCTTCACTGATTCCTGCACCATGATGAGTGCTATGCATCAAGCATTAGGAAGAGCTCTGTGAAGGACCCAAAGACGGTACAGACACCACAGCCCAAGAAGGAACAGAGCAGTGAAAGAGCCAGGCACACCCAAGCCAAGCCAAGCCATGATGTCCTAAAGGTGTCGCTGGAGAAGCATACCGGGGGTGGCGGAGTGATGCTGATGTCTCTCCCTCTACAGCGCATTCCCAGGGTGGGCATTTAACACAGCAGCGGCCCAGCTTAACCTCCAGGTGACACCACCTCCATCGTTTCACATGCACTTTGCAAGACCGAAACTCCGTGTTTTCTACAGGCGGGTTGTTTGGAAACTGTTGAGAGGGTTTTACTTTCTTACATAAAAGCTCAGAAAAAAAGGAGGTCTCTAGAAAGTTTTGAAGAAGAGGAGGCATTTGAACCAAGCATGAAAGATAGATGATTCTTGGTGATAAGGAAGGATGCATTTGAACCATTCTTAGTAGGAGAAGCTTTGCCACTGGGCAATGGACAGATGGAGAAACAGCTGCGAGCCTTGGCTGGGCATGGCTACCGGAGAGCATGTGGTCCTTGCACCTTATGGAATCCTGGTGGATTGGTAGAAGGAAACGCCCAACACAGCCAAAGCATGTACAGTTAGATGTGGCTGTCATGCTTTCCTACTCACTGCCTGCTCTGTGTCCCTCTCCAGGAAGCACGGGCCACGCATGACCTCTATTAGCCCTAACCTAGAGTGGACAGGTAATAAGAACTGGGCAACTAATTCAGCCACCACAGCTGAACTCAACCCACATTTGTAGAAAATGTCTATGCAAGCTGCTTTGTTCTGCCCTGTGAAAAACACTTCACTGCCCTCCAGAATTCATAACTGGTTCCAAATGGCAGTTATTTGTAATTGAGCGCAGAATGAAATAAACTGAAATAAGCCCCAGAAACAGCTAAGGCCTCTAAGTAAGATCTTCACATCTTATTCCTAAAGTGAAGAGTTCAGCAAACAGCTAATAAATGCTCTCGTTGCAGCCCATCAAGCCGGGCATTCTACCCTAGTCAAGGGCAATACCATTTTAACCTCCATCACACTTGGGGGTGGCGGGGGGCGGGGAGGAGGAATGCATGGGAAACAGTCTCAACCACATGACAGCCAACGTAGGGGGCATCTTCCTCCAGTCTGCCAGGGTTTAAACCTGAACACAGGAGGTGTTCCTCCTGCAGTTCTATGGCCTGGCACGGTATGGACTGAGGAAGAAAGCCTCATGCAGAATGACTGCTGGGAAGAATGGCCAAATGACTCCCCGGAGCAAAGAAAGCCCCATCCGACACATGTCGGCCCTGCTAAGGTCTTGCCTGGGAGGCACTGCCCCTTCAGCTTCCCAGCTGCCCTTATCTGCTCTTCACTTTAAATGTTATAAACCTACTCAGAATCACTTTACTTTTTAATGAATCCATTCAAAACAAAAGAGAGTACAAAAAATATTTTTCCACCTTTGTATTACTTCCCCTTAGAAAGATAAAAGGCAGTCACGCTGGAGTGTTCTTCAGTGGGGGTGTTTGCCTTGCATGTACAAAGCCTCTGGTTCTTATCCAAATGACTATGTCAGGGAGGGAGGGAGGGAGCAAGGGAGGGAAGGAGGGGGGGAACCAATCTGAAGGTAGAGCCTAGTTATTATCACAGCCAAGATCCAGGCCTTTCTGCATTGCCCATCAAGTAAGTCTGTGGCCCACAAACACACACACATCCTCTTGCCACTTCTCACACATCCCAGGTTCAGAGTCCTGGTGCATTCAACCACAGTCATTATTTTCTGAAACATAAAAAGGCAACAGATTCCAAAGCCTTGGGGGGAGGTGATTTAAAGAGAGAGAGAGAGAGAGAGAGAGAGAGAGAGAGAGAGAGAGAGGGAGGGAGGGAGGGAGGGAGGGAGGGAGAGAGAGGGAGGGAGGGACAGAGACAGAGAAACAGAGAGAGACAGAGAGACAGAGACAGAGACAGAGACAGAGACAGAGAGAGAAAAGGAAAAAGTTTGTTCTCAGCCCTGATAAGACCTTTCCTAACTGGGGAACTGGAATGCATGCCATCACTGACACGTATGTGGCCACCGCGCAGCGCACTGACTGTCACAATTCCCGGCTGACTGACTCATCTGCTCAGCCACACTGGACAGCTCTCCAGGCTCCGGCTGTGTAAGGAATTTACAGCCTTCCCTGTCCTCCTTTAGTCTCTACGTCCTTTCAACCACAATTGCCTCGCCCTCGCTCGCCCATTAGTTACCAGCTGACATTGTCTCTCTCTCCTTCCAGAAGTTGTGAAGGAGAACACACTCTAAGTTCTCGCCTCTTTACTCTCCTCTCCCTTAGCTTTGTACTTTTACACTTCTCTGATGCTCATATGTCTTTTTTTAATTCACCACAGATGGTTCTATTACCTGCTTCTTCCATTGGTAAACTATAAGATCTTGGGGAATATGGCTGGGAAGCTTCGGCTTTACATCTTTGCAGCACAGTGTGCCTGTCGCACACAGCTGCTCCCAAGCATCTGTGAGGAGATTCATTCCAGTGAGGGTTTTCTTTAAACTGTTTGCAGCGATGTCTTCATCTTAATTTCATCACTGTCATATTTGTTTTCACAGAACTTAGAGCTAATTTTAGGGATTCTTGGCAGGAGGCAGTTGCCCCTTGGGCTGAAAAAAAATGACAATTCAGAACAGAGGCTGCTTTTGCAGAGGACACAGTTGCTCACAACTATCCATAACCCTGTTTCCAGGGGGTCTGATGTCCACTTCCGGCCTCCATGGGCACTGTGGGCACATAGTCCACACATACATACATGCAGAAACGTACAAATAAAAATAAATGCATATCCTTAGCAAGGTGGCTGGGGGCAGGGAGGGGGGAAATGGATAAAAAGTTCTGTGGCTTCTTTTACTACCCCACCTTGTGTGTGTCAGATAGACCATAGTGCATCTTTCCCCACATTTACAATTTACACTGCAGAGTTATCATCTAAATCAACTTGCCAGGCTATATATATGTTTCAGGCTATATTATTTAATAAAACCAACTTTCCAGAAATAATGAATGAAATGAAAATCTGAGCAGACCATAAATGTCAACTAACAATAAATTTCCTGTGATACAATTAAGATTTCACCCAACGTCTTCATCTGCTACAGCTCTTGTAAGAAAAGTGACAAATTCCTCATTCTGGAACTATGCATTGAATACACACCTGCAGATGGATGCTGAGGTATGAGAGAGATTTTGAGAGTTTGAGGTTCATATTTACTGTCATCTGGAGCCTACCAAGAGAATGACTTGATCTAACAACTGAGCATCCAGGAAACAAACAATTTAAAATCAGGCATAGGGTTTGTGTAGTGGAAAGTTTTAGTGTTATTAAAAACTGAGTTATAGCTGGGTATGATGGCACACACCTTTAATCCCAGCACTCTGGAGGCAGAGGCAGGCGGATCTCTGTGAGTTCCAAGCCAGCCTGGTCTACAAAGCAAGTCCAGGACAGCCAAGGCTACACAGAGAAACTCTGTCTCGAAAACCAAAAAGCTCAGTTATGTTATGTAAAACATGTTTTGTTTTAATCCCAGGTGTGGGATAACAGGCTGAATCAGATTAGCCACAGCAGCAAACTATTTGCCTCGTGCAGGATCTGAGAGAGGCTCGTTGCCAGCTGCAGATGCTTTGAATCTGAGGACTCTGGAAAGGGAATAAATGTCAGAGCCCAGAGGGAGAGATAGGGCTCCAAGAAAGAAGAAGCCTGGTGCTTCCCCTCGAGCCCTCCCTCCTTCCCACTGTTGCTCCTGGTTGCTGTTGGTGCACTTTGATGAGAAAAAGTTGCAGATATCCTGAAACGAAGATTGGGCTTGTCCAGAGGAACCCAACAACCCTAACCAACAGGAAGTAGCTAAGGAAAACTCCACCCCCCCCTTTCCCTTCTAACCTTCATTCTCTCCTACCTAGTGTTCTAAAGTTGAGGTGTTGGAAGGGATTGGGGCGGAGAAGGAAGAAAGGAAGAGGCAATTTAAACACACACATACACACACACACACACACACACACACACACACACACTTAAAATAGAGTAAAAACCAGCGGCTACAGGTTGGAGTAGGTATTTCTCATTGTGAAAATACATTCTCCTTTGACATGGTTACCACAGAACTGAAAATCAAAAATCATAATGAGAAATCCCTCATGTCCATTAGAATTATTTTAAAAGAAGAAATAACCCTTAAAAAGTAACAAATGTTGGTAAAGACTAAAAGCCTGTGGGACTGGTGCGCATTCCTGGTGGTAGCATGAAAGTGGCACAGCAACTGTGCAAACCAGTCCAGTGGTTGCTGGGACTTTACATTCCAGCCTCTTTGATGATGATAAGGAGCAACTGTGATAAGGGGCAAAGTAATCCCTTGTGTAACTGGGGAGTCACTGTCAGGGTCCGGGAAGGAAGGCTGAAATGTTGGTCCAGGGCTGGGAAGGGAGAGGCATGCAGGCTGGGAGATACCTATTGCACTCACTGCCTGGTTCTGTAGAACCAACAGGGCTAGGGATCTGCAGGCAGCTTTGGTGCTAGCAGTCTGCGGCTGATCGGAAACTTGCTGGGACAGATAGAGGCTGGGGACAGAAGGGAGGGTTAAGGAGTTTGGGGGGAAATTTTTACCTTGAGTGTATATGTGAAACTTCCAGGTCCATGGTCCTGGTAGTTGGGAGTGGGATTCACAAACTAGGGGGAGAGAGAGAGAGATCCTACTTCAGGAATAGGCAGGTGGGGAAACTGAGGCTGTTGCTTGACAGGAGTCCTTATCTGGAATCTGTCTGATATGTGACCGGTGAATACAAGTCACAATTTCCTGAAGCTTACAAGAATGGTTTTAAGTTAAATGTTTTAGACACATTAGCATCTACTGAAATCCACACTGGAGAAAAAGGAGTTGGCTCGTGCCTTTGAGTCATAGCAAAAGCTCTGGTTTGGGTTAAAAGCATGAGCTCTCTTTCTGCTGTCCAGGGGGCTGGATATACAGGGCTGAACATACAGGGCTGGACATACAGGGCTGGACAGCGACATTTTCAGCACAACGAGAAGCATTTTAAATCTATGCTTAGAAGACAACAAAGGAAATGTAAACTTTTGCTTGTGACTATGATAACAGCAGCAGTACTTTACCAGAACTCCCACTGACTAATGTTCAAACTCCGAATTTCTGGAGTCTTAATCCAACAGTAGAATGGGGAGGAGAGAGATTGGAAACATTTCTCATTCTTCACATACCTTAAATCCCTTCCTTGGACCTTAACAACTTGCATTAGCACACCTTAAATCGCCTTCTTAGGCCCTCACAACTTACTTAAGCTTTCATATCCTCGGACCTTTAGAACTTGCACTTACATACCTTAAGTTGCTTTCTTAGACCCTCGCAATTTACACTAAACGTTAAATCTTTTCTTTCTATTCAGTCATTTACCATGAGACACAGGTGGTTGGTTACTCAGCGAGCAGTCATGGCCAATCAAGTTCCTTTAAATAAAGAAATAGTAAAAAGTTACACCGAAGCCTGTTTTGTGATTTTATCTTCTTCTGTGTGACGCCTTCCAGCAAGGTAAACTATGTCTGCATCCGCCTTTTATAGCATCAGACCTAGTACCTCTAACAAAAGGTTAGATTTTCCTGACGCCTGAATTTCCATAGAAAATAAACTGATCAAGGTGGCAGCATTCTCAGGGGGGAGGAGCTTTTTTTGTTTCCTGCTGTTAAACTGATAAAAATCTAGATAGCAGTCAACACCATCAGAGATCTGAGATGAATAAATTGTAGCAGGAAGTATAATCCATGTGGTCTACATTCTATTAAAATGACAGAGACTTATCAGCAAGCCACCCTAGGCTTCAAGATGGTTTTGTTAGGGGCAGAGGTTAGTCTTTAGCTGCCACACTGGACAACATAGGCCTTGGGCTGCCAGCCCCAGAAGGTCAGAGATTTTCCTGTGAAGGAGGAACTTGGGAAAACTGACCTACACTGGTAAGGAAGAGTGGAGCTCTCAACCCAACACTGTCCACAGTTTGGGCAGAGGCCAGGCAGCAGGTGAGGCATGGGGCAGCTCTAGGTGCAGTGGCTAGGATGAGGCATGGGGCAGCTCTAGGTGCAGTGGTTAAGGTGAGGCATGGGGCAGCTCTAGGTCCAGTGGTTAGTGTTACCACGTCCAGGTGGAGTCTTCTGTGCCCCGTCATCTTCTTTAGAGACCTTAGTGTCATCACTAGGAGTTGGCATTTCTGTCTGCCATGGCAGGTTCTTTTTACATTAAACACGTTAAATGCCACATTCAGCAGATCTCTGAAGAGCCTGAGGACCATTATCTATTAAGTATACCTGATTTTAAACACACATTGGCTTTAGTTACTCGCTTTATTTAGGCTGGACCTTGAAAACATATACAGGAAGCTAAATAAAGCTTGCCGCTGCCAATGAATTACATTTGTACTTAGCCTGAGTGTGAGCATATTTCTGAGCACATTGAAGAATTTAAACATTTATAAGGTGACTGAGCATTAACTTGCATGTCTTAATTATCTTTAAGAATTTTCAACAAGTTAATATCTTTTATAAAATTAGGCTTTTAAAAGCTTTATCCTCACTTCAGTTTGATCCTTAAAATTTGAGTTGAAGATTTCATTGAAGATCCTTTAACATCAAAATGAAACTTTAAACCATAAATTCAGTCCATACACAAACTGGGAACTTTACTAGACCAGAAAGAAAGTTCTCACTGGGACTGGAAATGTTACTTTTCTGATTATTTCTTAGTGTACCATTACAGAATATCATAGTTTCTTGGATGACTCAATGTATCCTGATAGCTAAAGCTTAACAAAGTTAGCAAAGACAAAGAGGCTACACCTAGAGCCTTAAGAAAGTGACTATTAGCCTGGGTAGACCTTAAAAATTTATAAACCTTGTTTATCAAACATCTTGCTTATCTAACATATGTTGTCCTTCATCTAAACATTTTTAGAAGTCTGGTGTTGAGCAGTTAGCCAGGACATAGTAGTTCAACATAGCCCTCTCAGTCAGTTTCTGTTAACCTGAGTAATACCTTTATAACCTTGGGGAGTTATAAACCTTGAGCAAACATACTTTATTCAACAAGCCTGTTGTTCCTTATCTAAAATTTTATAAAATCCTGGTTTGGAATAGTTCGTAAACGAATAACTCGTTAGGCATATATCTCTAAGTCAGTTTCTGTTAAACTGAGTTTATCTTTATAAACTTGAGGATTTATCATCATAGAAAAATCCATCCTAGAGCTGGGCGTGGTGGTGCACGCCTTTAATCCCAGCACCGAGGGAGGCAGAGGCAGGCAGATCTCTGTGAGTTCAAGGCCAACCTGGTATACAAAGGGAGTCCAGGACAGCCAGGGCTGTTACACAGGGAAACTCCATCTCAAAAAGAAAGAAAGAAAGAAAGAAAGAAAGAAAGAAAGAAAGAAAGAAAGAAAGAAAGATAAATCCATCCTAATCCAAGATATTCTGGAGACCTCCTCTTGCCGCCTTAGCCTACAAGAAGGCACAATGAATAGTAGAGGACTCAGAGAGACTAAACCATTTTATAAGTGTTGCCTTGTTGGTTTCTATCACATGGTCACCTTAAGAGAGACACTGGTGACACTGCATGGCATCTACTCTTTTAACCTTAGTAGAGATGACTGTCACCCGCATGGTTACTCCCATCTCGATGAGGTCATCAGCCAAGATGGAGGCAAGCCATATGAATGCTATTTAAAATCTGTTTTCCTAGTAGATCTATTTTTTAAACAAGAGTTGAATCCAAGTTACAAATGCAGTACAAACTAATTAAGAGTTAAATCACATATATAGTAAGTTGTAGCAAATAAAGATTACTTTTGCATAGATTTTTAACTATGAGTCTTTTGTTATAAGTTTTAAGATAAATTTCATTACATATTTTTTAGTCGTATCCTATGAACTTACAAATCCTAAGACAGTTTACAATATAGTCTTAAAAGATGGTTTTTTGTTTTTGTTTTTGTTTTTTTTTTTTTTGAGATCAAAGAACAAAGAAATTGTAGAGATAGAAGATTTTTAAGAGTGGAAAGTAGAAAAACCTTAGAGGGTAAGAGACTTTCAGAAGTGTAGAGCAGAGAAAATTTAGATGTGAGAGATTTGGGTGGGGTGGTCATTTGCTTGTGCAGTGGCAGGAGTTGTTACTAGATGGACGAATCTGAAAATCAAGTGTGCCAATTTTTAGCCACCGATAGAGCTGTACTGAGGCCAAGGCATCTACAGTAAGATAAGGAGGCTTTAACAGAAGCTCTGGGTCCAAGGAGGAAAAGAGAAATCGTGTGAGGCCCAGGAAGTTTCAGGAAGCTAGAGTCCCAGAGGGCATGAGGAAGCAGTGGGAAGACAGACAGACAGGAGTGAGTGACAGAGGGACCAGGTGAAGATAGGAACTCCACCTGAGAGAGGATTCCAGTATCATAAAGGCCCAGCTGTGAGCCGGGCAGTGGTGGAACACACGGTTAATACCAGCACTCGGGAGGCGGATCTCTTTGAGTTCGAGGCTAGCCTGGTCTACAGAGGGAGTCCAGGACAGCCAAGGTTACCACAGAGAAACCTTGTCTTGAAAAACAAAAGAAAGAAAAAAAGAAAGAAAGAAAGAAAGAAAGAAAGAAAGAAAGAAAGAAAGAAAGCAAGCAGGCCGTGGTACAGGAGGGAGCAGTGGGGGTTAAGTGCCTGGTTACAAGATTTTTAATCTGGGGCTTTTCCAAGCAGACTGAGAGGCTTATCAGGCAGAAATGTCCCAAATCATACAGGAGAGGTGTCCCTTTCCAAGTGACAGAGGCCAAATAGGGTGAAAGGAGCTTTCTCACACATCACTGTGGCGTTTGTAGTGCTAACCGCTGACAGAGCAGGCAGCTTACTCAGGAGAGAAGATGGGACAAGTGGTTAGAGCAGGCAGAAGAGAAACAGCTCAAGAGCTGGGCTCCGGGAGGCCCCTGGGAAAGGGGAGGGCTCCAACAGAGAAAGAGGGGTGTCTTAAAAGGGAGATGCCCAGGGGGGAATAGCAGACCATGCAGACCGGGATGGCCTCGAACTCACAGCAACCCACCTGCCACTGCCTCCCTGACTGTTGAGATTAAAGGTGGGCCCCACCACGCCCAGCTCCTCAAACAGATTTCTTTTTTTTAACAACAATATTCAAAACAGCATTGCTTGTGAGAGCCAAAAGGTTTAAAAAAAAAACAACCAGTGTCCAGATGAATGGAGTAACAAAATATGGGAGCATCTTTTAGTATAAACTCAAGATGAATTCTGACACAAGCCAGAGCAAAGAAAGCATGCTTCTGAGTGAAGTGTGCCAGACACAAAAAGGCAAATGTGGTATGCATCCACTAGCATTAAGGGTCAAGTCCGCTGAGAAAACAGAATGGTGGTTTTCGGGGACTGAGACAAATGAAGTGACTGTTACATATGAGTAGAGTTTCCAGTTGAGATGATTTTTTTTTTCTTAATCCAGGAAATGGTTCGTGGTGATGGTTGCACAACACTGTAAATGAACTTAACGCCACTGAGCTAACCGCCCACTTAAAGCTGATTGGAACTGCACATTTTTATGTCTTAACTTTTGCAACAGAAAAGAAAGAACAAGAAGATACGCAATTATCTATGAAGTCACCACTTGCTGCCAGTGTCTTCTTCAGTCCTCTTTGAGGAACAGTAATTATTTTTAACACAGGTGACTTAAAGTAGTCACTATAGACACACACACACACACACACACACACACACACACACACACACACACACACGGAGGGAGGGAGGGAGGGAGGGAGGGAGGGAGGGGGGGGGGGGGGGGGGGGGGGGGGGGGGGGGGGGGAGGGAGAAAGAGGGATTGAGATTGATTCAGGGCAGTGACTGCATCTAAAGTGAGCCTCACTTAGTCACATGAGTTTTCCTAAATGAAGTCAGGCCCCTGAAAGAAGCACTCCAGGCCACAGCTACATGTGGAGGTACCATGGGACAACACTGGTAACATCAAAACAGTCTACGGTTTCAGGCCTGGTGTACAATCTACCAGTACTCTTGCTTCTAATGAGATATATGCACCTGGTCAGAAGTCAGCCCCATGCTCACTGTGGTTTCCCCGACAAGGTGAGATAACTGTGATGTGGCCCGTGGACTTGTAGATGATCTCTAGCGGCTGCTAAAACTCTTCTCTTAGCTGCCTAGCTGCTTGACCCTGCTGTAGCTGAGGCTCCTCAAAATGGAGAATGGAAGAACATAGCTACGTCACACCTCCATTCTCAGCACCATACGACACCCAAGTTAAATGACTCAATGCATGATGAAAACAGGTGGTTCTTTTCTGTCAGGACACCTTCCTTGATCCCATCTACCAAACTGTGGCTATATTGATATTCAAGAAATACAAAATCAACCAATAATATTTTGATGCCCTAAAGCTGCCTGCCCCTACCAACTCCTCTCCCATACTGTTCTTTAGCCACTTGGAATGCACGTGTCATCAGCATGCCACACCTCAGAGTGGAAGAAGCCATTAATCCACGGTCCCTACGAGGGCCTCCTTCATTGGCTCCCCAAGCTTCCACCTTCATTCTATAGTGGAGAGAAGAAAAGGGAGCCTCGAACACACGGTGGCAGGTGCCTCTGCCCCACATCACTAGACACAGGTTCTTGGGACAACAGCCTCAAGCCTGGCTTCCCTATTACAGTTTTCCTTCCAACTTAAGAGGTCCTTAACTTGGAAGGTGAAGCCAACCGTGCATGGAAGTTAGTTACCTTCTCCCAAACAACGAAAATCCCAGTACCCCTAAGAACGACTCATTACATAGACTTGACTTCTGGATTATTATTTTAAAGCAAGATTATGTTTTTCTGTTCTCCTGACAGTTGCAAATCCCCAAACCAACTCGAATTCACTTAAAGCTAATCTGCTGTGTTTTTATTGGAAGAGAATAATCAGGAAAGTTCTGCCCCGCCGAACAGCTGGGAATTTTGTTGCTGAACGCTTTGGTTTAGTCTTTGTTTTTCTAGCTGCTGGCCCTGCTAACAGGATTCCAGGAAGGTCACATTTAATCTTGCAGCGACAAGCTACCTAAGCATTTCTTAGGTTGGCTTCAGTAAAAATAAATTGCCTCAGCTCTGTGGAAGGGCCTGGTGCTTCAGCGCGACAATTAAAGTCAAAGGGAACAAATGAAGGCAGCCATAAAACACCACACTTGGTTTTCAAAAGAATTTCCCTGCACAGGTCAAGGGCCGGAAGTCCATGTTAACAGCAATAGCAAAGGCATAGCTAGTTTAATCCACAGAGAAGACAGCAGTTCTCGCGAGCTCAACTCCAGTTTACTACAAAATAGATTTATATTCATAAAAAGGTGTAAATATCACTGTTGGGAATGAAATGTCAGGTTCTTTCCTAAGTCTCGGTAAAAAGAGAAAAGGTGAACAATTTTTCACCTTCTGGGTGTTGAACCTCCTCAACATAGTGACAAGTCCCCTTGCTAAGTGACAAGACTGCATGCCCATGTGCCAGATGCATGCACCAGTAGGTTCCCAACACAAAACAGACCTGTGCAAGCCCTTCTGAGCTGGATTTCAGCTTTCTGAGCTAACCTTTGCCTTCAACTGAGAATCAAAGCAACAAATATTTATCTAGTTCTTACAGCCTATCAAGTACCCATGAGGAATGCAAAGAAAGACAGGATCCAGGCTCTCAAATAGCATGCCATGGAGGTAAGGGAAATAAAAAGATCCGAATAACCAAAGCTTTTCACAGCACACCGAAAGGCCCACAAACACTCAGGTATAGACACAACTCGTGGCCATAGGAACAGTGGGGGCTGTGCATGCATTTGTGGGCATTCAGAAAATGTATTGTTTTCAGACTGAAAAAAATATCAGGTAAGGCTTATGATGAGAGGCCAAAGGAGTGTCATGAGATTCTGATTAAAACAGAAGACTTCCTTTGGTCCTTTTAGGCTCCATTTCTTGCATTAAAAGTGTCAACAGATCTCTCTCTCTCTCTCTCTCTCTCTCTCTCTCTCTCTCTCTCTCTCTCTCTGTGGGGTGTGTGTGTGTGTGTGTGTGTGTGTGTGTGTGTGTGCATGCCTGTGTGGATGTGGAGGTGTGTGTGGAGGTGTGTATATGTATGGATTGTGTGTGGATGTGTGTGTGTGTGTGGATGGGTTGTGTTTGGGAGTTGTATGTGCAAACATGTGTATGGGTGTGTATATGGATTTGTGTGTGTATATAGATGTGTGTGTGTGTGTGTGTGTGTGTGTGTGTGTGTGTGTGTGTGTACACATATCAGGGGATAACCTCATCATCACTCCTCTAGTACAGTCTACCTTTTTTTATACAAGGGCTGTCCCTGGCAACCCCTCCCATCCTGGGATTACTAATGTGGACCACGAGGCCTAGCCTTTACGTGGTGCTGGGGACCAGTCTCTGGTCCTCAGGCTGGTGCTGCAGGTGCTGGACGACCAACTGAGCATCTTCCCAGCACATCTCTTGGCACCTTTCATCTGCTGTACTATCTAATATGGTAGCTGCTAGACCTGTGTGCCTACTGAGCACGCAGAATGTTGGTAGGTTGAGATAAGACAAAAGCAACACAGTGGGCTTTAAAGACTTCCTACGTAAAAGGGATGTAAACCACCATTGCTTTCACACCAATGATATTAAAATGATAATGTTTGGGAAGGGATGAGTTGAACAAGTTGTATTACTAGTTTCACCTGTTTCTTTTGCTTTTCGATATAGACACTAAGAACAAGATCTAAGCAGGTGGCTCACACTGTACTTGTACTGAACAGTGTCCTCCTTGTTAATCCTGCCCACATTTGGTCTTGTCCTTCAGTCTCTGGACTAGTAACTGATATACCCAATCTTAGCTTCAGCACAATCGTAAAATAAGTCTGTGCTCATAATTGGAGTGAAACCATTCTAATATTTCGTCAGATAAAAAACAGGCAGGTGGAGTCTTCCTCCATTTTGAAAAATCCGAGCTCACAGTGTGACTATGCCTTCCTACGTGACTGTCCATGAGGAGATCTGCAAAGCGGATATAGAGGGAGCACAGCGCCCTTGGATTGTTTAGGACTCCTGAAAACTGCCCCATCCTCCTGAGACGGAGAGAACAGATCTGACATGAAGTCAACAGGGACGGTATAGGATGCAAAGGGAGGGGGTGTTCACTAGACCTCTTCCTTTGCATATGCCCCAAGACTTAGATCTGTGGCCCTCAGTCTAAGTTAACTGCTCTTCTTATCTCCTCAACAGGATTGAATAATACAGCCTGGCCCAGACCTCTTGCTTAATTAGGGTCCCGAGTTGCTAAAGCTAAGAGGACCCCCTACCTGCCCAGGCAGGATAGAGGATAGGGGACAAACAGGGAACATATCACAGTCTCTTATGTGTCAGAAGAACCCTGAATCCTCTCCACTCGTCTCAAAGGAGCTAAAGTTCTCTCTCTGCATCTCTCTCTCTCTCTCTCCCTCTCTCCCTCCTTCCTTCCCTCCTTCTTCCTCCCTATAGGGAGGAGAAAGGAACAGTTTCTCTATAGAATGAAATGCCCCCACTGCGATCCATCAGGTCTAGGTGTGGTGGACCAACACTGCAATGATCCTTTGGTGGACTTGCTTGTAAATATCAATGAGCAAGTCTCATCTCCTGCTCCAGTGTTACATGTTTCTATGGTATTTATGATCACAGAAGGTAGAATTGTCCAGTGGGGTGACATCTTAGACCATTACTAATTCTTGGCATAATAAGGCAATGGTGTCTCCCAGCCTTGGCTAGGACAGCCCAGTTCTAGAGCCTGGATCTGCACAAGGAAGCCAAGTGAGCTGCAAGCTGGCTAAGTCTATGTGCAGCATCCTCAGTAACGTCCAATTTCTTTTTTCTTTCTATTTTTTGTGAGGGTGCAGGGGGGCAGGGTGGTTTGAGCCGGGGTTTCTCTGTGCTGTCCTGGCTGCCCTGGAACTTGCTCTGTAGATCATGCTGGCCTAGAGCTCACAGAGAACCTGCCACCACCGCTGCCGCCACCTGACCTAATTTCCTTTTTCTAATCTCACACTTGCTAGAGATGGATCAGTGGGGACAGAGGAGCAGTGTCTTGAGAGCATCTCTCTAGGTATGAGGGTAACTATGGTTGATTCAAATTTGGAAAATAAATACAAAGTGTCTCAGTGGGCATTTTTTTTAAAAATCAAATACAATCCTACTATCAAACTGTTTCCTTTGAGCATTTTTAATATTGCATAAACAAAATACACACAATTTAAAAAATGAGAGTGGAGGCATAATCTAATATCCTCTTCTCCTGGCCAGCCAAGATGTGGTAAATATTTCCCCTCATTAAACACTATTCAAAGGGATGAATTTTTTAAACTGCCTAGTTTCCAGATATACCATAATTTACATGTGTTTTTCTTGTTAGATATTCAAAGGGCTGTCAGTTTTCTATATAGTGAAATCCAAGTCAATAAACATCCCTCCTTATACATGAATCTTGGTTCTAACCTGTAGTCACCTCAAGGAAGTAGGTTCCTAGAAGTACCGTTACTGGAAGAGAAAGTTTAACTCTTGTTTGATTGAGGTTTATTTGCTTTGAAAACAAAGTATCACTGCAGATCCAAGCTAGCCTTGTGCTCACTATACAGGACCACCTCAACTTTTCAGCACTCCTTCCTGCCTCAGTCTCTCTTGTGTTAGGACCTCCAGCTTGCATCACTGTGACTGCCTGGCTTGAACAGTTAACATTTTTACCACTGTAAGCATATACCACCAAGTGCAACTCCAGAAAAATTCCTCTCTGTGTAAAGCCTCAACTACAGCTTGTTACAGTAGGTTTCCCAACAGTGGGTGACCTGTGGAAGAGCGTCAAGCTCAGTGGTTAAGAATGTTTGACTCTCTTCCAGAAAAGCCAAGTTCAGTTCCCAGGAACCACACAGAGACTCACAACCATCTGTAACTCCACTTCCAGGGGATCTGCCACCCTTGTCTGGCCTCTACAGCACCAGGCATGCATATGGCACACAGACATACGTGCAGGAAAACCAGTCATACATATGAAATAAAAATAAATGGTAACCATCCAAGCCAGATGTGGCAGGACATAGAGAGGATGTCTGCCTGCCAAACTGCCTCTTCCTTTTCTTCCTGGACCAAGAACCCAGTTTAAGCTTTCAACTTATCCTCTCTCCAACTCTCCCTCTGCCGTATCCTCCCCAGTCCTATTCCACCACCCTATCAACACCCTATTGAGGTGCTAGGACACTCTCCTCTCGCCCCTGTTCTTTTTGTCACCTTCAACCGATCTAAGATAGAGAGAGGAAAATTTAAAATATCTGATATTGGCTGAAACAATGCACTTTGTATGCAGCTCCTTCTCCTTCAAAATGTCACCTAAGTGGAATAGGGAGTAAGTCAAAGATTTGAAGCTAACAGGGCCAAAACAGACTATCCCTGGACCTGACAGGTATAAGCTCACTAAGGACAAATTTAAGTGTAGGTTCACTTTCCTTTGGTCATCCAAGGTGTGAGCACCAGGCACTGTTACAAAAACATACATACATTTGAAAATAAATTATTTAGGAAAATGACATGGGAAGTGCTTATCACTCAAATAAATTGTGTTTAATGAAAACTGGACAGGCTTTTATCACCCAAAATTCTAAACTAAGATCTCTGTTCAACCACATTGGTTGTGCTCTCAGGATTTAAAAAAAAAAAAAATGCTTGGAAAGTTCACTCAAGGGCCTATTGTTTCTCCTGTGTGTTTCCACACTTCTCTTTGCTCAACTCTAGTTCTTTCTGGCTTATCAGAGCTCATAAAAGGAAGAATACACCAGAACAGAAACAAAACAAGTCAGGAAAAATAACCCATAACTATGTCAGAACTATCTATGACATTCTTACACAAGGAGACAACACCATGCCACACTGTCTGCCTTGACTCTTTAAAATGGAAAGGTCAGAGTCAGAAACCATGATGTGAATATCGCTTTTGGCATGCTAAGGCCAATGTAGACAGCACCAACACAGGGAAGCTCTATTCAAAGCAATACGTAAACTGTAGAAGCAAGTGGCTTTCCATTGCTGTTTGCTTAGCATAGCCCCTAAACCAAGGCCGAGAGCAAAGACTTACCCTGGGAAGAGACCCTTGAATAGGGAGTGCTTCTGTACCTGGTCCCTGACTATGCAATCGAGGGAGGCTAGAGTGAAGGACCTGGCACACTCTAGGGAACAAGAGGCTCATAAGGGAGAGGAGATATGTTGTAAAATATTATAATACTATGGATTGTAGCCAGTCTCAAATCAAAAGGATTTAGACATGAAGATTGTAGTCAGCCTCAAATCTAAAGAACCCCAGATGCTTTCTAAATGTTCCTTTCCCTTGGTGATTTAATAATAAACAAATGTACTGCCTGGTCCCCTAAGGATTGCAGAACTATCTGCTTGTGTTTTATGGAATTAAGGTCCCAAAAGGGGAAGTTACTAAAGAATGTATAAAAGATATCAAAGTCAACTCCAAGGCCTGGTGTGTAGCTTAATGATAGTAGCATGCTCTCAGGGTGTGTGTGTGTGTGTGTGTGTGTGTGTGTGTGTGTGTGTGTGTGTGTGTGTGTAGTGACTTCTAGACTTCTGAGCCCATTCATCATACACAAAACCTTGTGCATGGCCAGCTGTCCACAAATGTTTGATAAGTGGATTACCACATTTTTAGCTACTCACTTGAAGCAGTGGTACGAGAGTCTGGATCAATGTTCTGAGGGAAGGGCCTCAGCTGGTTCCAGAACCTCATGACTGAAAGTTCAACACAGACCGGCCCAGGAGGCCAGCACATGGGTTTCCCTATGTTTGGGTTAGGATGAGATTGACTGGACTTGATGAGAATAGCTTTTTTCAAGTTGGCCAGGAGTTCGGACTGGAAGCCACAGGTATCTAAATAGTGAAAAAGACGTCACACGAGGGCTTCCTAAATGAACATACTTTGTTTCTGAGACTCTGTCCTAAGAGGAATCTTGTAAGTGGCCAGATTGAGTTAAAGGGCTCCCAGACAGTCAAATGCAGGCAATCATAAGCCTGCTGCTTGCTCAGAATTCAAAGACATTCTGAGGGCTTTTCACAACATGGCCACAGTTAGGTGTCAGCTGCCTGAGGCATGTGCTTTTCTGGGTAGTGTTTTCCTTGGTATTTTATCTTAAAATAATGGCTTCGGGTTTAAATCTGAGACTTAGATAAAATTTATTATTCTTTTGGGGCTAAATCAAAGCTTGATCAAATCTCCTTTGCTACAATCTCCACCAGCTAACACACCTACTCAACTTAGGCCATTATACACTGAACTAATATTCTTAACTAAATATTAATCCATGCAAGTCAGAGAGTAGGCCATGGATGAGGCAGAGCAAGGTAGAAAGTACTGCTCATCTCGTGACCCTGTTCAGGAGAGAATATGGAGTGCCATACAGATGAAAATAATTGGCTTTACTATTAATACCTCTTGTTAT
The DNA here is from genome assembly GCA_907169655.1 of Acomys percivali. Lineage (NCBI taxonomy): Eukaryota > Metazoa > Chordata > Mammalia > Rodentia > Muridae > Acomys > Acomys percivali. The sequence continues at coordinate 21,814,001 of OU015752.1, forward strand.
TCTACAGCAATCTATCTGTGCACGGTAGTATGTATTTTACATGCATTATAAATATGTACTGTTGGTGCTTATTTTCACCTGTGATGTCATATCACAGGTGCGCGTTGAGCACTCCAGCAGTCAGTAAATGCAGGGCAGCCAAGTCGCTTCCATGGTGATGCAATAGAATATAGCATAGAGCTGAGCCATGTCTCTAATAGCAATAACTTAACCAGTCTGACACAATGGCGAAGAAAGGTCAGGCCCACACACACTGCCACCATGTATTCTACTACAAAAAGGGGAAACACGTTGTCTCTCATACTCAGACCCTAGACTATAATACATGTGTGCACAGCTGCAAGCATGGGTATCATACACTATTTAGAAAAGAGGCCAAGGGAGGGCAGTTTTAGGTGACGGGGAAGGACAGGATGCAGACACAGGGAGCCCTGACTCATGAAAGAGGATATAAAGCCAACCCTGTTTCTAGTTTCAACCCTGTTATAGGTTTTCACTTTAGTGGTAGGTAAGTGCATTTTTAAAAAATGCGATTAATAGCAAAGCGTAAATCCCCAAGTGACACTCCATGACTTCAAGAAGGCCATTCGAAGTGTATAGAAGTTCACAGAGATGCACAGAGTTTGCGATTGAGCAAGTGTTGTTTGAGTGGTTACCTTTAATCTAGTTGTATGATGTTTTTATGCGTGAGCTTATTACAATAAAGTAATTTAATTAATATATAAATAAACTGGGGAAACACTCATCCAAACCAGTTAGTCCCATATCACTTGGTCTCCATGGATACCACTTAACTTTTCTCCTATCACACACACAAAAATATTCATTCACACATTTCATTGTTAATATTTTCTTCATACTTTCTATATAATGGCTTTCCAGGACGTAATTCTTTGTCATTATTTATATACCCTCAGAAGCACTGTCCTAATTGTGATTTCCCCACTGTATCTGAATTTGAAGTCACAATTCTCCTGCCTCAGCCTCCCTAATGCTGGGATTAGAGGTATGTGCCAGGACACTTCACTTTTTTTTTTTCCTAACAATAATCTAATAGATTTATAAAGTTAATGTGTGACACATTTGTGGGTTGCTATAATTTACACAATGCTCTTTCATACACAGTATCACAACTGTTCCCAAGGCAGCCCTGTAAGTATAATATATTATTACCTTCCTTAGACTAACCCCCAAAGGTAATTACTGTATTTATTTTTGGTTGTTGTCAGCTCACAGCTAGAATGCAACCTTTGTATAACCTGAAAAGGCTGCCTTTCTTGGTTCCTGTTGAATCCACACAGCCTACCACGGAGTCTGGTAGTTCATGTCCCACAAATATTTGTCAAATATATAAATAAGTTCTCTAGATTGCCATGAGCCCATATGGTAGAAGGCAGATAAGGGCCCCATGATGAGATACCCATGTACAGTTCAGTAGTCTGTTTGCTTAAAAGAAGAAGAAGAAGTGAAAATGCTGGAGAAAACTACAGTTTTTACTAAATAAAGCTGAGATTAAAAGGGCAGTTCTCTTGGGTATATGAGGAAATCAATGTATATCAAATGTTGAATAACCAAAGTTTCAAGCCTTCCACTCCTACAGGCAAACAGCTTTCACTAGCTCTGGTATATTAAATATTTGCTTAATGAGTATCTCAGAAGGTGGGGTAGGGGAAAAGTGTGGCCATAGTTCAAAGGGCTGTCAGGACTTTAGGACAATTGCTCCTTAATTTGCTTCCAAGTTGATTACAAGCCCTCAGTTTTTTTCCCCCATAAAGATGACATTTTTACAGGTAAGTCAGTCTGAAACATGTGGAACTCTTTCTAACTTTTGAAGGACAACCAGGAAAAAAAAAAAGACAACTCATTGAGACTGAAATATGTAAATGTTTAATTTTAAGAAGCAGCAACAAATCATAACAGACAAGATCTCTCGGATCTAAGTGCGGGCCAAAAATCTAACTTCTTACACAACAAGCTAAGCTGTAAATTATAATCATTCACCAATTACAGTGAAATTCCGGACTTTGCCCCATCAATCAATAAGTGTTCCAACCTTACCCCTTAGAGATGCCAACTCAAGCCCTAAATATTCCATTTGCTTGAAGCCACCTTAGAAAAAGCCAAATTCCAAGACTTTACTGGTTTCTATTTTACACTTACACACACGTACACACACTCACACCAACAGAAAAAGAATGAGAGTGGAGACAAATCATAGAATCGTAATCGTGAACTTGTGCGAGTGATTAAGTTAAACAGGGCGACCTCTGGGACCCTGCCCGGTCCAGGCAAATGTACATCTGTCTCCTATCCACCTTCTGTAAACAGTAGGCTAACAGACCCGTCCCTGCACCTGCCCTTAAACGCCAGAAGTGCAGACTGCTAACTTCAAATGCCACTTGCAGTTAATCGATGTGAAAAGAAAAAAAAAGAAAAAGAAAGAAAGAAACAGAAAGAAAGAAAGAAAGAAAGAAAGAAAGAAAGAAAGAAAGGAAAAAAACTAATAAATTACTTTATGCACAACAGGAGATGTAACTATCCTCCACCCTCCGGGGCCATTCATCAAAGCACTCCGGAGTCCCAAGCACAGGGAGGTCAGTGACAGAAAACTAACACAGACAACACCTTGCCTCCCTGGCACAGACACGATCAAGGACAAGGAGTGCCCACACTGGAGGGAGAAGGGGACGACGGGGAGCATGTCCCCAAGTTTGAAACACACCGGGATTAAGGACCGCAAACCGGCCCGCAGACAAGTGACAACCTCGACTACCAATCCCGGGGGTCTAATTTCCATCCGACCACCGAGGGTCTTGCCTCCACCAACTGATCCAGGCGTCTCACCTGGTGCCCGAGCACAGTCCTGGCTCGCGGCTGAGGCTGGCAGCCTCCTTCCCTTCCCTGCTCCTAAGGGGAGACGGGTTGAGGGTGGCAAACGGTCGCAGACCCGGGGCCCAGAGGACGGCGTCCGAGGAGCCGGGGGGGTCGGGGAGCCGCGCCCGGGCCCTGCGCTCTCGCGAAGGCTTCCCGGGCTGCTCAGGGGCGCCGGCCCCCAAGGCCGTGCGGCGGGGACTAACCGGGCACCGCGATTGGCCGCGGCCGGCATCGCTCGCCCAGAGAACCGAGCCGGCGGGGCGGAGAGGAAGTGGTGGCTGCCGCCCTGCACCAACCATGTTCGGGCGGCGGGCGAATGTCACCAGGCTCCCACAGCGGGTCGGAGGGCACGGGGCGGGCACTCGGATCCCCCAACAGCGTCCCCGAGACCCCCCAGGGCTCGACAGTCCCCCTATGCCCGCCCGCGGGGCGCCGCTCGGTCCCTGGAGGCTCCCCGCCCCCACACCTCGCCCGCTCCGTAGCCTAGGCGGGTCGGGCCCAGCGCGCCAGGCCGGCCCGGGGGCGCCCGCAGGGACCCGGAGGCGCTCTCAGCTAGGCCGCGCCCGAGCGGTTGACCCCTGCGCTAGGAACCCTCCCAGGACGCGCCTCTCCGGCGCCTAGTGCGCTGGGACAAGTGCAGTGACAAAGCCCGGAGGCCAGGCCAGCGCTGGCCGGCGGGCAGGAGGACGCGACGTCCCTGGCGAGTGGCGGCGGCCCAGCCCCCAGGAAGCCGGGCGCGCCGGCCAGGCCCGCGCCCAGCCGCGCGCGGAACCCGCCCGGCCCGAGTGGCCGCTGCCACCCCACGCTCGTCACCCGACCCCGAGCCCTGCGGGCGAGCGCATTCTGGGACCGCCTTATGGCACCCTTCAAGTTTACTGTGGCCACTGCCCGGACACGGGCATCTGGGGACCGCGGGTGCCAGTCTATTTACACCGGAGACTACCGGGAGAGAAGGGCCGCTGGGCACCGAGAAGAACCCTGTTCCCTTCTTCGGACCTGGTGGCGACAGTGTCTGTAAACACACCAAACACACACACACACACACACACACACAATCTTATTTTAAATGAGGCCCGACTCCAGCGGATCTGCACCCACAACGCACGACACCTGGGGCGCAGAATCACAGAGCAGATCTGTGTCCATGGAGCCACCTCACCGCATCTGCAAATCCAAAAGTGAAATTAAACCTCCACTAACCTCCTCCTCCCTCTCTACCTCCTCCTCCTCCTCCTGGCAGCCTCAGCAGCCCCAGTACCAGCAGCAACAGCAGCAGACCCCTGCTTCCCCTAAAATCAGATGATCCATAACTGCGCCGACTCTTCCTCCAAAAATCGGTATTAATATTTATGAACCCCGGCATTTTCCGTCTGCAAAACATCGTGTCAAAGCATCAGGACGCACATACATACATAGCTCCTCCTGTCCCCCATCAACATGCCCTCGAGAGAAAACACACGCACAGTCACAACTATTATTTGAAAAAAAATGTTACCTCTCAGTGTGCTTTTTTTCACGCTACCAATACAATCCCGCAAGGTGTAAATGTTGTTAGGGTGTGTAAAATGGAAATGAAAGCCCGTCAGTTGAATAATCGCAGGAGCAAAACTAAAAGTTACTCCCCGGCTTGCCTGAGAACAGTCCAGATCGAAAGCAAAACAAGGAGAGGAAACTGCGAGGAGCCGAGGCTGGAAATCCCCCCACCCCCGCCCTCTGCCGGCCCCGCTCCCTCCCTCGCTCCCCCTCCGCCCTCCTCCCTCCCCGCCCTTCCTCCCCAGTGTTTGTTTCAAGCTTGTGCAACCCGGAGGTGGAGGCAGAGGGAGGGCTCCAGCCGCCAACCGGGAGGTGCGGAAGTTCGCCGCCGCTGTTCATTGGCGGGCAGCGCGGCTTTCATCATTTCTCAGAAAAGTCAATTTCATTTTCACTTCCCTATGGCGCGGCTGCGGGGAGCAACAAGCGGCAACGCGTGAGTGTGTGGCTCGCGCGGAGGGGCGCTCGCTTTTCGCTCCCCGTGCGGGCTTCAGAAGAGGCGGGCCAGGCGCAGGCTTGAGAACTGGCGACCAACTAGTGGCCGAGAAGAAGGAAGGAGGTACCTGACTCTGCACCCTACCTGAAGGCGGGGGACCGACCGGGAGGGCGCCCGGGGAAGCCCAGGGACCCTTCCTGAGCCATGGGTTCAGTGTTCAGAACCGCTGTGCTCTGGCTGCTTAGACAAACTCATCTTGGGAAGTCGCCCGCTGCAAAGGAATGTAAGGAAATTGGCTGAAAAGAGGGCATTACTTGTGCCCCTCCTTTATTGGAGCTCCTACTGGGGGGAGTCCGGGGAGGGGGGCGGTTGAAGGGCCAGCCTGGCATTGTGTGGAAGCTAGGATGATTAGGAAGGCCTTTCCCAGTAAGTCACCCTCCACTGTTCCTTCATGCCTGTGCCATACCTGTTCCTTCCTGCCAGATGAGATGGGCAAGGTTGTGAGTTTTTCTTAAACTCCGGATGCCTTGATTGGGGCTGGTCTTGGAGGGAAAGCTTAAAATGCTGCCAATTAACTTCTATCCAAGTTCAAATCTGACCTCCTTATTAGCTGGACATCCCTGGCCGCTGCCTTCCATGCTGTTCAATGGCGATAATAAAGAATGCAGCTGTTCTTGCCTTATAGGCTGTACTAAGCCAGCTCACTTGGAACCTCCTCCTCTTTGGTCACCTAGGTTACATTCCATGTTTCTTCCCTGGCTTACAGTTTTATCAGCCTTCTAACAGCCTTCTCTACCCCCCCCCCCCGGAGAAAGTTCTACCACGTCTTCATCACAGAATGGCTGGATTCCACAGTCAGAAAAAAGGACAGTATCCATGCACCTGTGCAAAAAAATTAGGTGGCATTAAGAACCCCATCTTGTGGCCTCAAAAACAGGTCCCTCGTGCACACACTGTCCTTTATTTCTCCCATAATAACACTATGCAGTCCTTGCTTTCATGTTTCATGTATCAATAACCACAAAAGTATACAAACTGCAAAATGGTTGTTTCTCTTTTTCTACCTAAGTTGAAAATCTAATAACCATCAGTCTTTTTTTTTTTTTTTTTTTTGTCTATGGGTGCATGTGGTACATGGATGCCTGTGTACAAGGCATGTTCTCACAGAGGCCAGAGTGTCTTTGCCCTTTTATTTCTCTACAGTATTGCTTTGAGACAGAGTTCCTCACTGAACCTAGAACTAGGCCGGCAGCCAGCTGCCCCACAATCTTCATGTCTCTGCCAGCCACAGCTCTGGAATTAGTTGGGCACATAGCCAGGCGTGGCTTTTCAGGGGAGTACTGGGGATTTGAACTCAACTCCCTGTGCTTGCCAGACAAGCTCTCTTCCCCCTGAGCCATTTCCAAGGGCCCTCTTCTTTCCGTTGTTTCCTTTGCTGCTGTTGCTCTGCTGCTCTTGGTTTTATTTGTTTGTCCGTTTTTAGACAGGATCTTCCTGTGAAGTCCAAGGTAGCCTGGAATTGCAGGCATGTGCTGTATTTGCTTATTTTAACCTCTACCCAAACCATTGTCTTCTAGTCCCTAGAACAGGGAGAGGAAGCAACGAATGTTTCTTTCTCAACTTCTTGCTCATTGCAGTTTGAGTATCTTTTTTTTGTTTTGGTTTTTGTTGTTGTTGTTGTTTTGGTTTTGGTTTTTCAAGACAAGGTTTCTCTGTGTAGCCTTGGCTGTCCTGGACTCACTTTGTAGTCCAGGCTGGCCTCGAACTCACAGCAATCCGCCTGCCTCTGCCTCCCGAGTGCTGGGATTAAAGGCATGCACCACCACGCCCGGCTCCAATCTCAGTATATTTTATGTGCAGGCTCAAGGAGGAAAAGAAAACATGAGGTCTTGTGGGGCCAACCCATGTCTCCTTCCTGATCTCTATGACAGAAGCTGCCTTACCGGTGGAAACTCAGGGGAGCCGGGCAGGGATGCCCGCAAGTCACTACTCCGAATCCTAATCACCTATAGCCATACAGGGAGGCTAGTCCTGGAAACTCCATTGTTAGGTGCAGAAAGCACCCCAACTACATGCTTCTCTGATGATTGGCCTCCCATTTGTGTGATTTCACTAGATTCTCCATCAAGAAATGGGCCTGCCTGCTGTGAGTTCCGCACGATCTCACTCTTTCAGAAAGCCATACCCCAAGCATGCATGGTGTTTGGTAAGCAACAAAAAGTTTGCTTGGACTGTTTAGGCTTTATCAGTTGTCCTCGGGACCTTCCTTCACACAACAGCCATTGGTCCGTCCATCCAATTAGTCATATCAGTGTAACACCCCTTTTATCTACTTTATTTTGCTTTGGTTTCTTAATGCCTCTGCCTCCCTTCAAACCTCTGAAGGTTAGAAGGTACAGGGATCTTAGACCTCTTTAAACTTAGTTCTGATTGGTTAGGGTTGCCTGGTTCTTTGGGAATATACCAATCTCAGTCGCAAGGGCATCTAGCAGTCCAGCGGAGCCAGCAGCCTTCTTCTTTTTTCCGCCCATCTCCTTGAGGCCCCCTCTCCCCCTACCCCCCTCCCAGAGCATCATTGGAAGTGTCCTTTGAAGCATCCTTTCTCTCTCTGAGCTCTGATACTTATATCCTCTCCGAGTCCTCAGAATTTCATTAACTGGAGCTGGTAAAGGTCACGCCCCTCTCTGAGCCAAAAGGACACACTTATCAGCTGCAGGCAAACTAAAAGCAGCCACATATATTTCACACTGGGATTAAAAGGAAAACATATGATAAAGAACACAAAACTTTGACTACAGATCAGTATCCACCCAGTCGCAACCAGCTGTGTCCTATTCACAGGCCGATGTGACTGACAGACACCCCAGTGTCTCTGGGTAGCACCTAGAGCATAACCTTCAGTCATTGCAGTTCGTGAGAACTGTGCCCAGTCACCACCTTCCTCGGGTTCTTCCACACCAATAGACACATTGTTATCCAAGATAAACAGAAACTTACTTCACTTAAAGCCCAATTCTAATGTCCCCCCCCCTCTCTCTCTCCCTCTCTCTCTCTTTCTCTCTCCCTCTCTCCCTCCCTCCCTCCCTCCCTTCCTCCTTCTCTCCCTCCCTCCCTTTCTCCCTCTCTCTCTCCCCCTCCCTCGCTCCCCCCCCCCCCTCCCTCCCTCCCTCCCCCTCCCCCTCCCCCTCCCCCTCTCCCTTTCCCGATCCCGCCCTCAGAATCCATCTGGAGCTTTCAGAATAAAGGTGATTCTGGTTCTAAGACATAAAGTCAACTTGACATGGTGGCAGACCACCATCTAGCTACATGTGCTGTGCTGCCAGTGCACCCACCCTACAAGGCCTACATCCTGCCCTTTCAAGCCAGCTGGCTTCCTTTATTTGTAGAACATCAAATTCATTCTCAAATCCCTTATTTATCATTAGCCTGGGGCCCAGCACATAGAGAGTCAAATATTTTTTTAATTCACAGTTCCTTGCTCCTTTCTCTGAGTTCTTGCAGAATAGTCTAGGCTTTCTCAGAGCATCTGTTTTATGCATCAATTACACTTTAAAAGATTCATTTATTTTATTGTATGTGTATGAGTGAGCTGCTTGTATGTATGTATGTGGGCTAGATGTGTGCCTAGAGAGCACAGGAGTCAAAAGAGGACATCAGGTCTCCTGGAACTAGAGTATGGTTGTAGGTTTCCATTTGGAAACTTTGTGCTTAAGTCCACTACAAAAGGCGTAAGGGCTCTTAGCTGTTGTGCCATCACTCCAGACCCCTTTAATTGCAGTCTAATACAAACATAACTGATTACCATTATACAGAAGTCAGAAAATATAGAGAAGTTGAAAGAAAATAGTGTTGCTGAGCGTGGTAGCACACAGCTGTAATCCTAGCATCTGTGAGGCTGAGGGAAGCTAATGCTGAGTTCAAGGCAAGCCTGGGCTACATTGGGAGACCTTGTTTAAAGAGAAACAAGGTTGAAGATATAGCTCTGTTGTTAATGTTTTCTTAATGTGAATCTGGCCCGCCACCATGTGCATGAACGTGTACACACACACACACACACACACACACACACACACACACACACACGCACACACACACATACACACACATACGGGGCAGTCCTGAAATTTTATCCTCAGAAATAGATCTACCGATATTTGTATGTACTTCCAATTAGTAATTTTTGAAGTGTGCCATTTCCAATCCTCATCTGCTCGTCGTTTCGTTGTGCGGACTGCACTTCCCATCCTCCTCTGGGCTTATGTGATGTCTTCCTGTCCTGTACCACTTCTTGGCTGGCTCCTCTTTTGCTGCCAGCCCCCTAAATTATGGTGTTTCCAAGCATTCTATCTTCAACCCTCTTATTTTCTCATTTTATATGCTCTTTCTCTTTGGGTGCTCTCGTCCACGCCCAAAGCCTCAGATATCGCTACAGATGGTCCTCAACTTAACAGTTGTTCTACTTATAATTTTCCAATTACGCAGTGGCACGGAGAGCAGCAAGGACTCAGTAGAAACCATACTGAGAATTCTGAATGTTGGTCTTGTCTGTTTGTTTGTTTGTTTGTTTGTTTTTTGAGACAGGGTTTCTCTGTAGCTTTGGCTGTCCTGGCCTTGCTTTGTAGACCAGGCTAGCCTTGAACTCACAAAGATCCATTTGCCTCTGCCTCCCAAGTGCTAGCATTTAAAAGCGTCTTTTCCTGGGCTAGCACTGTGTGATATAATACTTGGTTGCCGTGTTGGGCAGTGGCAGACATCCTCATCTCCCAGGCAACCGCAGGGTCACCAGGTGAAATGGTCCCTACCCTGCAACATCCCAGTTGCTAAACCATAGCCTTCCCTATGTTAGGTATATCAAATGCATTTTAGGATACGGTGCTTCCACTTGTGATGGGTTCGTGAGGGCCAAGCCCCTCACAAAAGGAGAAGCATCTATATTTGGTGAGGATTTCAAAGTAAAACTCTGAGCTGCAAACATGTATTACCTCCTAGATGTTGGTGAGATCCTTATATATTCCAAATTCAGGTCAATGCTCATACTGGGAAAATAAAGTCTCACTATGTAGCCCAGGCTGCCTTGGAGTCAGGATCCTACTCACCCAGCCTCACCAGCTCTGGGAGTACAGTCTAAAAGTAAACTCGTACCATCTCCTTCCTATACACATCATTCCATGGAGAGCCAGGAATCTAGGAAACATCACAGCACACACACACACACACACACACACACACACACACACACACACACACAAACACAACTTGTCTGAGCCCCTGAAGCTCCCCTAGATATAGGTACAGTTTGCAATTTTCCAGGCCCTTAAACTCATAAAACCTAGGATGAATAGCACTGTGTTCTTATGCCTTTGATGAAATGTCACTGTAGATCAGAGATATAAATATGACTCAGAACATCCACAGTAACAAAATATTTCTTGGCTCTTTGATCACACACACACACACACACACACACACACACACACACACACACACAC
>OU015752.1:21824339-21840926 GCA_907169655.1 Acomys percivali
ACACACACACACACACACACACACACACACACACACACACACACACAAATAAACCTCTGTGGAAAATTAATCAATATAGCAAAATGCAATCTTTTTGGTAGTCTGTGAAAAAAGGACCATTTGCTTAATGGTAAAATTAGAACATTTTCTCAGAGATTGCATTTTTTCATTTCATCTACCGAATGGACACCCTACAGAATCCTTCTGGGCACAATGACAGTGATGTCTTTCTCGTCAGGAGAGTTGAGTAAAGACAGTGGTTACAATATGAGTAGGCCTCTCTATGAGTAGATCTTGAGTAGATCGGGGGAAAAAACCGAATATATGCTCAAAGTGAGCCCCTTTTTAAAATGGGCATTTAATGGTATCCTACAGATAAATAAGAGACTTTAATAACATCATCACTCAATTAGCAAATATATGCCAGATGTCCAGAAATGCTTCTTAGTGCTGCCTATCTAGCAGTGAACCAAAGGAATAAAAAACCACTGTCATCTGGGACAGTTTTTTTTTCCTCTTACAGACTAGTCAATTACCATGTTCATTTGCACTGTAGCATCTCAGTCATGGTGGGCAGGGACATCACCTCTAGCCATTAAGGCAGCCCCTAGAATTGTACATCCCAGTTCTAAGACGGTGCAATATATAACTCAGAGACCCTCACCAGACTGTCAGCAAATGCTACAGTTCTGTCTACAGAGTCTCAGCAACCACTTCTGTGCTGGCCACTGGGGTCTCCTCCATGGTTCAAAAATTCGGGGGCGCGGGGATAAGATGGCTACATAGTGAGGATTCTACACTTACTAGAAAACATGATCAGTATATAGCTAAGTCCTGCACTGCAAAAGAACATTCTGGTTAAGTCCAAAATGAATCAAGACAACCAGGTGAAAGGCCAGATTCTAGCAAAGACAACAGGACTGCAGTGCCCTGCAAAGCCTTGAATGGAGTTCTGTGAAACTGGTAACGCGTTGGAGAAATTTTTGAGCATGTTTGTTCATTGCTCCTATTTCACTAAACACAGAAACAAAGCTTAGTTTGTTACAAAATCATGAAAATCATGAGTTTACATTGGGTAATATATTGCCCAATGCTTAGTAATAAATATTCTGATGAATAAAAGGGAAACATAACTCTAAATTTTCCAGGATAGCTCTCCATCCTCCCCCTCTCTCCCACTTCCCTCCCTCTCCCCATCCCACTCTCTCCCTCTCCTGTGTGTGATAAGGCTTCTTGTCCAAAGGGAAGGCTTTCAAATTCAAAAACTGCTATGAGTTGGTTTTCAGGATCATTTCCCAAGCTTCTTTAAAGCTAAGTGAAATGCGTCCATAGCTTTAGCTTGTCGTCCATCCGAAAGGACCGTTGTAATGCCTTTGGGGATTAAGGAAAGAAATTTCAAATGTGCAACCTAAACTCAGCGAAGTAGAGCTGGAGATGTGGCTCAGCCCGTAAAGTGCTTGCTGTGAAAGCTTGGGAAGCAGAGTTCAGATCCTCAGCCTGTAATCCCAGCAGGCAAGTCTCTGATTTGGAGGCTAGCCTGGTCTACATAGAGATCTGGGCTAGCCAGGACTACATAGTAGGTAAGACCCTGTCTTTAAATAAACAAATAAGTAAGTAAATACAAGATCACGTCGTGGGTGCTGGAGGTTAGACTTCAGCATGTAAACAGGGGACAGAAAACATGATTTAACCCACAGCATCGTTCCCAGTTAAGGATGAAATGCCTGAGCAAAGGAACAAGTTGGGACAGATGCACCAGGAGTCAGAGGCCTGGAATCTTCTGCGCGTTGACAGGAAGAGTTGGGAGGATATGGAATGTGGCGAGGGGTGGGCAGAGATAGATCAAGGAGTCTGGATTTTATTCTAAGAACAGTGGGAATTGTGGAATCCACCTATGGTTTCAAAAATCATGCAATAAATTTCCAAATTGCCTCTTCAACATCAAAGACGCACAAAGATTTCTTAACTTGCTGGCCTTCTGTAGTGCTTTGCAACTGCTCCCTCACTGCCTCTCAGCTGGGAAACATGCTGATCTCCGGTCAGTGTTCTTAATTCTATTTTATAAGTTCTTAAGTCAAAGTTTTCATTTCTGTCTTAAGTCAAAGTTTTCATTTCTGTCTAGCTTCGCCTCTGGTTTCTTTCTTCATGGGTAAATGAAGTGAATTTAGTTAATGACTTTTTACAGCATATAACCAAAGCATCTTATATAAGGGAGGGTGGGTGCATACAGACTTGAGGCATACACTAGTTTCTTGAGGTTTTTGGATAGAAAATGATAATTTTTCGAGATTGTGTCATGATAAAAAAAAAAGTCAACATTCATTCCAGAATTGTAATGGCTCTAGACACATTTGAGTTTTGATTTCTAACATTCTTCAGATTTTTTTAAATGAAAAACTTCTTTTGTAATAGTTTCTAAAATTTTTAAGATTTATTGGCATGTGGGAAACTTCATAACTGAACATTTATTAAACAGTCTTATTGTGGTTTGAACATCTATTAAACAGTCTTATCATGGTTGTTTGTTTGTTTGTTTGTTTGTTGTCTGTTTCTTTTTGAACTTGAAATTATGGATCCTGGTTTTAGACTCCACTCTTTATATTTGTTTTTCAAATTGGGTAAAAAGCAGCTCAAACTGGCCTCATATTTGCTAGCTACTGAGGCTGGCCTCAAACTCTTTTCTCTTCCTGCCTCCACCTTCGGCGTTCCGGGCTTCCATGCCTCCATGGCTTCTCAGGCTTCCCTCTGTCCTAACCAAAGAGGTTTCCTTTTTAACCTTTTTAACCTCTTTGATACTTTGAAGTTCTGGGCTGGGGAAGAGAGTCTGTTGATTGAAAAAGAGAAAGGAGATAACAGTCACTGTCATACTTATCACTGGAGATAAGGAAGAAAACACAACCAGCTGTGTTCAAGACACCAGAGAAGACCGAAGGAAGCTTCTGGACCAACTGCGCAAGGCTCTGCAAGCACAGGCACCACTGGTGGAGTTCCATCAGCGTGAAGCTAACTGAATGCACGCCGTGAGCCCAGCCGTGTCAGGGACACCAACTTCTTGGGCCCATCATTAGTCAAGACAGTCTCAAATTATCTCCATGGTATTTTTCACTTCCTTCCCTGCTGAGGACTTTTCACTGATGTAAGACTGGCTGTGTTATAGCCTTGTGTTCCACAAGGCATAGGGCTGACACCAGCTTGCTTCCATGAGGCACCCCGATGGCCCTTTATTTCCTGACTGAGAAATTGGCAGAAGCGTATCACTTGCCCTGTCATCTCTCACAGTGCTTACCTCTGATCACATAGACACTTTTTCATTTGTGGATTTTTTGTTTGTTACGAACTTAAATGTGGCAATGGACACTATTCATACCACACATGGAAGATAAAAGAAAATTAAGCTTTCATATGAACACGGTATGAACACCTCAATGGCATCATGAATAAGACCCAAAGGAAATACTTCAAAATGGCAGTCATAGTTATGTTTGATAAGTTAGTTCTTTTTCTTTCTGGCTGGAAATCTGCTCCTCATATTCTGCTTGCATGATGATTTCCATGTATAATGGAAGTTAATCTTGTCTATTAAAAAGAAATACTTGAGCTGTGCAAGGTGGTGCACACCTTTAATCCCAGCACTCGGGAGGCAGAGTCAGGCGGATCAATGTGAGTTCAAGGCCAGCCTGGTCTACAAAAGTGAGTCCAGAACAGCCAGGACCGGTTACACAGAAAAATCCTGCCTCGAAAAACCAAAAGAAAAAAGAAAAAAAGAAAAAAGAAGAAAGAAATACTTGATTATAGATTTCATTTTTGTCCATGTAAAATTTGGAATGCTTTTTGCAGGTGGTTTCAGGAATTTACTTCTTGCTACTTTTATAAATTATGTATTAACTCCTTAAATTTTTTGTTTTTCTATAGTGTTTCAGGAAGAAAACCCTGAATTCCCACATCCAGTATACCATGAGCGTGAACACGGTATTTAAGGATTTTTTTTTTAATCTATATATCTTCACGTTTCATTGAAGATTATTTTTTCCTACAAATGCTTTGTAATTTCTTAGTATTTTCCCCAAATGCTTGTTTTCAAAATAATTTGGTTTTAGTCATTTAAATAACCGCTCTCAAAGGAGCGTCTGCAGCATGAGAAATAGATACAGAAGAGCAGAGATTCTGGAATTTGGTGCTCACAAGATATGGAAATAACATCATTCACGTGCTAGTTGGGAACGGTCAAGAGTTCAAAGAAAGCTAATAACAGGTAAAAAGCCTTTTCTAGTTTTTAATTTCATTTCACTCATGTGAAAGTTCAATTACGATGTTCTCAGAAGTCCACTTCAAGGGGCCAACAAGATGGCTTGGCAAGTGGAGGCACATGCCACCCGGGCCTGCCGACCCATTCCTTGAAGCTACCATGAAGGGAGAACCCTGACTTCTGAGAGAAATTCCCTGACTTCCACATACATGCCATTGCACACCCCAAACCCACACATACATCATGCACGCAGGTGTGCACAGTAATAAAGAATAAGCTTTTAAAAGATAGGTTTTCTATTTATGTGTCTGTGTGTGGGTGCTTGCCATGCATATAGAGGATGAATCTGAGGGAGCCAGAAAAGTGCATCAGATCTGCTGGAGCTGGAATTAATGGCAGGTGTAATCTGTTGCATGCGTGTGCTGAAAACCAAACTTGGGTCCTCTGCAAAAAGCAGCAAAGGCTCTTAACCTCTGAGCCATTTCTCTAGTCCAAATAACCACATATTTTTAGAGACAGGGTCTTACTATGTAGCTCTGGCTGGTGTGGACCTCACTATGTTGACAAGGCTGGCCTCAAACTCAGAGACCCACCCGCCTCTGCCTTCCGAGTGCTGGCATTAAAGGCATAGTCCACCATGCCCAACTCAGATATATAATTGTTTTAAAGTCCATATCAGAGCTTCACAGATGGCTCAGTGGTTAAGAGTACTTGCTGATTTTGCAGAGGACCTGGGTTCAGTTCCCAACACCCCCCCACGGAGGTTCACAACTATCTGTAACTCTAGTTCCAGCGGATCTGACACCCGCTTCTGACCTCCATGGGCGTTAGGTGTGTAGGTGGTACCCAGACACACATACAGCCAAAACATCCATAGAAATCATCTTTAGAGACCACCTTGGTGTCCTGCTCAGACCCCACAATTGCAGGAAGGAAGCAAACAGCTGGTAGAGTCCAGTACCTTCCCACTCAGAACCTCACAACCCAGTCGTCAGAGCTGGGCAATTACTCTCAAGGAGATTGATGTTCCTTTTATTGATGTAACATTCATCAAGCCGGAAGCTAAACAGCCCACAGAGAGGAAGCTGGTTTGGCTTTACCTTTAGCATGCAAGTATGAGTGAGTGAGAGAGAGAGAGAGAGAGAGAGAGAGAGAGAGAGAGAGAGAGAGAGAGAGAGAGAGAGAGAGAGAGAGTGTGTCCCCTCGTCCCCCTATCCCAGCTCCTAGCCATAGGCTTATGTGCTGGGAAACTTGGTCCCAGGTTGGCACTGGTGTGATTTGGTGAAGTTGATTTGGTCCTATTTGCCAGCTTTAGGAGTTAACGTGGTTCTTTCGGGACCCTAATTGGTTCCAAATACAATGGGTTGTCATAAGGAAGCAAAGCAGGCCTGTTACTGGGGCTGTCTGGCTTCCCTGTCATGCTGTGTCATCACTTCTTGTGTGACTTCCAGCATTAATGCCGTTTGTCGTATTATGATGTGCCTAGAAGTCTTGCCCTGAACGGAACAGTTGCTGAACCTCCTTTTGCATGAGCAGAACTGCGAGTTAAATAATAAAATGCTTTATTTTTTCATTTCTGTGTGTTTTTTTTTGTTCACTTAAGTGTAGGTGTTCCAGGAAGCTTTGCACCCATAGAGCTGAAGTTACAGGAGGCTGTGAGGCGCCCACACGCTGGAAATAGAAACTTAACCACTGAGAAATCGCTCCCCACACACCCCGCACCCCCCAATACCTTGTTTTTTTTTTTTTATTAAGTATTGACTGCCGAGTATTCTATCATAGCAGCAAATGCCAACCTCATACAGATAGTAAACATCATTGTTTTGCAGAGCAAAACGCTGCAAAGGAAAGGTTTGTCAGGGTTCCAGCACGGAGTAGAACCTGATCTTAGTCTTAAAGAAGAGCTGAAAAGTAAACAGCAGAGTAATTAAAAAGGGATTTATATGTGCATCGTCAATTACTTAATACCCAGCATTTAAAAACCATGACAGAAGCTTTCAGACTTTTAAAGAGCCTCCACAAAGAACACGGACTTAGCAAACTGATTTGGTACCACAGCCCAGTACAGTTAACAGTTTTAAACTAAAGCTATGTTGTTGACGTATATATTCAAGATATTAGTAGAGATGTGAGTGTGGCATTTGTTTGTCTCCAATTAAAAGTTGGAACTGGGAGGAGGAGACCTGGAGCCAACGTGGGAGATGTGTGCCTTAAAAAAAAAAAAAAAAAAAAAAAGATCTGTAATACATCTCTTAGCCCCTGAGACCATAGATTGAAACCAGTTTCCTTGTGACACTTCAACTGAATCCCTGAGAATGAAAGGGAAGTGTCACAGTCACCAGATGAATGCCGGAAGATGAGAATTCCTAGGCTCGCTTTGGGCATTCATTAGTAGGCGGGCAGCTGTAATGACTGTGGTGGCCTCACTCGTGCTCACATTCAGGATGAATGGAAGATTAGCCTCAAGTTATTTGTTAACTCAGCATTTCGCTCACAAGTTACTTTAATTACATGCCCGTGTCTATTCCTTAACAACAAACATCTGGTGGAAACTGAAGAAAATATCTTCTATCCAGATGTTTAGCTTATGGCCAGGGAGGCAGAACACCTGTGTACTAAAATAGCATTTTACCAGATGTTTGATATTATATGTCTGGAGACCAGCTCCAGCTCTGGGTACAGGCTGCCACGAGGTGTCCAGGCCACCATGAGGGCTCTGCATAAAGGCTCATTATGCTTACCAAGGTGAGGACAGAAGGACTTTTATAACTCCTAGGCTATGAGGTACACCTGGGGCTGGTGTCTGCCCTCCTGTACTATTTGTACAAATAAACCTGAGATAGGGAAAAAGTAAGTAACTAAATGTTACTATAAGCTTAGCAATTTTGATCTCTCAATACACTTTAATCAGCAGAATAAGTTTCACTGTGTCATAGGCCTCAACAAACATTCATATCTTAATGTGGCATATGCATACATATGCATATCTGTATATATATGCATATATATACACACATGCATACATATGCACGTACATACGTATTATGTGTGTGTGTATACAAGGAAGGACATATTTACTACAGGTACTGGCCCACATGATTAAGAAGTCTCACCACCTGTCATTTACAACTAGAGACCTTGGGAATCGAACCCCAGACCCAAGCTGGTGGTGGAAATGAGCCTAAGAACCTAACAGGTTGGTGTGTATGTGCTGGCCTGGGCCTGAAAGCCCACAGACCAGGAGCACTGTGTCCTAAGTTGGATGGAGAAGCTGAATTTACCATTTTCCTTTGTGTTTTATTCTAACCTCCCCTCAACAGATGGGACTATTCTCTACCCCGTCACTGAGGCATATCTCTCTTCTCCAGTCTGCTAACTCAAGAAATAGCCCTTGCACAGAGGGAAAAATAAACAAAATATACTGGTGTGAATTCATGAAAATATCATAATGAGCCCATTACATCATATACGACCTTTTTCACAAGAGCTAATGCTCAGCAAGGTTTAGTCACCCAGAAACACTACTAGACCCACCCAAAAACAATGTACCTCAAGCACTCCAGGTACCTTTACCTCTGTGAAGTTGGCGTATGATCCTGACCAGTGTATGTGTGTGCATGCATAGGAATGGGTGGGGTCATTAACAAAGCTTAAGCGCATGTCTGTTCATTTTCATTATTAACATTTCACTTTTTGTAGATTGACCTCAGCGCCAGCTCTCTCAACTACTTGAGATGGTGGTGGTGAGGGCATCACTGCCACACCCAAGATACCTCATGGCAGCCAAGTGGTGCGACCAGCTCTCCCACACTCTCATCACCAGGGTTGGCTTACCTGTGCCCCCTTGACCAAGGCCAGCACTTCTGTGCTGCCCAGGAGAGATGCAAGGCCTCATCTCCCGAGTGTTGTAGCCATGAAGGACAGGGATAGCTCATCTGCTGTCATGACCCCAAGGCTGGTTCTCCCAACCCCCTCCTTCTATACCACGCTGCCTGGATTTTATTTGATTTTTATGTGTCCTAAGCGTAAAAGAGCTTTGACCACCAAGCTAAGGCATCAAGCTAGGATGAATCAGGCTCTGCCTATACCTGAAATAAGAACACCAACAACAGGGTTTCTCTTTGCCAAGACCTACTGTGTCTGTTTTTAAACACTTTATCCTCCTCATCATCAGTTCCTTGAGGGCTAAGGGTCTAATGCCCAACTGGGTATGTTATCCTCTCTTCTGAACTATAGGAACAAGCTCTGTTTGTTTGACTGCTTATTTGTTGTTGACTTTTTTTTTTTTTCAAGACAGGGTTTCTCTGTCTTGGCCCTTTTTCAGGGGACAGATGAGGCAACCCTGATGATGAGAGTGTGGAAGAGATGCTCCCACCACCTGGCTGCCATGAGGTATCTTGGGTGTGGTAGTGATGCCCTCCCCTCCTCCCTCCAAGTAGTTGGGAGAGATGGCCCTGAGGTATGAGAGTGGGAGAGCTAGCTGTACTAAACTCGCTTTGTTGACCAGGCCAGCCTCGAACTCACAGAGATCCACCTGACCCTGCCTCCCTGAGTGGTGGGATCAAAGGCGTGCGCCACTAACACCTGGCTAACACCAGTTCTTAACTGGTGTCTCTGCTGCTGTTGTTGTTTCCAAACAGTTGGTTCTGTTCAGATGCACCATAGTGTTGTTGAAATATATCAAGTGGTCCACATGTAGTCCAACCCAGGCTACCCACCTCCCTACAGTTTTCTCTCCCACTCTTTCCCTTGTCCCATAGAGCACACTACAGTGTATAGGCAAAGTGTAGCTGAGTGCTTGAAGAATTATTTTTACATTTTCTTAAATGGCTAGGTGGGGAGCAGGAAACTCAAATGAACAGTATTTCAAAACACATGACGATTATGTGTAATTCACATTTCAGTATCTACAACCAAAGTTGTAGAGCATCACAGCCATACTTCTTTGTATGTATGTCTTGTCTGGGGTTGCTTTTGTGTCCAAATCACAGAGCTAAGAAGCGGCAACCAAGGCTGCATGGCACACAGAGCTTAAAACACTCACCAGTCAGTTCTCTGCAAAAGAAGTTTGCTACCTCTTGTCTCTGCCACACTGTCCTCCTTCCTGTACCTATAAATTCAGCCTGTGCAGTCCTTCATCCTGGAATGCTGTTTCCAGGCCTTTTTCCTTCTAGCATGTTCTTCTCTAGCATTCCCCATGGGTTTGGTTTTCATGTGGTCTCACTGAATTTTCACAAAACCATCAGAAAGTCACATGACTGGAATGCATGCCTTTACACCTAGGGACAGTGTTTCTAAATCCTGGATGGAGAGGTTCGGTTTGAGATTTTTTTTTTTTTAAATTCCTCTCCAGCAGTAGTCAGGGAATGAGGTGCTCTTGTGAGAGCATGGTTGGCTCTGAATTCCATTAGCATGGTGGCACCTTCTGCAGAGAGTGTGAACTGCTGGCCCCTCTCGCACGGAACACACATGTAGAAGCTGAAGGAAAAAGCAGCATATTCCAAGACCCAGATTTTTATGTTTTATAATAAGAAATAAGATAAGAAGATGCCAGATATTAGATTATATGAGTTTATTAAGTGAGCATGGGGAGAGAAGGAAAGGGGGAGGGAGGGAGAGAGAGAGAGAGAGAGAGAGAGAGAGAGAGAGAGAGAGAGAGAGAGAGAGAGAGAGAGAGAGAGAGAGGGGGGGAAGAGAGGGAGGAACAAGGCGGGCCTATGGCAGCTAAGCAATGGCATCACAGGTAGGCAGACTGAAGCAGAATGTTAACATTCCTCTCTTTTCCTATAATTAAAAAGTGAGGAACACTGGATTGTTTTTATATAAGATAAGTTAAAGTATATAAATGTAGGTAAGGGAGAAAAGCAATAGCAACAAAATGTCCAGATGATATGGTGAAGGGGAAGGAAAAGCTCTGTCCTGAAAGTTCAGGGCATAGGGCAGGCTATGCCAGCCATGTCCTGCAGCGGACAGGGCCTGAGGAGTGCTGGGAGAACCTGGAGCTGTTTGTCCCGGGTCTGGAGCTCACCATTTCAGTCTTCTGTAAATGGATAAGGGGTGAAGTAATCATTTTAACTGCTTCCTGCAGACAGTAGGGCGGTGACAGAGGGTCAAAAGGCTGAAATGTTGGCCAGGTTCTGGAAGAACAGGCTGTTGCATTTGCTATCCAGGGTCTGAGAACATCTGGGACTGGGAGGGACAATGCAGGTCCAGCTGACATGATCTGTGAGGTTGGACTGGAGCAACTGTATCATCTAATATCTGGCATCTGGTATCTTATCTCTTATTATAAAACGTAAAATTGGTGCCTGAAACCCGAAACGGGAAATCCAAAATGCCACATTCCTCTCTCTCCGTATTTTTGCTGCTCTCTCACTTCCTGCTGCCTGACCGGAGCCACCTGTGAGGAGGCCTTCCCAACCAGCTTTTCAAGACTGCCACTGAGACTGTGATTCTAAGCTGAGGTAAATTTCTACTGCTTTGTTCACTCCTGTTGCCCAAAGCAGAGCACATGTGATTCATTCTGCCTCATGGCTGGGCACCCCCTCCCCCAAGGGCGCTGTTTGAGATGAACCCCGGTGTGGACTAGTGGACTGCCAGACCATCTATTATTGGCAAGCAAATGCCCACAGCAGAGTGTGACCAATTTTGTGTCCCTGTGGTTCAAGTGACTCTGAGCTGGCCACTTGCAGGTACCCTCTCTGCCTATCGCTACACTGCACCAACTAGCCTCTCACACCCCACACCACCCTCCACACCACCACACCCCTCCCACAAGGGCACATCTCAGGTAATCCTCCTGGTTTGGGTTATTCCTCTCGAACACTGCACTCAGCCACCCTGAGTCACTGCAGCCTGATAGCATTGTTCAAATCTGCCAGCAAAGCGCCATCCTTAAGGGCAACCACATCACTAGCCGCCATCTTTAAGGACAACTATGTGACTGCTGCCTGCTTCCTGCCACGGCACCAACCCCTCCCCCTTTCCCATCGTGGGCCTGGGGGAGAGGGGTGGCAGAATCGGGGAGGGTGCATGTACAGTCTCTACACTCGAGGTTTTGCCTGCCTGCCGACAGCCCAGAAAACACCAAGGACAGATCCAGCCCCTGCACTCAGTGACTGGCTCCAGGACCCAGAGCTGTGCTAGTTCAGTAAATTGTGGCCTGGCTCTCAAATAAAAATAAAAATTGTCTCTAATTTCTTTTTCTGCTCACAAAAAAAATAAATAAATAAAAATAAAAAATGTACGTGTTTATTGGGTGTGATGTTTGGGCCATATATAAAACTTAACCTCTGTTTGCCTCCTTTTAGATAAAACAAAAAAACAAAAACAAAAAACAAAAACCAAGTGTCATTTTATTATACCCTGGTTCAAAATGTTTCTTACTTCAAGGTTATAAAAGTCTATTTCAAGATTATGTTTTTACCGTGATCCAAAATGTTTTTATTTCTAATTTATGTCTTTACTAATTCCTAGACAAGTAAATAACTGCTGTTCCTGCTGTCACCAGCAGCTACTCTAAATTCAACTATAGGCTTCCTGGCTAATGGGTTTGATATGGTTTTTAAAATTATTCTATAATGTTCTGCTGTATTAACGTTCATTTGTTTATAATGCTAAAACTTGATTGTTATGCTCTACCTTCAGTCTCAAAGCCTAAAAATCACTGCCTTATAACATGTTTGCCTAGGTGGGTGATGGCGGCACACACCTTTAATACCAGTACTTGGGAGGCAGAGGCAGGTAACTCTCTGAGTTCGAGGCCAGCCTGGTCTACAGAGCAAATTCCAGGACAGCCAAGGCTACACAGAGAAACTCTGACTCGAAAAACCAAAAGAAAAAAGAAGGGGGAAAAACATGTTTGACTTTATTTTCTAAAGAAACTGTTCTTCTTTTTATGGACTGTATTTATATTTTTAAGGCTCCAACAGGGATAAAACCTAAACTCCTAGTCTTTAGTTGTTAAGGTATTATAAGTGATCAAGTCCTTTAACATGTTCAAAAATGTATTTTTAGTCATGCTAAGAACCAATGTGATTAATTATAGTTTCAAGGTCAAACATAGAATGAAATCATAACATTCTAATTTGTGTTTACAAAGTATAGTTTAGAACAGATAACTAGATACAAAGATTGCATAACTAAAATATGCTATCCCTCAAACTTGTCAAAAATCTGCTGAATATGGCATTTAACATGTGTAAATTTATTATAAAAAACAGAGATTCCCAGATCATAACAGTAGTTCCCCAAGGTCTCAGAAGATTTGGGCACAATGACAGGTGACTTCAACCCTGGATTGTGGTATCCTGAATACTAAGCAAAACTGCTCCCAATGTCTCACCCTCTGCTATGGATCAGCCTAACTGTGGACAAACTGGACACCCAGGGATGTCAGTCTTTTCCATGTTCACCTTCCACAGAAATAGCCTCTCATCTTCTGTGCCTGATGCAAGACTGTCTCTGCCCACAGTGCCACGGGAGACAACTGTTTATTTACTGGGATATGACTAACTAGTCATCTCTGTCATTTTTATTAATACATAGATTCCTTTAGGTTACAATTTATCCTTCTCAGGTCTCTGGTCACATTGACAGCTAAGCTGATGTTAGCTTGATAGCTAGAAAACGCTCCTTAGCCCAAAATAACCTGCCATGTTAGTTCATTGGTCAACTCATTAGCTAATTAAAAATACTAGATACTAAATCTCTTATTTAAAAGGACAAACAGATTTGCCTTACTCACAGACCTCAGGTTAAAGATAAACAGGCTTCTTCCCTCTGTTTAGGTACTGAATAATTTAAGCACAATTAGAGACATTTTAAGAAAAAGACAAACCAAAGGAAATTTAGAATTTTGAGTTTGGAACTATGATAGGATCATATAGTGGAATGTTTTACCATAGTTAGATTAATAAGTCAGAGCTCTGTTGAGCAGTGTCAACACTCTGAACAGTTAATACAACAATAGCACCACCAATTTTATGATTAAGAATAAAAAAATAATAGGAAGATACTAGATGCCAGGCAACAGATATTAGAATATGTGAGGTTTATTAAGTGAGCATGGGGAGAGAAGGAAAGGGGGGAGAGGTACCAGAGAGGGGGGGGTAAGGTGGTTAGAGAGAAAAGGGCGAAGCAGGTCTGTCCTTTTAAACACTAGGCAGGGCCACGCCCCCATAGCAGGTAGGCAATGACATCACAGGTAGGCCGACCGAAGCAGAATTCTAACACAGATTCAGGAAGCCAAAGGATGTATTAGTGAAATTTTTACATGCCCCTTCATCTGTACGTCCAGCCCATGATCCCAGCGAGGAAGGAAACATAGCCTAGTGTTGTTGTTGTTGTTGTTGTTGTTGTTGTTGTTGTGTCCTTATTGTAACTGGGCGGATGGACCCTCCAACATTACAGCAGACTGACCTACTGAAGAAGGGAACAGGAAACCCCTAGCATACAGTGTCCTCAGTTTGCACGGATCTGAGATGTCCTCTCCACACAGTCACTGGACTGTACCTGTGATCCACACCAGTCACTGGCCCAATGGACCTTTTTCCTCACCTGCAAAATGAACTCACATCATCCTCTGAGAGACTAGGTAAAATCAGTTGAGAACATCCCTGCAATGCTGCTTTTAAAACCAAATGTTAAAGGAATAAATGACATTTACCTGGTTCTCCCCAAATCATGAAACAGCAATACAAAATTCTACATAAGGAATACCCACAATGCACACACCCCTGCACCACACACACACACACACACACACACACACACACACACACACACAACACACACATACTATCAAAGACCTTAATGAAATTCAACTAAGCTTCCATATTCTTTTGTGTATACTTTGTATTTTAAAATACAGGCAGAAAAGAGAAGGGACATTTTGAGGTCACAAATACACTCAGTGAGATGCACGGTGCTGCCTGTCCTAGGCAGAGGCGAGAAGTAGAAATACTGAAAATGGCAAACAGCAGAGGTCAAAGATCAAGGCCAAGCCAGAGAGACCCCTCTGTAGAACAGTTTTGATTTAGAAATCACGTAATTCCCAGGGGTTTCTGTAGGAACTGTTTCAATGTCACTGAGAGTGGCAGATACCAGGGGGAGCATTCAGACAGAGGCTTTTCGAGAACCTTTGAACTGGGACTGAGAAGAAAACAGTCGGGTGAGAGTGACAAGCAGGCTGTGCTGAGGAGTGCTTTTAGCACCTATAGAGGCTGGTATGGGGGCCTCATGGTGCCTTGGGGCTTGGAGTTAGGATGTGTGAGCCTATTCCGGTGCTCTAACACACTAGCTGTATGCTCTTGCTCTCTGAGAAGCAGTTTTCTCTTCTATAAAATAAGCACACACACACATACTACATATTTCTTTTGAGACAGGGTCTCATGTTGTCCAGGCTGGCCTCAAACTTACTATATAGCTGAGGATGACCTTGAACTCCTGATCTCCTTACCAGCACACCCAGTTTATGTGATGCTAGGACCTAATTCAGGGCTCTACAACACTAGACGAGCATTCTACCCATTATCTTCAACTCCAGCCTCAGAACCATATACTCTTTTCTCCATGGCGAGTAAAGCTAATGTCCAGAAAGCACCAACCCACATAGCCTCATTAAGGGAAGCTGTAGGTACTGCTCCGATTT
The DNA here is from genome assembly GCA_907169655.1 of Acomys percivali. Taxonomy (NCBI): domain Eukaryota; kingdom Metazoa; phylum Chordata; class Mammalia; order Rodentia; family Muridae; genus Acomys; species Acomys percivali. The sequence goes on from OU015752.1 coordinate 21,839,237, forward strand.
GACAGCTCAGTCACTGTCAAGGCTTCATTACCAAGCCAACATCCTTAGACTGCTAAACCTTAGAGCAGATGTGTAGATGTTATCGTGAGCCAATAGATTCTCTCCAGACATCTGGAAGTGACTCGTGAGAAATGCACAGCAGAAACAGACAGGTCCACCTGCTGACATGGGTACCCAGACAACACCCAGAATCTTTGGTTGGCTGAAGAGTAGAAGCAAGTCCCGAGTCTGAGTCATAGGACTGGTGCAAGCCAATGCCAGGGGAAGAATTCGCAGTGAGGCACCAGAGACAACAGAGAACGTGACCACTATGGGCAAGAAGGAACGCCAAAGGTGGAGCTAGAATGGCTGATCTGAGCGTAGGTGGGATGGTCAGAGATGGAAGACAGAAAGTAGGCCAGTGGGCAAGGCATGCCTAAACAGTGACAGACATGGCTACTACTGTAGGATATTTGGTGCTAGGGTGTGGCAGAGGATCCAGTGCCAGATTAGTTTGGCGTCTGAAGCCAGTGCCCCTTATCACAGCCATTTGTTCCTGCCAAGACCTCCTGATGTATGTCCCTGCCCAGCTGATCCACATTTTAGTGGCTTCCACGAGTCTGCAGAGAATGAGAGAACAAACACACAGTAGAAATTAGGCCAAGTGGGAGGCTAGCACCTACAAGTAAGCAAGAAATTCCTGACGTCCAGCAATCTAGAAAGTTCTCTTGGAACAGATGGAAGAGTCAAGTCCACCTGGCGAGGGCCAACTGTCATATCCACTTATGAATCCCATTCTCCCAAAGTTTGAAGCCTAAAGGTGCCAAGACCAACATGACTTCTAATAGGACACAGACCCCAGTTCCAGTTCATCCCCTTCAGTTCCAGCCGATGCTTGATCTGTGGTATTCAGTGCTGTACCTTCCCTTCTTGCCTATCTGTCTGAAAGCATGGTCCCTCAGAGGCTCAATATGGTGAGTCCGTGTATTAAAGGAGGTCACTTCCTGATCAATAATATATAAATTAGAAAGCAGTGTGGAAGAAAGTAATGAATGGTTTTCACATTTTATAACATTTCAATGCATTTTTGTTTGCTCTTAAGAATAAGAGAGCATGCAGAGTTCTCAAACTCAATTGTCCTGCGGAAAATATTAGAGTCTAAATTTTGCCCCTCGTACCTAAATTTACATGTTGACTCTCCCACCCTGGCACCTCAGAATGTGACTATACTGAGAGATGAGGAGGTAATTAAGATAATAAGAGGTCATTCGGGTGAGCCCTAATCCAGTATAACGTGTGACCTTGCAAGGCATAAGATTAGGACACAGAGATAGACACAAGACAGGTGTACACACAGATAATGCCTGTGTGAGCCCTCAGTTGAAGGGTGGCCATTTAAGAGCCTAGAGGAAACAAATACTCCATGCCCTTCTTTGCAAACCCCAAGCTTCCTACACAGCAAGACAATCGATTTCTGTTGTGTACACCACCCAGCTTTACTTTGTTATGGCAGCCCATAACAGGCTGATGGAGACAACACATCAACATCCCAGAGATCCACTGGGGTGTGCTGGGTTACTGGTAGTAACACTTGTTTCAGTACCGTTTTATTAAAAACATATCCTGGGGCCAATGAGATGGGTCTGTGGGTAAAGGGACTTGCTAGGCAAGCCAGGCCACCTGAGTCCAGAGCCTTGTGAAAGAACTAACT